>JAAAKM020006971.1:130391778-130410942 GCA_010016025.2 Alatinidae sp. Z8VKAUB7J3 | reverse complement strand
AATAAAATGGTAATTTCCTCTCGCTATTTTAGTCTCTTCAATGCAGGACACCCTTCACCTCTCCTATAAATGTATTTCTCCGTACGCAGTGAGCTTCGAATAGACTAGAAAAGATTGGGCCCCTAAAAAACTCTCCTTGCCCCGGATTAGGGGGAAAAGTAAGCCCTTATTATCTTAACTCACCCCTAATCTACCTGTTACCTATCTTAGTTTACCCCTAGTCCTTATTGAGGGGGTCAGAGTTATACGGTAAGTTATGCCGAGCACCTCGTTTTCCGTTCTACTATTGCACGTCGATTCGACAAGTGATAGCGAGAACGAGGCTATTTAGGACAGGAAGTCTTGAGATAATTCGCGATACACCTAGGATTTTGGCTAAAATTGAGGCTTCTTGTCGCAGTAATGGGTCGAATCGACATACAACGATCGAATTCAACATGCTCAGGTCTGACAAAGAGAAACGTGCAAGCTATTCATAGAGCAAGAGTGAAGCCTCGTGCTTTTTACAAAGATGAAGTTCATGAAATCCGTGCTAGTATTAAAAGAGATGAAAACATGCACCATACAAATTTCAGTCGAAAAGAGGGCAGGATACAATGGTTTGTGAAACTGAGAGCCATGAAGGATTTCTCTTCTTCAATTCGTTAATGACGCTGGCATTCTTTGTGTTTCCATAAAGTTTGGTTCTTAGTCGTTGAGTACAATTTCAGACTGTTCAGTAAAGGTAATAAGTCACACTTACCCGGAGATCGATGCGTCAATTTTCTCTCCAGTGAGTTGTTTTAGAATTGTTGAGAATGTACGATCCGTACCAATGATTTCCTAAGGAGAGAGTTTAAATTGTGTTAAATTTATTAACTTTCAGGCGTAATACAAGCGCGAAGCCTGGCAACAGTTCTCGAGTGTGCAAAAATGCAGATTTTTAAAAATCTTTTACTTGCTAAAACGCGGACTCCTATTTGCTAAAATGTCAATTCCCTTTGAGCATCTATTTGCCCCCTTCCCCATTATAATTCAAAGTTAGCCCCGATACTGTTGGAAAGGTAATATCTACCGCTCAACCTCTCGGACAGAGAACTCCTCACTCCTCCTCCAGTTCTTACGAACGTACAAGGAGAAGCGGGTCCGTGTTGCACAGAGCCAATTTTTTTATATCTGAATAGCTTTATATCAGAAACAATGGGTCCACTCCGTCACTGTACAAGATCCTGCCCGAGGAGTTGAATTGATATAAAAGGATCCAGTCGCAACACTGGACAAGGTACATTGAATGAGTTTTCTCTTACACACTCTCCCAGTAGCCCACATCCCTGTGTCGACCTTCCTTATCAAACATTGGTAAACAAGACAAACTACCCAATTAGCCTATCTTTAGTTGAATTACAACAGAAAAAACAAACATCGAGGGTCCCAGGTAGGGGAGCTCGGACTAAGTGCCTCCCTCCTCCCGTTGAGTCTAATATTGGTTGATGTTAAAGTTACGTCTGCTAGTGGACACTATTAGACATTATTACTAGTTAAACGCCGGTCTGCTTCTCCGTCCATCAGGTGCCCACACTTGTCCACTAACTCATCCCACTTCCTAGTACTACTAAGTGAGCAATAATTGTACAAAGGTTTGTAGTATCCGTCTGCGAACGTAAAATATCTGTCAAAAATTGGCTGTAAGCAGCTAAGGCTTGATCCATCTTCGTTTTGGTCCACTTGTGTGGCACTGACGTTTTAGAGTGATTTCTATGGCAAACGTGATCGCTGGCTGAGCGCTCGCTTCTAGTTCTTGTAACAACATTCACATTTAAGCTTGCATGGAATGTAGACAGAGAAAGCGAACTGTCCTTTATCAATGTAAAGCAGGCAGAGATTGTTAAAACACACCAAAACCTGTTAAGCAGGCTGTTTAACATCTTTCATACATACATATTTTCGAGTTATTTGCTTAGACTGGCAATTTCGATTTTTGGAAGGGGAGTTGATATGAGGAGGGAAAGGGGATATTTTGCAAGATTTCAGACTACTTTGAAATATAAAATTTGAAATACTTTGAAAATTATAGCTTCCGTCTATCAAAATCCTTAAATTTAATGATATCATCGATAGCAACACATGGATTAATCACTTCTTAAAATCTTAAACAAAAGTAATGGACAATGTCTGGAAAATTTATCAAATCGATATTTGAATATTCGATTAGCAGAGCAAAAATTTCGGAGAGTGCTCGTATCTCTCACTTGACGGTTTAGTTATTAAAAAGTTTATGCTTCTTGGCTTTGAACTTAATAAGTTGTAGGACGGATGTGCTGATTAGTGCAAGCTTCAGCTGATAAGGCAGACTGGTTACCTCTCCTTGGTAACTAATTTCTTGTACTGTAGAGGATGCCAGGAAGAGTCAATAAAACTAACTTTGAGTATTGCATTCCTTGGATTCAGCGCATTATTAAATGAAAATTACTGCAAGCTGATTATTACTGTCTACGTTTGGTGGTACTTTTCCAGATACCCCCACCTCCTCATTCAGAGACAGAATCCCCCACCACCTTTTCCACAATCCCCCAACCAAAATATGCAGCTGATGACTTTCTATCTTTCCACCTCAATAGTGATTTACGGATCCAAACTTAAAACTGTGTACGTTATCCTGTGCGTGTAGATTAGTTTTCACATTGAATATGCGAAGGTTGAGATATTCTTTTCAATGCAGTTGTAGAAGACAGTAGTGGTGGGGGGTATCTGGAAAAGGTGGCGGGGTTATTCTTTTTCAGTGCAGTTGTGAACAATGATGGTGGGGGTATCTGGAAAAGTATCCGTTTACTTTTTACAGTTGATTGCCCATGGTTTCAACATAAGAGTGCATTTCGTACCAGTTAACCAAAAGGTGTTGCTATAGAGTGTCACTCGGACTGCATGTCTGTTACTTTTCTCTTGAAAGACAACCTCATTAGTCCGAGACAAGATAAAGGATGATTATATGTTAAAACTGCTATCTCAACAAACCAGTGATTCAGCTCAAGCCGCTCTAACAATTTAACGGCAGATCGTCCATATGAAAAAACACTTGGTCTAAAAACACCTTCAAGTATTCGAAAATACGATTGGCTTCTCAAGTAATAACTGGATAGTAACAACTTTAATTCGAATGCTCGAAAATTAAGTTCGATCTTTAGATCATATTCACCTATTATGGACGAGAAATACTCCATGCAACTGCCAATGATTATGAACCCTTGATCCTAGAAGAATCTGCTAGCATTTCTTCTCTATTCTTGTGAGTTTCTAGTGTGACAAGTTTCGCATTCCTATCATATAACTTTCGTGTCTTAGACGCATTGCTAACATACTCTCTCTTTGATCTCTCAGGTACCGACGTTCAACTTTCAATGACGCTAAGCCGAAGATAATTCAATCTGCGGTCGCTGAACATTATTTCTTTTACTGAGACAATGTTATTCCTGGATACTGTATGAAAACAGTGTTCTAGAAATTAGCTTAAATCGTGGCTTAAACTGACCAAGAAACCCTAGGCCCAAGTTTATAGAGTCCAAAGAGACCCAAGTTCGTAGATTCCCAAGAGACCCAAGTTCATAGAGTACCATGAGGCCCAAGCTCAAGGAGTCCCAAGAGACCCTAGTTCCTGAAGTCCCAAGAGAACCCAAGTTCATGGAGTCCAAAGTGACCCAAGTTCATGGAGTCCCAAGAGACCCACGTTCATAGATTCCCAAGAGACCCAAGTTCATAGAATTCCACGAGACCCAAGTTCATAGAGATCCAAGAGATCAAAGTTCAAGGAGTCACAAGAGACCCATGTTCACAGGGTCCAAAGAGACCCAATATCATAGAGTCCTAAGAGATCGAAGTTTATAGAGTCCAAAGAGTCCCAAGTTCGTAGATTCCCAAGAGACCCAAATTCATAGAGTATCATGAGGCCTAAGCTCAAGGAGTCCGAAGAGACCCAAGTTCACAGGGTCCCAAGAGATCCTAGTTCATAGAGTCCAAAGAGACCCAAGTTCATGGAGTCCTAAGAGATCGAAGTTTATAGAGTTCAAAGAGACCCAAGTTCATAGAGTCCCAAGAAGCCTAAGTTCATAGAGTCCAAAGTGACCCAAGTTCATGGAGTCCCAAGAGACCCAAGTTCATGGAATCCAAAGTGACCCAAGTTCATGGAGTCCTAAGAGACCCACGTCCATAAAGTCCCAAGAGACCCAAATTCATAGAATTCCACGAGACCCAAGGTCATAGAGATCCAAGAGATCAAGTTCATAGAGTCCAAAGAGACCCACATTCATAAAGTCCAAAGAGACCCAAGTTTATAGAGCCCCAAGAGACCCAAGTTCATAGAGTCCAATAAAGCCCCTCCCATCAAATTACATTTCGCGGCCCCTGTATTACACATAATATATGCCAAACTATAAAATCCCCTTCGATGATTTACTATACACAGAACTGTATTTTATATTTTTTCTGACTTCACATTCTCATCTCCGCTACATGCAGCGTCTAATTGTCTACTTAGAATGGGACCCAACGCTCAGATCCGTAAAGGATTGCTCAGCGAATTACTAAAATATACACTTTTCTATTGATCTTTAGGGGCATCTGGATAGGGCTGCTCTAAGAAACCTAAAAATCTCTGAAAGCGGTTTAGACAGTTTGATAACGGGTTATTTCATGAAAAGGTTGACCTGGAACAGAGGGTCATTATATTTAGAATAATTATTTTAAGTGTCAATCTAATAATTTGCAAGTCCCAAAGCAAATAGTTGTGCTCAAGATACATTCTTACTTTGAATAACGAATGATTACAGTCTACAAAAGGTGTTCAGGAAACACTCATTATTTTGAGGCAAACGTTATGAAATACTTTTAAATGATAAGAATATTACAATCTTAAAAAGACGCAAACTTCAGCGTCCATCGAGTATGCCTTTCTAACACCTTGACAGGTTGTGCTCATCTGGAGTTTTCAGCGAGTGCAGAAATTCGCCAAACTAACAAGCTTGTACAGAAATCTGATGTCACTTAATTTCTCTTGCATTTATTTACTTCAATATATCATGTACATTTAAATTAACGCACATTCTAACCCTTATTCTCTATCAATCATCTTGATTTATAAAATTTCTGAGATACATATGAGTTGTAGCATTAAATAATGTTTGACATTTTATGTTTTAGTCTCTCTTTACAAGGACCGTTTTCAGATGATTTGGGTAAGAATAGGACCTGACAAACGCAGCAAATCGTCCCAAAGAAAGTTAAATAATTCCTCGAAGTAGACACTTGGTGTTCTTACGGTTTACAAAAACAACTTCAAATGTTTAGCCCTAAAAAGGCTATAAAACGATTTTGCTGTTTTAATCCCTTTTCCAGAGGTTTATTCAACACACTGCAATTACTACTTATTCGCGTTAAACAAGTGTCAAATAAATTATCAAGGACATGTCGGGTTTTTTAGTCTAACAGGTCGGGCATCTAATGAAAGAACTCTGAGTTTGTAATCTTTAGCTTGATAAATTGAGAAGAATTTAAACTGAATTTAGGGTCCAGAGTCATCGTTAGCCCCCAACCCATGTTTGTACTGGCCATAAATGTGTTTGTCATTGACAGCAATTTTAAATTGCGGAGTACTTAAACCTAGTGATTACGCATTTTTGTTATTTGTCTAAATTCTCTAAGCTTATAATACGGAATTCTACAATTTCCTTACTCATAACAGTAATAGTACTAATACACTGTCCTAGACACCAGGGGGTTGGGGAAGGAGGCAAAGGAAAACAGGAGGATCAAAAAAGGACGGCGGGATGAAATAGAGAAACAAGCTGGCACCATCTGGATGCAAAGAGCACAGAACCGGATCGAGTGGAGGAATTTGTGGAGGCCACCTGCCAGCAGTGGTATGAATGGCTGATGATGATGATGATGATGATGATGATAATGATGATGATTGTCTTTCTAAGAAATACAACTTTTGTCTTCTCCCATTCCTATTTCCTTTGTGATGATTAGTACTACCAATGCTGTTTCGTTTTCTGCCATGTTTAGGAATAATATACATTTTATCCCCCTCCAGGTCGTCTGCACCACTTCCAAGGACAAAATGATCCATACAGGAAAGGATTGGCTACTAGAAGCGAACAAGAATTAATACAAAGATCCAATACGTACGTTACTATGAATGCTAGCCGTGAACAATCAAATCATTTTCCTGTTTGTGATGACGACCACAACGAGTTCGTAGATTCAAGTAGATACACATCAAGAGAGCTTCAAAGAATGCTCAGTGAACCGTTCTTATTTCCTTCGGCAGCAGCTAATTGCCCCCCAAGACCTGCTAAATATGGCTCCATAAGGACGAAAATCAATACAGATGGAGATCTGACTGTTCCAAACCGTCCCCAGACATTGAGTAGGGGATTTGAATTAGGAAATAACGATATTAAAAATGAAAGGGGAATTCGTTCAGAAAGTATCAGCAAAGAATTTTGTAGTCATCAATCTCCTATGTCACCTGTGAAATCATACAGGTCAAGAAACAGCTCTACATCAAGTACAGAATCCTCTTCTGATGAAGAATACACCGTCCCTAAATTCGATGATGGTAACAGTGTGCCATTGATCCAAGAGATTGCATCAACTAATCACCCACAATCTCTTCAAGGGTCGGCAGTAACTGAGGTTGGTGTTGATGATCGTGTTATTGATGACATGAAAGCATGGAAAATAACAGTTGAGGATAGCCGCAAACATCAAGAAGAGGCACATGATCTCCCAAGTTCGACAGTGAGCAGGCAGGAGTCGTATAATCCGTATCAAGTGGATTGTTTAGAGGAAACGGACAGTGAGGACAGTGAAGATAATTACTATGATATGAGTGGTCACTCACTAAGACTGCAAGAGGACGACGTCAATCAAGATGAATATGTAGAGATGACATCACAAAAGTCAAATTTACAATTAGACCATTATGATACCTCATTATAAAATCTGTTAATAGCAATTTAGTGAATAAAGCCTAAAAGGTAAGGAATCACAAACTTTCCATGACTGTCTTTACTTTGTGGAGCGCCTAAATAATTTCCCTAGATGCATTGATGTTAGGATGATGCAAGGATCAGACCTCTCCTTTTCAATGTAGTTGATACTTTTCTGTGGCTCACAGTAACTCTATTCCTAAAGAGATCAGCCATAGATGAACAAGGAAGAAAAATGAAATCCTATAAGGAATATCTAAGCCCAGCAAAGCTGCTGAAAAAATAACATGGTATTAACCACAGCATAGTTTTTTATCATGACCTTTCGGTGTTTCTTAAAACAAAATACTTTTATGAAAAGAACACTAGAGAAATTGGAAATTTTTTGGGGGAAAACGTTTTTTGATATCCCGAATTTTTAAAGTTTCCTAATATTTTCGTATCGTTATTAACATGAAATATTTTTATAAAAAAACATTAGAATAAGAGGATTTTGCTTAGAATCATGTTACACTTTCCGCCGCTTTGCTGGTGTTTGGTGTTTATAATAAATCTATTATGCATGTAAACATTAGATGCATAACTTAACACTTGGACCAAATGCTGTCAGTAATGATGCGATATACACCCTCCACAGTGGACAATAGCATCAAGAGCATCTGCTTCAAAAGATGCTATGAATTACGTCAAATTCGTTAAATTCGTTAATGCCTCTCGAAAAATACCTCAAACACACGTGTATAATCATTACTAACCATGTACCTTGAAACTACAATTTTTCTGGTGTGTCTAAGTGATTATCTGTATAGAAGAACGGAGAGTGTTTTGAATGCTTCCACAAATGCAGATTGCAAGTTATTTGCATCTTCCCCCGTTACCTCCACATGATGAGGCTTCATCTGCCACCTGTAAGCTACCCTATTAAATGTAAGGCACCGCTTATCATGTTTCAAGGCTTAATTATATAGCTCCCATGTTACCGGAATGTCTGACGGTTAAACAAGTCGGTGGATACAGATTAGTGTCAAACAATAGTTAGATTTACTGAGTCTAAATGCAAATTTGTGAGTCATCTGAGATAGGTCGTTTCCTGTCACCGGCCCCTGCATATAAAATGCATTACTTGCTGATATACCTCTTCCAACGCAAATTATTACATTAAAAAGGGATAAGAAACATTTGTGTGTAGGGAATCATTTGGAGTTTGGTAGGGTACTTCTAGGTTCTATTTTATATTCATACTTAGTAAGAACTTTTAGGTATTATTTAGATCATATACGTAGCTTTATCAGCGGCTAAATGCATCGCTAAATACATAGAAGATATGTTGCCATAGCATTACGTAATAGTAATAATAATAATAATAATAATAATAATAGAAATAATTTCTTTGTAAAACTGGAAGCATTTATTGGTATTCTTAATAATAGAATAACATTTTTACTATTTTCTCCTGTTTAGTAATGATAATAATATTTGTAAAGGAGCTAGGAAGAAGTAAATTAACAAAAGCTGCCGTTGTTAACTTGTTACTTTTGCTCTTATAAGCCCAGCCAACCCAAGCACAAATAATTTATTGCACCAAAGCAAAGTTGTAATCCCCCGCTAATATTGACCGATGCATGCTTATTGACAAGCACCATAAATTATTGAAAAAAGACCTAGGATTCCAGAATGACCCCGTCATGCGTTGTTAGGTGGTGTATATGACAAAAATCTCCTTCATTCCTGAATTTTGGGGATAAGGGTGAAAAAATGTAATTTTATTACGCGAATTAATACGTAATGCTCGCGGAGTTTAATATAATCCAGGACACTTTCACTATGACAACATTTTGTCTTACTTTAATATTTATTATGGTCTATATTGAATACACCTGCGCCGGTAACGAGGTGCACTAGTTCATAACCCCTACGTTTTACAAGCTCATCGATTTTTCTTCCTTTTTTTCTAACGTATTCTAGGTTTTGCAGATTTACTGGTTAATATAATCCAAATACGCGGTTAGATAGTAGAATCTGTCCATTTCCATGTATATCATGTACCTGTCATATGCATTATCTACATTCGCATTGCGGTAAAACAACAACATTTCATGGCTTCTAATCCCCATGTTTTCAAAACCCACCTCAGCAATTTTGTTCGGTCTACTGACAAGGCCTATTGCAATGCAGGCATGAGGATGTCTTGAAATAAGGTAAAACATTTCCAGAAACGGAAGAGCATTAGGTTGCAAGAAAAAGGTAGAGGATTTATGGCTTCCCGGCTCCCTATGGTGTAACTAATGGGGATTGTAAGAAGTATTTGTAGAAGTGAAGGGTGTTTTAAAGAGCATACAAATCTAGAGCAGGGCCTAAGTTGAGCCATGCAAAATCAAAATAAGAAGGCTTTATTGTTCTACTTTATTGATCGTTATATATACTTTATTTCAATTTGAACTATCGATTGGGCTGAATGGAGAAATGTAGCTACCGACACAATTTCAGGATAACTTTCTAACTGTACTTAATTGAAGCGGATGGTGAAATTAAGCCTCAAGCACGATTTGTGGAATACACTTTGTAAAGTGATCTGTCATCGTTTAATACACTTACACCCATTTCCGTATGTGGGATATCCACGCAACTTTCCAAATCAAGCTTTGGAATATTGAAAAGCAATTTTAAAATGCCAGAATTGCCCGTTTTTGCGATAAAATGGCTTAAAAATGGTAACACTTACTAGGGTATTTCACATGCAAGAGCCTGAACAAAGTTCTCGACTGTAGAGCACTGTATATTTCTACAATATTCCTGTTTTAACAATTTGTGCAAAAAAAGTCCTAATAATTGACGTCACTCTGACGTCAACCAGAAGGTAAACAAATTAAGACATTCACATCTGTTGCTAGAAGATTCTCTTTTTTGATGGACGTTTATCCCATATCAACGCTTCTCTCTATTACACATTGTAGAAGCACATATCGGTCTTGTAATGGCAAATGACAGACAAACAGTGTATGTAATGGTAATGGTAATGGTAATGATAAAAATGATATGCAAAACAGAGAAAATGACCGAGATATGGTGTTTTTAATTCTGTAAAGAAGTGCAACGTGCTCGTGTTAGTCTAGTAAACTGCTCGTTAATGTATGTTAGAAATTTTCATGTACTCGCATTATTTATTCATTTAATTTAAATTCCTTGTTATATTTGCTGCTTAGCGCAAAATTATTTTGCTGCTTGTCAGTAGAACGTGAATGATCGCCAAACCGAAGATAATAATTGCTTTAAACAACCAATTCAATTGTTTTCCTGAGTTACAAATAATTGCTGTGATCAGTGTTTGGCGAGAATGAGTGGGAAAAGGAAGTAGTTAATTCACGCTTTTCACAATTTTTGTACAAAAAGCCAACATCTCAAAACAGATTCATAGATGTAACGTCATGAATCAACGGCTTGACAAAATTACCGATGTACAGTATAACTGTTTACCCTACCTAGTCAAGTAAAGATCTAGGTAAAAACATGATTTCTACAGAGCTGGCAGAAGAACTTTAACGCTGTCGAGAAAGATTAGCCTGCTTTAAACATCTTTGCAGAAAACAGATTAGTGTTTTGCGAGGAGAAAAGCGTCTCTTTTTGCCGGTTGGCATTGGCAATCGGCAGTGCTTGCATGTTTATAAATGAAACTTGCCGCTGTCTTAAACCTCGAAAAGCGTTGAGATGTAATAGTTTGGTGACAATGCTCCCTCAGACGACTTCGATTCATTTTATTTTCATTGTATTGAATGTAGACAACAGCTCCATTATTGAGAGGTGCCGAATCGGCTAAGATAAGATTTCATCAACAGTGCGCTGAGTGAAATGTTTGAATGGCATTAGTCAAAATATCATGGCGCTCTCTCTCACTTTTCTCAGGGAATATGTATTCTCGGTAGATATTGCTTGGAAAATTCTTGTTTGCCTCTGCTATTGCGGGTAAGAAGAAATTTCTGCCAATCTTTGGAGGCAGTAGCAAATCTCTTCCAATCTTTGGAGGAAGACCAATCTGTCTGTGCGATATCGGTGCGTTCATTTCAAGATTATGTAGGCTTCTTTTAATTCGATGTAACAAATTTTCCATTCGTCGCTTGTTAATGAATATTGGAAGGCGCTGATCCTTAAAATCTCCATGCGAATTGATTAACCTTTTACGTCTGTTGGAGAACGAGAAAAGACGATGGAGCTTTTGACTGTACGGTGTATCAAAATGGTATTGAAGTAAACTGGCCTTGTTACCTGCAAATGCTTCAACATCCTCTAGCAGGGAATGCCTTTGATCTTGCTGGATAGATTCCATATGTTTTGTTTCTTCTCTCTGCTTGTAATTTTTTAATAATCTTGACTCGCTAAATCCAGTAATCAGTACAACGAGTGCTAATATCGTCCAAACATTAAAAGCTGCCATGGCTTAGAAAACGTTTCGATCGGCTTAATCCTCCAATGCCAACAACGATGTTCTTTTCAGCCTTCTGCCAAATTGTCTCCTTGTACAACGTAAATGTATAAACACTGTTCTTCAATACGTCAGTTTTATTCTTGTTCTGCTTCACTATCCACAGGATATCATCAAGTACGAATCCCTTTCATGCGTCTCCTTCGGTCGTCCCTACACTCTATGTACAGTGTCACTCATACAGAAACTGTGAAGAAGATGTTCCTTTTCTTAAGTGTCTGCCTTTTAACAAGGATATGATTTTGAAAGAACAGCATCCGATGATTATCCTATTATGAATTTGATAAAATGAGATTGTACAAGCACAAGGAGATGTTGACTAAACATCGACAAGGAGGCGTCCACATTTATTTCCAAAAGTCGATACTTCATTTTATCAATGTCTTTTGTAACGAAAGGGCAGCTGTTCTCAAAGGAATGAAAAGAGGCAGTTCTTCTGTCTTTCGTCCTATATCCGCCCGTTTTTCGTATTAAAGACATTTGCGAAAATATGACACGAATAAAAAGATCTCAAATTTTCTTATGACAAAGGGTGCTTAAACTTTGCGTTAACAATTTATATTGTATGTAAACAATTTATTGCTTTGAAAATGAGTGACCATCCGTAATGCTATACTTTTACTTCTTCGCGAACCAGTCATCACCATTGTGATAAACCTTTATCTTTTATCATGTAACAGCCACGTTATAGATCGTCATCCATTTTTTAAAGACATGCTTTTTCAACAAATAGCACCAGCAAATGAGTTTAGCGGGATTTCATTTCAAAACACGAGAGGGGCACTAATCTTCATGACTAAAATAATTTATCCTTTAATCTGGATGGATTCTACATTTGACTTTCCTTGAATAATTGAGCATTAATTGGTCTTGAAATCAAGTTCATTTACTGTATAATTTTTACTAAATCTGGACGTAACAGAGTTGTAAATCATGCTTGCAGGGCACCCGAACTAAATAACATGGAATAAACGTTTAAATTTACTAAAATTATTAACGTGATAATTAATATAGTGAGAAACCTTCAATAAGTCAAATGCTAGTCTAAAAATACCTATGTTCTCGGTAAGTCAAATCCATTGAAATATGTTTTGATTTAATAAATGTTCATCTTGAGAGAAGACGAGTGTGTGTTTTATATTAACATAGAAATAGTGGTATGCGTATCAATACTAATTAATTGATATTTCCAAATTGTGCAGTCGATTGACTCTATGGTCAATATTACAGGTACGCATAGATATGAAAATATCGTATGGAGTTTAGATAAAATTCACATAAATTATGCCCCAAAAAATCATGCTATGACAAGGAGTAAAATCAAAATCTCCCATATCTCTTAGGCAATTTTCTAGAGCGTGAATCAGAAGTAAGGATTAATTTTTGCTTTTCCAGCTGTTTTAGGTAGTCTCAGGGTTAAAATTGATCATTTAAAGTAAGTGATAATGTACAAACAAATTTAATATTTTATGAAGTATTAGCGCACTGATTGTTCCTTGGATATTTAGAAGATCTCCTAAAGGGAAGTCAAATGTTTAATGCTTCTGAAAGGTAGATAATTAGCTCGTATCTCTTAACATTAAATCAATTTCTCATACAGGAATCTACGTCCTGTCCAGGAGTTCCTCTCTTAAAACGTGCTTCACAAATACTGGGATCGCTGGTAATGATAACACTGAATTAAAATTTGCGCGTCATATAAAGTATTAGCTAAATCTGCTGAAAGTAGCACCGTAATAGCGAAAGTGACAGTTTTCATTATCAGTTAATGGAAATGAACTAAATCGATGGGAACAGTTGGCTGTCATTATGGTAGAAAATGACATATTCTAAACTCATTTGAGGAAGAGTTAATACGTTGATTAATTATGTTTTTGAACAAATTTCAACGGCAAACACCTAACTAAGAAAGAGATCCCACATAGAAAATGGTAACGATAATGAATGATTGGAAAATATGATCTTCTGTAATTTTTATAATTGAATAGCCTTCATGTTATCTCATTCCATGATACAAAACTGATAATTTTATCCTTGCTGATGTCTTATCAAGGTCATAGAAGGCTGTATCCGTATCTGCGAGTACACGCATGTGATCGTCTTTATAATTATCTGTTTAATTTAGGTAGATGTTAGACAAATGAAATAAAAAAACTCGTAGGTACAATAAACAGAGACATTGCCTGAATGCTTGTTACACGTTGCACACTTGTGTTCGTGGATGGTACTAGAAGATAGATAAATAGTTGAATAAGGGATAGGTTTGCAAATGTAAATCTGTTCCGCCTTATTTAGTTTACCTAAAGATGTTTTGAAGAGACATTGGAGAAATAGTTTTATCTATAATTGCGTTGGGCTAGATATCTAAGTCTACTGGTTGGCTAATTAGGCGACTAGAAAAATAAAGTACGTAACAACCTTAATCTCCTAGCTCAGTTGGTAGAGCACACGCCACAAAGGCGTGGTTCACGGTTTCGCGTCCCGGCAGTGACGTGTTTCCAATTTCTCTAGTGTCTTTTCCAAAACTAATCTTTCAAATCCTCTTATCTCGATAATAAAGAAGTGCGTGTTTCAGTACAAGTACCAGAGTGTGAATGTTTTCATCTTACCTCCACGTGTTCTCAATTTGTTGTACACATGGGACAGAATCAATATCTAAGGAAACAATTGATACCAAATCTGTTGATGTTCGTCCTTTCAGAAGGACACACTCCTCAAACATCCTATCTTGAATTCAAAGATAAGAATAGAAACAAGCGATACATTTTCAGTATTCATTCCTTTTTGTGATAAACAAGGCTCTTCGCTAAAATTATTCAATCTACTTTCTGCAGGTGAATCTGTAGAATTGAATTTAAACGCAGGTGAGTAGAAAGAAGTATAGAGTTTGATTTTTGCAACTGTATCAATCTTTAACTTTTATTTCATACTTGACGAGCTTGAAATTATAATCTATTTGATTTTAATTAAGGAAAACATGTAGGAAAAAAGTACATTGTACTGTATTACTAGAAGGGGAACATCTGGAACGTTCAATAAACGGAAAATATCACAAAGACAGTTGTGACAATTACTTTCTGTTCGGTTTTGAAAATATGAACCCAGCCATGATGTCTAGTTTTAAAATGCTTTTCATAAATACAGACAAAATACAGTGAAGTAAGTTAAACAAATTTGGATAGTCGATGCATTTGTTTCACTTCAGTGTGATATTGAAAATTGCTTAGGTCATGATAAAAAGAAATATTTGATAGGATAAAGGACAGCGTGGCAGACTGATTTTAGCTATTGGTTTGTATCTTAACAGAACCGGATCCTTTTGTTAGTTCATCCGGAATTTGATTTCTCTGCAATCATTTCTGAAATTTCGTTTCCGAAAGCCGTTATTTTAGCTGACCGTTAAGGTAACGAAAGTAAAGTACAAATTTACAAATCGTTACTTTCCAAAAAAGCGACGTTATCGTACTTACATACGTACGACATTTTTACATACGTACAAACGTAGGTAAGACTCAAGAAACAAACATCTTTAATAACGTTCCGTTATTTTCTTTCTCAGAGTAGAAATATAAGGTAGGCCTCTTTTGGAGTATCTTTCTATACATATGCATAAATTACAAAGTTAGAGACCTGTGCATATACATCGTCAATGAAAGGTGACAAGAGAGATTTAGAATGTGTAGGTAAGAAAATAGTCTGAATCTTTTATACTGATATGAGGTTTTTGGACAAGGCAATCACCAAATATCTGGTTTCTCATCCATATGTCTGATGATTGCCTTCGGCCTAACCTCACACTATTTCTTTTACCTATCTTCCTTGTACAGATATAGATTGATGTGACTAGATAACCTGCCTGGCTCACCTGATTATATTTAAGACAAGTTAACAAGTTTAATGTACGTGTATATTAAAAAAATTGATAATGTCTGCACACCGAAGTCAGTGACAAAATATTCAGGATTTATTTTATTAGAGTTAAGGTTTTCTAGAATACTAAAACAAGAGTAAATGTAAGACGGTAATTAATATTGAAATAGTCAATAAGAATACTTTTAGGTGCTTTATGGGTGTTCAACCCACTTTTTATGTTTCCAACTTTTTGGAACCTCCTCCTTATATCGACCCCTCACTTAACAAAGATTTGGCCAAAGTGGTGAGGTAAAAATTCTTTGTTTAATCTCGCCCACTCATTCTTCACCTAACAAATCTATTGCCTAACAACAAGTGGAATAGAGTAATATAAGAAACTGGGAGTAACGTGACTCTTACAACAAATTATGTCAAGTAGCCTCGTTTCCATCCTAGTTTGTCTTTGGATCTTTTATCTAGTGAGTTGCATTTCAGAATTGTACATACTTTAGCACTTTCAAATTTAATCAAATACTCGCTGATTACGTACCTTTCCAGCATTAAGTGTTATGGAGATCTAAAATTAATAAGGACTTTGAAACTAAAGGTTTCTTTTTACGCATTATAAATCCATGGAACGAGATCAGTGTGTGTTGAAGGCGGGAGTCCCGATTTCTATATACTTTCCTACATATATTGGTTTCTAATGACCTGTTAAAGGGATAGGATGACCTGTCTGTTTCTGTATCTTACATTGTATATCAAAGCGTCATTTTTAATAAACCACGTTTGCACGTTTGCACGTTTGCACGTTTCCATGTTTGTATACTACAATTGATTGCTTCGAGATAGTAATGATGTTATTGACTTTGAAAGTATTCAAAGAAAGGGAAAACTAAATAACGTCCGATAAGATAAATTATATTTAGGGTCCTGCAGAGTTACGAATAAATGTTTATGTTGAATATTACAATAATGCCGTTTAAACATTCACACGATTATCACACTGATTTTACTAAATTAACGAAATTTAAATGGAGCTAAAATTGTTATGATCTCTAACATTTACGTAATAGATTGAAAGTACTTTACAAATACATTTCTGTAGTCTCCACACTAGCTCCCAATTGCTCCAACGACAGATATCGAGATGCAACTCTACGAAATTTTGAAGATCAGCTTCTTTACACCATTTTACAGTGACACCGTAATTATGCATTCAAAATTATTTTCTTACAAGAATGGCCTTGTCCTTGACAAATAAATTTGCGTCCTGAGTAAATAAATATTTCTTAAGTATCAGGTAAAAGTACTATTGTACACTAATTATTATGTTTGTCACCTTGCAGCTTAAGAAGTACCCTTGTACTGCCTCATATCCTCTCTTGGCTCGTTAGAATGTTAAAACTCCCAGAATCTTGTTTGGACTTTTAACATATTATTGCTACAAGTTTTTATTCTGTTTTACTTCCGAATTTGTCTGCACGCACTCAACTTTTCAAGGCCGACAAATGTTTTCGTCAATCAAATTAAGCGAATTTCAATGAGCCCAGGTTTAGCGCCATCTTAACCCTATCTTACATGGGGGGGGGGGCCTAGTAGGCCCGCGGCTACACATTGCGGCTCATAACTTTTTAAAGGCTGGCACGATTGCCACGAAATTTGGTGACTTTTCATAAAATTTACCGGGGAGTGTTATGATTAATAAATTTTTTTGAATTTTTTTTGAACTTTTGCGATATTGGCGTTTTGTTGACCTATAGTGGAGTTTTTTGCCTTTCTGTTTTGTTACTTTTCTTTGAAAAACACTTTAGAAACGACTTTCGTAATTTCTAATTAGAGAACAGATAGCAGGTACATCTCAGCGTAGTCTAGGTGACATTTTCATGTTAAGGGACTTTGACAACTTCGACAAGGAATTGATCGCTTTGCAGCATGATTTTGGAATATATGTTTGATGACTACATGTAGGTACCATCCTGATGCTGACATCTAGTCATCTATAGTGGCAACGAATTTAAGAAAAGAATGTTTGTTTTGTAGTCGAAATATTTTATTATGTTTTTTAAGCAACAGTACAACTAGTAACCATGGTGAACAATTGTGTTTCCATGGAAACAGATGCTTCCCCGCATGATGCCCAACTTTATTTCTGATTTTATTTTTCATCTTTGTTTTTGACGTCTTTCCGTACTATTTATGACTTCCAGGTGGAATGCAACGATATTTTAAAATATGTATTTGCAATTGTTTGTAAGGAATGCTAGATCGAGTTACGTGAACAGTAGCGACGACGAAGTCAACCGTGTTCGCCTCTTACTTGATGTCTGATGTCTAAACTGTGTAATGCGCACGTTTCGTCGTTTTGAAGAGAACGATGTGCGATCTTACCCTCTCTCTTGCGTTTAATTATGTTTTTGTTGTTTCTATTGTTGTTATTTTGGTTGTTGTTTTTGCAGCCTTGTTGTGTTTTTGGTCTATAATTATAAGTTTTCGTATCTTTATATGTATATCTGTACTGGACGTGCGTAGCTGCATACGTTCGTGTTGCCTGTACAAATTTGAACTCAAGCGCTGATTTTCAGAGATCATGTCATAATAGGTCGTACGTCGCAGAGGTTACATGACAGAATCGCGCAACATGTGCTCGCCTTCATTGATAGACCCAGTGAAGTTTCGAAAGTTTTACCAAATCGTGTAAACAAAGCTAAGTCAACAGGTCCAGAACAGACTCGGCAATAAGACAGCATTTCCTTGAAAACCCATCATGTACTGACAACTATCAAGAGGATTCGTTAAGGGTATTAGCCAAAGCCCGATCTTCTCTTATCTTGCTGCTTTAGAAGCTGCATTTATCAAAACAATAAAGCCGGTACTCTATCAACAAAAAGAATTTGTTTACAATTTACGCATTTTCAATATCGCCTTATTATCTCCTGTGTGACTCCTTATTTTGGTACTCAAAGACGCCACAGCTACTCAGGGCTACTCAGTTTGGTTGATTGGATACTCTGCGAGTGGGTTGAGGTGTACGTTCATATAAATACGTTAAGTACAGGCCCTTAGAATGAACATTTCTTAGAATACAGTACTTTAAAATGTTTATGACCCAAACGACTAGGGCACTGATCGACAACCTTGTATCCACACGTCCCTTATTTTTGGGCCCATAACCTATCAATGATTGGAGCAACTAACGGATTTTTTCCCTTATCCGGACCTTATTTCTAAAACAGAAGCAGTAAAAGCAATAGAATTCCCATGGGAGAGTCTCTTGATAGAACACTTTAAAAATCATACTAAGTGCACACGCGCGAATTATAAGCAGCGGGAGTTTGCTAGATTTGCGAGATTTTTTACAAAAGCCAAATGCTCGTTTCTTACCCAAGAGGGAGTCCGCAGAAAGAGAAAGGTTGCAAACTGCTGGACTGAGGGGCTATCAAGGAAGTATAAATTGGCTTATTCAGGGATTTTTACTGTTTGTTTAGGGTAGTTTCTGGGCCACTGCTCATCAGGGGTCTTTGATTGAGAGATTGCCATCGAGAGGGTAGATAAGAAAAGTGAGCAGGAATTGGTGAGTGAAACCATATATCAATATCAAACTTCTTTGTTGATTTTCATATTAATGAAATATGATATTCTTTTAGCAAAATCCACTCACAGTTAAATTATGTCAGTTATTATCTGCAAAAACAGTAGGTGGTCGGAAAAACTAACGTAGGTACTGATAGGTAGATGAATGTAGATTCACATGTCCATTAATTGATTGATTGGTTGATTGGCTGATGGATTAATTGATAGGATAGTAATAAGCCGAAACGCCAATACAAACAAGTTACGTATATAATAATGTGAAAATGATATACATCG
>JAAAKM020006971.1:130370981-130391678 GCA_010016025.2 Alatinidae sp. Z8VKAUB7J3 | reverse complement strand
TTTTCTGTTTATTTAGGGTAGTTTCATAATAGGGCCCGCCACCCATTAGAGGTTTTTGATTAAGCGTTTGCAATATACATTGGGGAAACTTCCGTTCATAGAAATTTACCGGAGGTAATCAACTGTAGAATTCCAGAATGTTCGTCCTTTTTGTTGTTAATTATAATGTCAGAGCTTGACCGATTAGACATATTTGTTGGTATGTTGCTTGTGGCTCACAGGTAACGTTGAAATGAAAGTACCTGGTAACTACCATTTGCAATTTGCAGGTTGGTGATTATGGGCCTAACATTGGCTATTATTGATTCAGTAAACGTGATTTGAAATCCAGCAAGCCACAGTGTAAAACAAGCTATATTAAGACTCATTTTGCAATTAGAGGGTATCTGTCTCCATGACGTCTACTTCAATTCATACAGAATGCATACTTCAGTTTATCTTACACCTACCAGAATTTAGATTCTTGTGGTAAATTCCCATTTAACAAACTGTTATTTGTTTCTATTCAACTTGTATCTTAGGGAAATCGTAACCTCAAACAGTATGTGTAAAATGCCGGTTGTTAACATTGATCCTTGGCGATTGCAATGGTTATTCTGCTCTGGGCGCTTCACGCCCTACAACTAGACACCCTTCCTCTGGTATACAAATCAATAGAAATGACAGCATTTAATTAACTGATATGAATAACTCTGTCACCTCAATGATAAAACCAAAGAAAGCCAACTATTTTGACAAAACACAAATACAATTCCAATTGCAAATATCTTCGTCAGGCAATACGCGACCAGACCAGAAACCGGAATGTCCTTGGTTACGTTGTGGCAACGACGTGATTAGCAAAGTGCCCTCTAAAAGCTCGCGGGAAGTGTTTGTTAACGTTTTGCGTCACCACTTACTAAAGGATTTCCTCAACCAAATAAAACGATACGTTAACCGCATTGATAAAAAACGTCACTAAACCTTACATGATATATCCCAATAACGAGGCTGGCTACGTTGGCCGCACGACTTTAAAGCTGGTTGACCGAATTAAGCAGCATGTACCATCGTTTATTCGCCAAACATAAACTCTTAAAAGGAAACAACCACCTCGTATTTAAGAGACCAAAACCACCACTAAGTAATGTGACTCTGCCATATGACAGCATTTGCTTGAGAACCCAGACTGTGAAAAAGGGTAGACGAACGATTGCTTCCGTATCATAGGAAAGACAAGGTCTGTATTTCATGTGACCGTTCTGGAGTCAGTTCACATGAAAGCAACAAAATCTTTGCTATGCAGTCGGAAAGAATTTGTTTTCTCACTAGGCCTATTCAATTAATCTTATGGTAATGGATGCTGATTGATCTAAAAACTCAAGCCATTCAGTTCACTTCCAAAATAAGTTGGGTATATCCTTTCACACATTTCATTTCGGTCATTCTGACGTTAGTACTTTGAGGAGTGTCAGATGAAAAAAGCTTTCAAGTACGCAACGTTTTCGCTATTTCGTGCAATAAATCCTAATAGTACAGAAATGTTTCCCACTGCTTTCAGAAAATACTGTTTGGAATATGTTTCCATCATATAACCTAGGCCAATCCGGCCCAAGCGGCGTTTCTAATTTTTCTGCGTCCCCAACAGCAAGGCAAGTCAACAGCATTCCTGCTTGTTTACAATAGATTTAGTGATGGCAATTAAAAGAGAGATATTGCAAATGGTCTCAAAAGATCAACTACAAATGTGGCCATAATTTTGGGGATAGAGTTGCAATGTTATCAAGAATTGCCTTGCAAAAACTGAATGATTTAGGAAATACAACAAATCCTCTCGTCAGGAAATCTCAATTCAAGCAAGTAAGTAGAATAAAGTCACTGTAACGGAATAGTTAGGGAGTTGGGACCGCAACGCAATAGACAAAGGTTCGAGTCCCTAAAAGTTTAGCTAATTTTCAGTAGTGACCTGAAAAAATCTGTTAGAGAAAACTTTCTCAATAAAGTTTCCACATTTGGCGTTTTACTTTTCATTATTTGTCTGCTTCTTTAAAATCTTCTAAAACAACTACTCCAATGGTATGAAAATTAGGACATGTGGTTCATGTTATGGTAGAGAAAATGCAAAGTACTTCTGTGTACGATCTGTGTACTTTTCAACTTTTCCAAAATATTGGAAAGGCTCGCAGATCATCAGATATACAAGTACCTAAAGATGAGTGACTTTCTATCCCCGCAACCGTTGTATTTTAGAAGAAAATATACGTTGGACAAGTAGTAGAAAGGGGCAAAGACACTGGTTAACTTAATTACTGCATTCTTGTTCCTAGATCTAAGGAAAGTGCTTAATATCGTGGATCAGTCCAATTATTTCTGTAAACTGTCTGTCCTTGGTATCAAGAATAGTTAGTAAAACTGGGTTTCTAGTGTCCTCACGAAAAGAGGTTGTGGAGACCATTTGTCAGCAGTGGCACAGCAGCTGATTTTGATAATGATTGTGCCGACTACGATGATAACAATCAAATTGATGACGATGATGATGATGATTACGATGATGATGATCATCATCATTATAACAATAATAATAATGATGACGAAGATGATGATAATAATGATGACGATGATAATGATGATGATAATAATGATGGTGGTAATGGTGATGGTAATGATGTTAATGATAGTAATGATGATGATAGTAATGATGATGGTGGTGAATTTAATAATGATGACAATGATAAGATGATGATGTGATGATGATGATGATGACGATGATAAAGATGATGGTAATAATGATGATGGTAATGATGATGGTAATGATGGTAATGATAATGATGATGATGGTGAATTTAATAATATTGACTATGATAATAATGATGATGACGGTGATGATGATGATGACGGTGATGATGATAATTATGATGATGATGATGATGATGTTTATGATGATGATGATTGAAATTATTTACATATGTAGTGACGCTAAACGTATCACCTACATTCTTCCATACTTCTTTCTCTGTTGTTAAACAACCTCCTAGTTTGTTTTATATCTTGATACAGCAGGCACTCAACTTTAAAGATGACACTTTTACTTTCGACATGTTACAAAAAAAGCAGTTTACAATTTGTTTGCAATCAAATAAAACAACACCAAGTGTACACACCCCCATGAATTCGCAGGCCTCCCTGCAGAGCGGTACAATCATGGACTTGGCAACTAATCAATCGACAGGCACGATAATATTGTGTGCAAGTAAACAAAGTGTTCAATCGGCTCCCTGTGTTCTCCACCTCTCGGCAACATCCAAAATGGCGAGTTGCTCCAACTGTAAGCTGATCCCTAGGATTTCTGCTGTCAGGCGCATACTTCGAGCATGTCAGGTTAGTAATCCCCAGTTATAATATTTAGATAGTAGCTGATATAACCTAAGCCCTTAAAGTACTATTATTACTAGTCAACCCGGGTTTTGCTGAACTGTTACGATGTATTTTGGCGGTTGATCGCATGTCTTGAGCTAAGAGAGTTAAATCGACTGGACGGTTCTATCCCTCTTGAAACTTGAAACAAACGAGGCGTAGAATTTATGATGTCTAGTGCGGGTATCATAATTAAATTTTTAAAATGTTGGAAAATGTAATGCTTTGATTGTAGCTTTCTCACAAACAGTAACCTTGCAAATGTCAGGCAGACAGGCGTGTGCAAGAATTTGTTTGCACATGATTTTGGTTGAATAACAGTGCCATCGAAACCACTCCGTAAGTCGAGAGCCCTTTTGACCTATGTCAACCTTTTTACTTTACTGTGCGTGTGTAAGTTCCTTTCCATATAGGACATTCGGTATGTTGAATTTCACTCTACAGGTGGCTGTGTAGTAAACTTGTTGCTTTACAGACATCATTGCAGCCCAGAATTTGCAGCTATTCGTACTGCCTCATGTGAACTATAGGTTTGGTAGTAGAACATGGCCGAAAAAGAGAAAACGGTGCACTTGAAGGCGCAGTGTGGCCTGTCATTTACTGGACACATTGCAACATAACAAATCATCTCTATACCATAATCTATTTTGCAAGTTTCAATAGTGAAGATTAAACCAAATTAACAGTATTTGAAGCTTAAGCATCATCATCATCATCATCATCATCATCATCATCATCATCATCATCATTATCATAATCATCATCATCATCATCATCACCATCATCATCATCATTACCATCAACATCATTATCACCACCATCATCGTCATCATCATCATCATCACCATCATAATCACCATCAACATCATTATCACCACCATCATCGTCATCACCATCATCATCATCACCATCATCATCACCATCATCATCACCATCAACATCATTATCAACCATCATCATCATCATCATCATCATCATCATCTTCATCATCATCATCATCATAATCATCATTATCATCATCATCATCATAAACGTCGTCATAAACAGCATCATCATCATCATCATCATCATCATCATCATCATCATCAATTTCCCGTAATCATCAGGCATGGAGACCAGACATACTTTCCTAAATACAATACTCCAAGCTTTAGCTTGAAAGCCAATTCAGATGACCTGTTTCTGCTCAGATGACTGTGAATTATATTATCATTATACTGTAAGCGATTGTCAATCGATATCCTCATGAACGTTCATGTGTTAATGCCATAATAGGAACGTTTAGAATGACGATCCATTCATCAAAATCATCACCACCACCATCATTATCAACATCAACATCACTTTTATCATAATCGTTGCCACCAACATCATCATCATTAAGAAAATCTTAAATACAATCATCCTAAACATTATTATCATCATCATCGTGATCATCACCGAATTGGCACTGTCAATATACGACACCTCAATTGGTAAATATATCACAGCTTATATAAACCATTGACGTGACAACTTCCTGTAAGAATTAAATGATACCCTGACGTTTTTACAGAGAAAGATGTAGTCCAGTTGGTCTTCGGGCATATTATTTGTTCTCAAGTGAAGTTTTTAACCTCTAAATTTACAGAATTTTAAAAACTGTAATAATGGTTTTGATATTGTTCGTATGTCTCACCAGGATTTAACAAAAACTAACTAGATGGCATTTGGTGGAACCCTATGTGTTAAAAGGGGTCTTTCAGATCTCAAAAGCCTGTTATGAAGGTTTTTACAGATACCGCTTCAAGTAACTGTAGCCCACTGGTGCAATACCAGAGCTTCTAGTGTGAAAGCAAATGACTGGTGTGAAATCAGACAGACTGGTGCGAAACCAAAGCTTCCAGTTTGGAAACAGCTGACTGGTGTGAAACCAGAGCTTCTTCCACAGTTTCTGAACATAGCTTCTGTTTCTGTGGATGCTATAAATAATACAAATAAACACATACATGCGTAGAATTATATCACATCATTACTGGAAAAGACTCCTGGTACTACAAAATTTGTAGATAATATTTAATAACGGAATCGTTCTTTGCACGAGCCATTCTGACGAGGGTGCAACAAAACCGGTCAATGGCATTTTACTACTTATTCCGTTATTAAATATTATCTACTCATCATTACTATTATTTTAAACATTGGCTGCTCACCCGTGACAAAATCCAACACACTGCCACTCCGCTACCATCTTCGCAGTTCTTCGAACGACCTCCTTGTAAAATTCAAGATAGCACTGCTCTTTGTCATTCCCGTAGGTTTCATAAATCTACAAACAAAAGGTCAGTGCCTGCATTAGCAGATGTACTCATGTTGCCAAAAATGCCAACCAAAAATTAAAGCTCTCAATGAAGTACCATTAACAAACACATATTCACGATAACTTTAATCCTGATATGGGCATCACATCTGGATGTAAATAAGATATTGAAATTGCAACTATGAAGCGAACAACTACAGGTGGTAAGATGACAGCTGCACATGCGTGTTGGATTTGAAGTAAAATTGATGTTGCCAATGAATTCAGTGGTTTGCTCTCAATGTCACGTAAGCAGTACATTTTCATCGATTACCACACCCTTTGTCCCTTTCCCGCCGCTTTTTAGCTACCCACCCCCTAGTGAATAGTATCAAAATGACTCCTATAGTAACTAGTGAGGGCTACTCGTGTTGCATGTTACCCGTAAATGTCAGCAAATGGATCACACAGAGACCCAGACAGTTAAAAGATGACCCAAGGCACAGAAACTGTGTTTTGTTTTAGCCTGGAATAACTATTAACTGTACCTAAAACTCCAATTTAAGTGTATGCCTTCCTCAAACATAGGCCATGTGGAGGAAGATTTACTATCTTGGATGCGGTAAAAATCGCCCGAACGCCAAATCATGATTTGTTTTCCACAAAATAATAAGGTACGATTGTATCACCTTCTAATTTTTCTTGTTTGCTACAGTCGCATTTTGTTCAACAATACTTGAGTGATTTAGTTTAGTTTTTGAAAACGATCAAGGACCAATTCAGAACATTTGTCTTGTAATGCAAAGTCGAGTGCACCTTTAGACTTAATGAACGAAAAGTAGCCCTATGGTTCACAATACTTTAAGACATAATCTACTGCTACCAATGACTTTGAATCTTGGATAGAAAGCAAGGTAGTAAAAGCATTTATATGACAATGACCTTTATGTTCCAGTTAACAAAATTGTACAGGGGAAAGGTAAATATTTATTTATGTAAGCCTATGATGAGCGGGTCTCAATCTTCCTGTATAAAGATGATGTATAAACACGCTTCGTTCCTACGATACCAAATCCTCAAGCAGAGGAAAAGAGCAGGTCTTATCCCTGTTCTTTATTTAAATCATGTACGATTTTCCTGGGAATTAGGCAGAAACAACAATAATTGTCACTCATACCGAAGCCCTTCCATCAGGCAGATTTTGCCAACGTTTGTCTAAGTTTCTGAATTGGCTTTCGTTTCAGAAAGAGGCGCAGCACTGTGAAAAGTAAATGGTAGTGTACTGTCTCATGAATTATATTGGTGGTAGTTTTCTAGTCCTGAATTTCGTATTTCCATACACAGTTAAAGTCTATGAGATATAGCCTATTCCTACTATCATTACCATTACTACTTACTATCATGTAAACTACTTTCATTAATATTTAACTTGGTTACTCAAGAGAAAAGGGGGAGGAAGCCTTTGGATCCCCCATCCCCCCCTCTGGCCAACATTTGGTCGCTATTCTGCTTGTGAAGTTCTTTGTGTTGCATTTTTTGCACTCTCTGATAAATCCTAAATATAATGACCGCATGATGTAAAGGTCAGAAATCAGGAATTTCCAGGTTACATTTTCTTGGTTAAATAATGAAGTTTTTAAAAAGTATTTAACAAATGTATTGTCGCGAAGATAGGATTAGTAAAAAACAGTTTTTGAAAAAACTCTGGAGAAATCTTTCTCTGGAATCTTATGAAAAACTGATATTTATAAGCCTCTCTTCTCGATAACACTTTAAAACTGTCAGTGGCTTTAGGGTGGATTGTCAAGCCGGATGGAAATCCTTCCTTGGTCAAATCGCATGGTGCAAAGTGGCCTGTCGTTAAGCTGGATGTCGATATCCACCGTGGGATGACTGGGATCTAATGCGACTAGAGAAATAGAGCACGTTAACACCAGTGGTCACCTATCTCAGTTGGTAGAGCAAACACTCTAGATAGCATAGGTCGCGGGTTTACTCCCCAGTGGTGATACATTCTATATTTCTCCAGTGTCTTTTCAAAAACTAATATTTAACAAATATCACACAAGTTTCACCTGCAATACAATTTCTACATTTTACTAAGGGTAAGTTTTAAAGTATGTAATGGATTTCGTATTTAGGTCCAATTGATACTGGAAGTCAATACAGAAACGACATTTCAATTCCTACCATGATGAGCAGTAGCTTGCAATGTAAACTAGGTTCAGTTAGCGTTTTAAGTATTTAGTCAATAACGATACTTACCGCCGGATAAAATGTACTGATGGAATACTCTAGCATTTGAATCAATATGTCTGTTTTCCCTTCACTTGGTCCTGATCTACCTGTGACCTTGTCGCGGCTCTTGAAAATTTCGAAGGACCCAAACCTAAGAGAAAGTTAGTAGAATAGTAAAACTTCCATTATAAACCATATATAGTATACAAATCTATAATATACAGTTAACAAACCCATTTCTCAGGCCGGTAATAAACCTTAAGATGTTTGCGTGGAAACTAGAAACAAATACATCGAAACAAATTCCTAACCCGCCTTGACTACGCAGATTCTATAGCCATTATTTCAGCTTCAATATAGAATGCTCAAGAGCTACTGTCACTGTTGGAAACTGCCTCTGAAAATTTGGTTTGACCCTGAACTCCAAGAAGACCGAATACATGACCATTAATGAGGACGCAATCAATTCTCCTATCCTATCAAAGAATGGCACAGAATTATCTCGGGTTATTAACTTCAGATATCTGGGTTCTTAAGTATCCGATTGTTAGGAAGTCTTCGTATTCCGGAACGGCCAAGCATGGAATGCTTGCAATAAGCTACATCACGCGTGGCAGTCTACCATTTCTCTAAAGACAAAAATGAACTTCTTCAAAGCGGTCGTTGAAAGTATACTGCTATATGGCTCTGAAACACAGACTATGACAAAAGAACTACAGAAACGTCTGGACGGCACATACACACGCCTTCTCATGAGGGTTCAAAATATCTCATGGAAACAACAACAAAACCAAAGAAGAAATCTATGGTAACATCCCCCCAATTTCCTCCGTCGTCGCCAAAAGAAGAATGCGTTTTGCAGGGCATTACGACAGATCTAAAGACCAAATCGTTTCTGATGTCATCTCCATGCACCTTCAACGCCCGTGCAGAGGGAGAAGACCACGCCGCTACCTTGACTGCATAGACAAAGAAACGAACACTTATCTGAAAGATCTACCCAGATTTATGGAAGACAGAGACCAATGGCACAATATTGGCATATGGCAATAAGGCATGCTGGACTGCGGTCGAGTAAAGTAAAGTAAGTAAAGTACTGGGACGAAATCCTAAAGCTTGACATTTACCCAGGACAGACCAAAGGACTTCAAGATTTATGAAACAAAACCTTAAAACTTGCGAATACCGGAAACGAAGACCTGCTAAATGCTGGGCGTTTAACACGAGAGCTCTAACATCTCAAAACACTTTTCCTACAGGCAGAAACGTTGAAGTAAACAACTTTATTTGTGAAGGCTTGCTTTTTATTATTTTTTAAAATGACTGACTTTTGGTACTCAATCATGTGGACATGATAAAATGTAAAAGATATGTAAAAGATAAATGATAAAATCTTCACACTTAACTTTTCCTTTTCTCCTTATTCAGGCTTAAGGGCCCACAAAGGGTGCCTATATACTTCCCTGTTCCATTCCCTTAAGCCAGGTCTTATGGGGTAACTTTACTCACAGTTACTGCAAAAGCAGTATGTGGTAGCCAAAACAGTTGCCAAGTGTGACTAGTCTCCAGTAGTCCAACTAGCGACTAATAATACTCGCAACCACTAATTTTAAACATATTCAACTTTGGTAGTGGGCAGCATTGACATCATGATCACATGACCCTGTCACTGATATCAGTATTTAATAAGATGGTTAAGATATGTTATTAAAGATTCAAGGGGATGTTTTGCTTTCAAAACCTGCTTCTCTGTCCAGATTTTCCTAACACTAGCACAAAGAAGCATTGGCACAAGTACCATTCTATCTCTATCTATCCTCTTTCTTTTCTTTTTCCAAGTCAGTTTTGCTCGTTCTGCTGAAAGTATCGGCTTTTGCAATTAATATTTCCAAGGTATTAGGGTTGGAAAAAATGCCAAATAAAAAACGGAAACCATCACACCACTGTATTCGTAGTGTGTGCTCTACCAGCTGAGCTAGGTGAATCATGATGTTAACATACCATAATTCTCTAGTCGCCAAATTAGCTTCCTGCCGTCTACCAGTGAACATCAACACCCAACAATGATGCCCCAATAGTGTAGATACTTATTGATGCAAGTAAAATTAGTATTCAGTTAGGTTTGAGTAGGAGAATATGAAAGTCAAAACCTATGTCTGTTCATTAATCATCTACTCCGTACGTCCGTCTTTGCTAGAGCTGTATTGTGCTAGAAAGGACATTTATCAAGTATATTAAATCCACCACCTGGATGTACATTATTATCAGTGTTCATCTACTTCAATAAGTACAGCGCATGCTGTAAATCAGTGGCACATAAGTTTGAATCTAAATGGTAAATTATTTTCCATTTTGGTAGTATCATTTCAAAACTGCTAATTTCAAACCCTCTCGTCTCAATCATATCTTAAAAATCTGACAACTGTTTTTAAACAATCTTTAATAAATAAATAAATAAATGAATAAATAAATAAATAAATAAATAAATAAATAAATAAACAAATAAATAAATAAATAAATAAATAAATAAATAAACAAATAAATAAATAAATACATGTCTGATAGGCATAAACGAACTCTACTTCTTCCCAGGGACAGGGGAAGGCAGCGTATTCTTTTGCAAGTTACTTGAAAAGTTTTGTGAGTTTAGATAGTGTGTTACTTATTCGGTTGGCAGATCAAAGAGTGACTATCATAGAGTGGCAGCAATGTCAATGCCTTACACGATATCTTTCGACAACATTGACTAATTTCCAGAGCGCAGAAAAATACGACGCATGCGCAGCTGTGGGCGAGAGAAAGATCACGCTCATAAATTGTAGACATTAAAATGAGCAATAGTTACAATCGAGGAAGAAATATATATCAATTTTTGCAAGCCATTCTGTAGCAAGCATGCTGTAAAATTTAGGAGTAAACTATGAAAGTAAAATATTAATGAGTAAGCAAGAAAAGTTGTCAAGAGAGTTGATATTAAGTATCATCGGGTAACAGGTTTTGAGTACCGGTTGTGACATATTTTCTCCTTCTCCAGTGTCTTTCAACTTGAAAGGTAAGATAATCAATTGAATGCAATAAATGTCCAGTGTTTTGAAGAAACAGCTTCATTTTGCAAAAGACTTGTTGTTAAAAACCGTGTCTTGCTTTTGCATTAAGTAACGGATTCATTTTGCATAACATTTCGCCATACACGTATCACAGCAATCGTGTGGAGTGAAGCAAGAAAGATTTTTTCGACGAAGTTATAGGAAACGAGACCAAACATGTCGTAGAAAATAACAATCACGAGAGTGATACCTTTTCTGGCACTTTTATTGTTGAAAAACAAGTAAATTATAAACAAATTCATTTTTCGACAGAGCACTGGCTTCTTTGTTTGATGAATGCGGCCTCTAAAGCGGCAAGATGAAACGGAGATCGGGCTTCGGCTAATACCTTAAACGAACCCTTTACAAGACGCATTTACTTCTATTTTGTGCAATAGCTGAAATTAACTGTTAATAGCAACTTTTGTTTGTTTTTCGCAGAGGGAGGAGGGGGCGGTTACTGGATGAGTACGAAGTAATTGGTGGATACAGAATCAATGAGAACACTAGTGAATACAATGATACAAGAATCAATCGCTTCTGATTCTTATTAGGGATGCCTACGTCGTATAGCCTTCCATCTTTGTGAATGGTCAAGATTTGATTTAATAATAAGCAAGGTAGATCTTCATGACAACAGTCGGGGGATCTACGTCCGTGTTACACCGCAGTATGTTCATAAATCTGTCTTCTTAGAGCGAATAGTGGGTATCAAGTCGGAGATGATATTATTTCAAGATTTGTAAACGATACATTAGGCAGAATGAGAACTATTTGTTATTTTATCAAAGAAACCTTTATTTATCTCACTGACATCAGCTTCAGTGATCGTGCGTAATTTTGAAACGTTTTAGAACCTTAAATTTACATTCTACCATAAGATGGTAAGACGTCCTCTTGGTGCGATGGTGTTTTGCGCAGCAGAACAGATGTCTTAGCACTTGTAAGTATGACAGTGAAGAAAAAGAAAATTATCTTCAGTTAGTCAATTTCGAATAAAATGAAGTAAACAAGCTAAGTGGATACCACATTGAAAGACGATTAAGCATTGCACTGATTGAGAAAACCTATGTTATTCATTTACTTCATAATGGCTGAACGTAAGATAAAAGAATGTCCGTTAGATGAAATATAAAACCTGCAATACGCTACATTCTAAACAGCAGTATTGGGCATCCTCTAGATTCAAAATCCTCTTTTCACGTTTCTAAAAGTAAGAAATAATCCTTGCTTTCAGGCTGGGTTTTATTAATCTTTTGTCAAATTGATCGGAGTCGGTCAAAAATTTTGTACTAGACGACTCTTGAAAGCAAGTGTATTACAGCATAAGCCTTAAAGTAACCACACACTTACTCTTACTACGGTAAAGGGAGCCATTGAACTCCTCACTTGGGATAGTGTTTGACTCTTTGAAAAAGGGAACTTGCTCTGTTACAGTGAGTAAAATAAGAATTGAGAGTTGTTAAGACAATATTGGCTTTCCCTTCTACTTGAAACTTTCCCTTGTTTCTTAAAGTTTAACGTAAGATGAGATTGTAAACCCTCAAAATTTGGACGTTGTGCTTGGCTCCCAGCGAAAAATATTGCATAACCAGATAAGATAATTATTATTTTTATATCGAACACTGATTTTTGGATTCATAGATGGGAAGGTACACTTCCTGTTATTGTTATTATTATTATTATTGTTATTATTATTATTAACAATTTTAAACAGGGTGCCCACATCACTCAGTGGTGGTTTTCAGTGAGGCCCTGTTAGATTTTCAAAGTGTGACAGTCAATCGTCTAGAAAAGGCTATTAGGAGGTAACCTACCCTTAGGTTATACTGCTGACATATTAAATATATGACATGTTCTTATAGTCCAGACAAAGTCGCTCTATTTTTGTTGATGAGTCACAATTCACTCTCTGGGCTTGAAGTGCCTACAAGCTACTAAAAGTGGATTACCCATCGAAAAATACAGTTTGTCCGGGGAGTTGTAGACTGGACTAAATAATTCTCCTGGCATTGTGCAGTATCTATACATCCCACTCCCAGAAGCAGTGAGAAGCAGTTCTTTCACAAATGAATGCCACTTGTACATTGTGTCCTGTTATAACAGGACAACACAACTGATAATAATTGAATGGTTGAGTTCTTCTGCTTCTTGTCTACATACAGTACACAGTACCCAGACTTCTTTCTATACCATCAGTATCCTTATAGTGGAAAGGTTTCCATATTGAGAAGAAATACGAGACCAAACAGTATCATGTTACAAAACGAATCAGCTTCAGTGAATAAAGCAAAATGTGGTAAAATAAGACCCTTGCTTTCGTCCGAATAAGTACAAAAACGTCTACAGAAACCCTTTCCAAGAACTTCTTGCACTCATCTAGAAAGCTGGCAATTTGATTTTGCACCAAAGGCATATGGTCAATATTGTTAGGTTTTAGTATAAACACTCATGAATTGTTAAAAAGGTAGAGGACTTTGAACAAGTAAAGAAGAGTATTCCAGTAAGTACAAGCTCTCTTTAAGATACAATCTATTAATACTTTGTCTATTTGATGAGGGTTCAAAAGTGATCAATAAGCATCAGCATACATAATCATGAAGTCCATATCTAAGTATCTGGTAAAGAAAGGAGGGCATAGCCAAACTTACAAAACCAGTGTCTGGAAATGGTAAACTGCATACATTTTCTAAGATGTGGCAATTACCTTCATATAGCAAATGATACATAAATTCTATCAAACCTACCCTGCTGCTGAATATTTGAGAGACATCCAGAATAACTTTTTTACTGACAAACATACTGGTAACTTAAGTATTATTATTATAAAGCAATTATAGACTATTTACAAGTTTAAACAAGTGTTTCCTAGTGCTAGGGTACTTTCAGACATCTAAATGGTTACTGAATGAAGAAGTAAATAAAAACTTGCCAAAATAAAATTTTTATAGGTACTCCTCAAAGTCACTGACCTAAAACTTTATGTTTTGGAGGTATCAACTTAATGGCAGAACAAAAAACTTTTTACCTTCTTTTAAGGAAACATTCCATTTTGTCTGCTTAAGTGATATGATTACCCACTCTAAACTTTTCATAATCTGCCCTTTGTAATTAATGATGTTGACATCATCTGTAGGGCAGTCCCTGATTCAAACGAATGTTTATCCACTTTTAGAGGGGAGAAATCAACCTCTACTAAATTGACAGTTTTTGAGCCTTTAAGAGACTTATCAATTCTTTCATAGGTTGTTGTTCTTGTCCTTCCGTGTATTCACATTCTCCTCACTAACATCCTCAGAATTGAACTTCAGTGGTACACCTAATTTTGTTGCTGACCACTTAACTATGCTCAGACACTATTTCTGTATAAATGGTGTTGCAATGATCTACCATCAACCTCTCCATACCCCTAAAACTATGTGAAGCCAATCTATCTTAATTATATGAAATTTTGGGCATCAACTTTTCAGACTATGGATAGTCCAAAATCAAATTGGCTAATAATTCTAGTGTGTTCTATCAATTAACTTCCAAAATGATTTCTGCTCAGAAAAGAATACCAGATATTACAATTCCAGAAGACAGATGTGCATCCCAAAATTTTAGAAGTTTACGATATTTTGAAATGAATAAGAGCAGCAACATCTTAACAACACCATCAAAAAATAATGTGATGGCTGGATTTCAAGGGCTATTGGAGAGAGGAATCTTGAGACTTCTCCTTGTTCCATTTATAATACATACATAATAAATATATATTGTATATATATAAAGAAAACGTAAAGTAGGGCAATACAACAATAGTAAGTTATTCGAAGTCATGGCAGTCTCCTACATGCCACGCAAGATTTTAAAATATTCCGCTCATCCTTCTGCTCAATGACAGTGTTATTGTTAACATCTGCAATGTGCATCTTCACACTTCTTCGAGCCTCATAAAAGGCCACCATCATCTTTTAACGTGTGATTTCCATATATTAATAAAAACATTTTCTACTTGCCTACCAAAGTACCTCCTCAAAAAATTGTCATGGGTGGGAGATTGTTTAATAATTAATAGTTGGAGGCATTGGAATAAGAATATCCAGGTGGAAAAATTATTAAAAACTAATTAGCAGGGGGACTTATTAGGCACCCAAGAGTAGTTATGCGCCCATTGATTGAACCTTATAATATGTATACATCCAAGATAACAGCCCTAAAAGTTATGTAAAGTAGTATAATATTGAACATAATCCACACATGATCATAATATTTTGATACTGTGGGCCTTGTTGAGAATGAAACATATGAATAATTGGTATTGAGAGTTACAGTCACTATTGTGCTAAGTGTACTAAAGAATGGAAAAGATTTAAACACACATGCCAAAGATATCTCATACCCAAGTATGAATAATTAAAATGACTTTAAAGTTCATGAACTAGAGCATCCACAGTTCACAGACCACTTGTGATTGTATACAAGTCTGGTTTTAAACTTAAGGTAAATAATTTGACAGGATGAATCTACACTTTATATGTCAAACTATCATGTTGCCAAACTCTGCTTTGCTTAACAACCACATAAAAGGCATTTCATACGAATGCCCCATTAATTCTTCAGGGACTTGCACTTGTATGATAAGAAACTGGGAAGGCCAAGATATGAAGGAATCGTGGGGAAGTGGGTGTAAGGTCCCTAGTCCTTCTTTTCACAATTCCTTTGTAAATGCTGCAGTGTTGTATCACACTTGGTTGTGAGTGCAGCTTCTGATGTAATATCAATGCACTTAAATGGCCAACAGCTTTACGAGTATCACGATAATTCTTGCTGTTTCGGGAAAGAGAATGAAAGGAGATCAGCATTATCTAACTAATACGAAAAATTGAGCACCAGGCTTACCCAAAGTTACAAGTTACATGACAGTTTGTCTTAGTATAATTTATCAGTAGTAAACTGTAATCTTTTCAACGGATAGCCAAAAAGCATACCTCACAAAAACCTTGGGCACAGTGCCTAGAAGCTACAAGAATTGTCAAAATGTTTCCTACCAAACTACAAGAATCCTTATCTCAAACGTTAGAGGAACAAAAGTTATCCCCAGTCTAAAAACACCCTCAATTATCCTTTGAAATTAAAAGCAGTTTTAGTGATGTCACCAGTCATGAAATGAATCTAAAGAAATTGGGTGAGCATTTTGCTGATTTGTCATAGTACTGCTTTGAGAAATGGCAGTAGATGCTAAGTCTTGCAGCTATGACTGTGAAGAAGCATTTGTACAGGTTCCAATACAATGTACATTTGTAATTCGACTTTGCTGGGAAATGTACTCCATGTAAACAATGCCATATTAAAGGTACTGTGTAACCATTACCTGGGCTAGGCAATGGCGCCGGTGTTAGTTAAGGTTTTAAGATTTTGCATGTGAAAGGAGTAGCATCCATGGCTAAAGAGAAGGCTAAACTTTGGCTGTAATGCTACGTTCCTTGTACGGCACGGCTGACCCTGCTTACTGAAGTAACATTTGTTACAATCTAACAAAATAATAATACTAATAATAATAATAACGATATACAGGAGCTTTCCAAATTACATTGGCTCTTCATCTCCCTTAAAGAATAACTGTTGATATCATGGTAACCTTAGTTTTCTGTTACTCTTTTTCAGTACGCAGCCTTCCTTCCTGTGACTATGTCGGTACGGTATCCACTTCTTCACTTGGACATATAAACAGTATCGCTGCGGTTGCCATTGGTGACGGGAAAGTTCGCTTGACCACAGGTGGATCAGAGCTAAAAGTGTGGCATCAGGTGAATCGTACGAAGAAGCGCAGAGGGTAAGTAAGAAAATATCCCGTTTCCATTTTCTGTGTAGTCAAGGGATAAAGTAGTGAAAGAATAGCTTGTGTCTGACGTACTTCAAGGCATCCTGTGTGACCCCAACCAATTCGGAGAGAAATTTTATTTGACAAGGTATTTAATTGCCAAGCGCAAACGAAGCACAGCTTGGTTTTGTAGCTGAGATTATTTGTCAATTAAAGGATACCGAAAGCCATGTTCGTGGTAGGCTTCGAATCTTTGACCTCCACTGACGCACGATCTATGCACTCTTCTGGGTTCTTCAATCAAGGTCGAGTTAGACATTTCTAAGATAGACTTCAGAGGAACGATGATACTTTTTATAACCAAGGCAGGGGTTCGATGATAGACCTTTTTATCACTTTTCTGTTGAAGTTCCTCAGTGATAGTTCCTGGTTTTTACTTACCTTTGACCCCTTTATCGTGCGCGTGAGAATTTAATTTTATGCTAAATTTGTTTATGCTTGAAGTATTGCCGTGAAGTCACCTATTTTAATTTTGTTCTTCGCCATAAGGGATGCGTTGGACGACCTGATCCCATGCAAGTATAATTGTTCGTACAACACTCCGAGAGAAAGTGAGGATGATTTGGAAGAAAATTCTGAAGATGCGGAGGAGGAAGAGATAGAAGACGAAAACCAGGATACGGAAGAGGAGAGCACAGAGAACCCGAGCAAATGGTGTGTTATTTCGTAGTTGTAAAAGCGAGTGACGTGAGTAACGTTAAAATAATAGGATGATTACCACTGGAACATTTGAGCCGGTGGATAGTTATATAGATATCTGCAAAGGTAGTTGATATCGTTTTGAAGAATGGGGATGAGATGTAGATTATCCAAGTTCGAAATCTGTTGTATTATACTGGAGTAGTTATAATCGCCGATAGGAGTTAAAGGATGAAGGTTTTCGTTTACCGCCCCTGGTAATGGTGATACATTTTGGACGTGGGAAGTAGCGAGATGTACCCTACCGGGCCCGTAGACTTTTTGCCCCTGCAATGCAATTGCTACAACGGATAAGGTTTTGTTGTCTCCAATTGCTAGGTAATTTTTACTTGATTTTGGTTCTTTGGCATACTCTTTAATCAGCTTTAAGCAAAGTTTTTGAGAGAATTACTATATTGGTAAACATAACTTCCCATTTATACAAAATAGCATTTTTGAGAACTTTTGAATACTTAGACGGCTAATACCTGCAGTTGCCATGGTCTATACAGAAGTATGAAATGAAGTTTATCGGTTGAAAAGAGATATTATTATGTTTTCTGCATTCCAACAAACGCATATTTGGGTGTTTTTATGTGGTCGTCATGAGCCTGGTGGTCTACTGCTAACCTGCAAAAACGGCAGGTGGAGTTAAATGCATCAATACGATTGTTTTTATGGGCTATCTTGGTCAACACGGATCGTGTCAGGATGTCCACAAGGGAAGAAATTTACGTAGCGCTCGAATAGTTAATGAAGGCCAACTATCGTTGGATGTAGTTATCGTCAAGTCGAAATATCAAACGTAAGTCTTGAGTAGTTGCCTTTTGCCTTTGCCACTCATCGGTGTCATACTCTCCGGAATATCAACAAGCGAAGTATTTTCAAGCATAAACTTAACGTGTTGATATATGTATACAATATATGTATTATAAGCTGTCATATCCAATAGGAGTGTTAATACCTTATCTAGCTCTGTACTTCAATAAGAAATTTAGTCACTGCACTTCTCGGTTAATTTTTGTGGCCCCTCAAATTCAGTCCGTAGAATTGTCATCGCGCTGGATAACTGATTGCAATTGTTTGGCATCACTTTGTTTTTTATGGGTGACCGTTTATTCAGGTTTATTGTACAATTGACACTATTCTAACTGTTAGTGGAGTGTCGATTCCCTGCAAGCATCGCTAACCGGTGATAGCAAATAATTATTAGGATCTGTTGCTTTCTGATCATTGCATACATCGCATACAATGGGGGCGAGTTAGCACAGTCGATAAAGGGGTGAAGGTTGATGGTTCTAGCCTATGTTCTGCCTTTAATCTGAAAACTCCTATTGGAAACTCAGCAGAAATATGGGTACCTGGCATCAGCTGGTGAAGGATAAAAGGCGACGAGGAAGGGAACTGGTCACCCTACCTCACAACGCCGTGGCCCAGGACATGTAATTCTCTACCATATCACATCATATACGCTCTGAATAGATGAAGCGACTACCATTACCTTTACTTTTATACATCGTACGCAGAAAGTAAGCTGTGTTTTGGAGGATCTTTGACCTTCACTTGACCTTGTCCTTAATAGTTGTAGTGAAGTGAAGCATTTGTCTAAGAACAGTACGACGTAGGGCGAAATATAGAGTGAAGGGATGTCGCTTAACATGTATTTTCAGGTCTTAGCGGTGATTCTATCTCCTCGTTTGCAGTTTTACAGCAGTGTATAGTCACACTTAAATTGACAAAGAAGTGCTTGATCCAGGCAATCTTAATGTACAATAAGACCTCGAAGAGGATGTATAATTTGAACTTAGATTGGTGCCAGGACAATCGTTATTCAGTAGGTACAGTATGAAGTTTAAAAAGGCACTGTTTGGCCAACTAGGTAGTTTTGTAAGTGGCGAGGTTTCAAACTATGTTTGCTGCAATCATTACTATGTAACCGGTCAAGTTAATTGTAAATTTATGCCTGTAATTATATACTGCTTGTAGAAGTGTTAGACTTACAGTAGAGACCTTCGTCTTCGCACAGATAGTTGGTTTTACGATAGATATCACTATTTTGTGTCCCAAGGACATTTTTACCTTTTGAAGGAGTTCACATGTATGGAATCTTATGTAGAATCATGATCGACGAAGATAGTTTTGTACAGCAGCCAATCATCTTGTTGGTGTTTCTTCCATGCTTTAATAATCATACTTTGAACAAGAAATTGCTGACGGGCCTTGGATCACGGGTCTTGGGTTAAGTCCAGTCCATTTAGGAGAGAGCGACTACATAATTGACTATTTCTTAAATTGAAATTTAGAAATTGAAAGTGGGCATCTTCACAGCTACGAAATTATTTGTGGACCAAAAGTACAAACAAGTCTGTATCAAGAAGAATCTTTCGACGCACAAAATAAAGATCTAGGTATCACGATTTGGCCCTCGCGAAATGCGTCGAAAAGAGAATAACGAAAAAAAGCTATAAACCCTTTAATTTCCAAATGTTTCTGTAAATATCAAAGGACTATATTTAAGGTGTTAAGCGAGTTATAACCAAAAATGAAGTTTGTATACATTGTAATCACGAAAGCGGTTCTTATCGCCTTCGGCCTGCCCAAATATTTATATGTGCTCATTCTTCTTGTTAAACGGGGGAAAACGGTAACACAACGTGCACGTTTTCACAACAAATAGCTACTCTACACTCCTTTCCTTCCTATTCTCAGTTAAGGTTCTTCAATACTAGATACAACTATTGGTTCGGCTTGAGAAGCTTTCACTAAAGTCCCAAAGTAGATTTGGATTTTCCCTATATCATCGATAAGCAGTAGAACTCAAGATTCCGTTTCTTTGAATATATAGGGAATCTTGAGTTCTACTGCTTATCGGTAATATAGGGAAACGTTTTTATGTTTGAAGACAAGGTAAAAGTAATCCGAACGATTATAGGGAGTTCTCAGAAAAAGCTAAGATGATGTTTAGGTTCCTCTAGGATTTCTGGGTAGTTGTTTGTCGTGTGGGGCAAAGCCATCACCGACGGCAACACAGGCTTTTTAGCAACGTTCTTCGAAAAGTCACCGAGATCCTGAAGTCCAAACGAAAGGTCCCTCCAAAATGAACTTTTTGATTTAAACTTAGAGCTACGACATACTTTTCGAATGACTCCCTGTTTATT
>JAAAKM020006971.1:130355049-130370881 GCA_010016025.2 Alatinidae sp. Z8VKAUB7J3 | reverse complement strand
GAAAGGTCCCTCCAAAATGAACTTTTTGATTTAAACTTAGAGCTACGACATACTTTTCGAATGACTCCCTGTTTATTCCACAACGAGTCGAGTTTTGCCGAAAGAATCACTGTTCTTCCCTTACATCGTAATGTCGTTCGCAACTCTCGGAAACAATGTTTAGAGTGGCTTAAATACTTGCTCGATTGATATCCATTTCTTCGCTGCATTTGCTGAGGTAATTCAACAATCTCGTGGAGTATTGGAACCGGTATTCCGAAAAGAAAATAGCTTCGGATACTAGATTTATTGCGCATTGAAAACGTAATAACTGCTTTTCTGGCTTAAAACAATCAATAATGATGATGATCTTCACTTCCAATGAACAGTTGTCTGGTCAAGCCATACTGGAAGCTTTGTCGTAAATCAACGTTAAAACCCTGAAATCGTCCGGGTATTTTCCAGAAATTTCTCAATCGATGTTGCATTTAATCACCCTGTAAAGTTTTTGGGTTTAATGGTTTATAATCCTTTTCGTAGACAGCAATCCAGCATAAAGAATAAACTATCGATCGAAGTATTTGCCATGGTGTCACTATTTTCCGCAACACAGAAGTTCAAGTAAAAATTGCTTTTTCTAGGGGAGGCTCTAATAAATAATTTTACTTCAAGGTGCGGCGCTAATAAGGGGGAATAAGGTAGGTAAATTACGGTATGCGCCAATGCGCAATACTGAAGTGACGCTAACGTAAGCTAGCAAAACGGACTATTTAATTCATCTTCAGTAGTAAATTTAATGCAGGAGTTCTTATCACCACCACTAAAGATGCAGATTACAGTTTTTGAAAAATGTTTTGCTTAAAACAGAATAAGGTGTGTCGCGATGACTCTTATCTTCACTATAATAATGATGATGATCTGCTTTCAGTAGTTATTTTGAGACTTAGAACCTCTTTCCACCATACTAGTTCGGATATGTGGGGTCGTGATCTCAGCTCGCCGACAGATGAGTTATCCACATTTGGAAATTTAAGAACACTGCAACAGCCTTATGATTTATAAATACAAGGGAGGGGATTTGACAATGCTGGGCACAAGGGGCTTCCAAACTTAGATTCGCACACGAAAGGAGAGGGTCAACTGATAATAAGTCAAGCGAAGATCTAAAAATAGTGTTTTTTATAAAAATATCATCTCAGTTAAACGAAAGTTATTAAGGAAGTCAACTTTAAGGAGACTTTAGTTGACTTCACGCAACAATAACATTAAACAACTTTAAGAGTGAATCTCAAGTAACAATTAACAAAAATATTGCCGCTCATAAAGCCTTCACATGCTGGCATTTCATGATGGCAGCTTTTATGTAACTTTGATCTTATCCAGACGCTGGTTAACGAGGTTGTCTACAAACATCGGCGCACTCAGGATCCTCTTAAGAGGGGAGGGAGGAGTATGTCGGCCCTAGCTCCTCCCCCTCCATCAGATTTAATATGCTTACATGCATTTGCTCTATTTTAACGGAATCTTTGCTCACAATTTTTGAACGTCAAGCATTCTAAGAGCGACAGCCATAAAACCATGCCTGATGTGATAGCAAACGTCCCAGTTCTGTCATTTACTTTTAATTATTTTACACAGATGCAGACGTTACTCTTGGGTACCTAATGGGGTTGGAAAAATAAAAAAAACTTAATAAACGGGGGGTTGGAAAATGCCCAAAAATGTAATAGACGGAGACAAAAAGTGTAAAAAATGAAGTCAGGAGTCAATGTTTAGAATCAACTGCAATTTTCTAAACGTAGGGAAATACAACACAAACCAAAGTCAGTTACAGGTATTCGAAATCATAGTAGTCTCCTAAATACCTTCCAAGATTGTAAGAATGTTGTCCTCATCCTCTGCTCAATGACAGTGTTATTGCTAACACCTGTAATGTGCGTCTTTACACTTCTTTGAGCCTCGTAAAAGGCTTTTAATGAAGATATTTTAATGAAGATATTTCTATTTACCTGCCAAAGTACCTCCTCAAAAAATTGTCATGGGCGGGGGGGGGGGGGTGGAATAACAATGTCTAGGGGGGGAAGGTATAGTATGCTACTTTGAATACATGATTGTTACTACAATACATGATTGGTTGATTAGTACTCCGCCGCTATAAATACAAAAAGAATTCATGTTTTTGCTGAAATTGTTCTGATCTGTTGCAATTAGGAATTTATAATGCCGCTATCCAGTCAGCGATAGCATTGTCATGCGTAAATAACTGCATTGTAATCTAGTTTCAGTCTTAGGACAACTGTAAACCCTTTTGGCAAGGGCCAAATTGATGAGAGTGCACGAAACGCGTCTTTGGCTTAACTTATGTATGCACTGTTAAAGGTAATTTTACTTGTAGGCCTACTTTGGAAAATGGCTTGCAGTTTTACTGTATAATTATAGGCTAATTAATAATGCACCATCATTATTTCCTTCATGCTTTTAGGCTTCCATTGAGATGATCTTTTGTTTTCATGAATATCCCAATAAAAAGATGTAGTAAATTTATTTTCTCGCTCAAGTATAGGTATTGAAGAAAGGTTTTAAAATGTATAAAATATAGGAGAATAGTTTTGGACGAATGTTTACCTAGTTGTATGCAATTCTGTTTAATAGCGAAAAGAATTTACAAATTGTGCATTAAGAAAATAGCTGTTTTCAATTTAGATATTTCTCGGATTCACGTAAAAGTTAAAGTGTTAATGTTGATTAAATGTTAGCATTGTGGTAAAGGAAAAATTGTGTAATGCACCAACAAAATTAATTTCTGTAAAGAACTATCCAGATTTCCACAATACACGAGTTTTCATTCCACTAGAGTCCTGCCTATGATAAGTTGTAAGCCCACACGTTAAAATAGAATTAATATCTAGTTTATGAATTAAATGCCACTCAAGGTGCAACTTTGTATCTTCCATATCAGTTCATCATCGCAACCTTTTGACCATCATACGTGACATCATTATCATTACTGTTATCATCATCATCATTATCATAAACTTCCTTATCGTAATCATCCTTTTTACTTAGTATTTGCTTTAAGTACACATATTGTTCCATTTGGCATCTGTTTCCTTTTATCACTTCCTTTGTGTCTCCCCATCAGCAACCACAAATCTCTCTTTTGTTCCTTTCTATTGTTAGCCTGCCTTCACAATTTCCTGAATCTCCTTTCCGCACTCCTGTTCACGGCTGCTCTGCGGTGCATCCATCTATCAACGTACAATTTGTATGACAAAATGATACTAAACTCACGTTTAAGACACGTTCTCGTTGCTTAAACTCTTTCTCCTATTGTACACATCAAATTTTATTCTTAATTCTTATTAGTAAACCCTCACAGTTAACGTCAGTCAAATACGTATAGCTTTTTCTTGTATTCTTGTCATTTGTTAGCTTTCTTCTGTCTTTGAAATCACCGTGTGCACCTCCCCGCAAAGATGATCTGTACTTTCCATCAATTTATAAAAGTCCTATTTATAGTGGTCACTCACAGTTGAGTTGTGGGCATAAAGTGTTTTACTGTTAAACCTTTGTACAAAATATCACACTAGGACACACCTCCACCAGCTGTTGTTACTTAATAGATAAGTCCATCTTAGGTACTTTTTCAAAGTCACGTTCACTACCTCTACCGTGGTCCGATAAGCTCTATTAAACCAGCGATGAGTAAACATTGCCTTTCCCCCAAAAGTGTTTATGATTGATCTTCCTTTGATGCAGTTCTCTGTATAAGGAAGGAAAGATTACATTAAATGACTATTTGATAATTATTTAACACCTTATCATTTATTGTACAGCACGAACACAAAGCTATCTTTAGCTTTGAATTTTTTCATTACGATTTGATAATGCAACGAGTAGAATTGTATGTTACTCATTGATGAAAGAGTATTACTGAGGACACCCTATGTATACTAAACAATAATAATTGTTAGAGAATCTGTTACTATTCTAAGGCAAAAATGTGGAGAGATTTTTGTAGGGGTGAGGGGCTTTAAGAAGCTTGGCCACGAAACTCCTTTTAAATACTTTATATTTTCAAAACTTTCAAAACAATAATGTTGGCTAAAAAATGGTGTTAGCTTTGCGTTGACCTAGCTTATAATTGTGGCTAATGGGTCCTGCAAGCACAGAGTCTATCCCGTTTATTCGTACGGCCTTTTGTCGCTCTTGAGGCGATTACAACTATCATGAATATGCTATGGTAGCTTGTTTAGAACATTCATAGGATTTGTCCCTTGGAGCTTAATGATATAACTAAACACTGCTTCTTTATATTCCATAAAGTTTTAATTCATAGTTTTGTTTCGCTTTGAAAAGAACACTAGAGAAGTAAAAAGCATGGCACCACCGGGGATCGAACCCTTGACCCACGCTTTCGCGGCGTGCGCTCACTCTGTTCTTTTCAAAACTAACATTTCAAATCCTCTCTTCTCGATGATAGTTTTGTTTTGCTGTAATTTTATACATAAAGTTACCAATTATCAGTTAAAGGAATTAAATCACACTTGAATAATCAGTAATGTTATCTTCCACCTATTGCTTGGTGAATTAAATTGAAATAGTTAATATACTTTAGAAAACTAAAACATATATTTATCAGTTGTAATCTTTATATTTGAAAATTAAGATGAAGTAAAAAAAAACCCAACAATTCTTAAACACACTTTGTAGAAGGCCTGAGATCTTTAAATCGTCTGTTGCATGGCATGCACTGGTATTGTAATGATTTATTGAAATGTTTTTTAGTCCTTTGTTATTTGTTTCCCCTGTATCTAAAAAATATAGTACAGATTAAGATTTCAGACAAACTCTTAGTTGTGTCATAACAAAGACTAATATATTGCTCCATGAGTTGACTACTAGGGTACACTTAGTATGATAAAGTAGCCCATTAGTTGTGATGAGTCAACTAATCAACCAATCCAACACTTCCATTCCAGACCATAAATTGGGTATTCAAAATCGTCGAACTCTTTTAAGGGAAGCATAATATTTAAAATAGAGTACACTTAATTTTGATAAAGTAGCCCATTAGTTGTGATGAGTCAACCAATCAGCTAATCCAACACTTCCATTTCAGACCATAAATTGGGTTTAAAAAATGTCTAACTCTCTGAACAAAACAGAACAATTACAAGCAATGAAAACAACTACATATAATTTTTTGTGGTGATTATTTTAAGAACATTCCTCTCGCGAAGGTAAAGCACATTAAGCTCTTTTTATTAGCTTACATCATGAATGCGGATCGCTACAGCTGCAAGGGTTGTGGTTTAATGCAAAGTGATTTTTTCGAGGTCTCGACTTTCTGGTTTAATGCTAAACAGAATTACAAGACACTTTCCTATCATTTTGTCTTACTATTTCGTACCTACACTAAGATAAATGATCAGAAATTCCTAGCTTAAAGGACAATAAGTTACTACATAATATATGTGGAGAAACAGGTGTAATAAGATTAGAAACCGGAAACAGCTACAGAAGTTGTTAATGATGATACAAAACAGTTACTTAATTACTGATCTGGAGAATATTGTTTGATATTAAACGTGTCCCTCAATCTAATATATTCAATTTTCTGGTTCTTGATCAGTGCCTTATCCTCTAAGCCAGCACATCCTCTCTGATTGATGTGATTAAAATATCGAGTGATAAGTTTTGTTTGTCTATTTAACCAGTATTAATCAAACATTTTAGAGTAGCTAAATCAGTTTTAGCATTTCAACTTTGTAGCATTCAATGTATTGCTGAACCTTAGACAACCCACTTGGTAGAATGTATGACTACTTTCAGATCATTAATTCCAGATAAACAGAGCGATGTAGACAATCCTTAGCACCAAGGATAAAAAACCACTTACTGTTATCTGCATAACACATCTTCCACACGCCTAGCAAACTTGTCCTATCATCTTATATACAACTTTGTTAGTAACTTTAGGAATGTCAGAAGTAATTCTCTAAGTATCAAAAATTTGAAATAGAAGAGATAAGGCGGTCAAATTAATTTGTTGGGTGGAGGCCAAAGTTTTCCATAAACACAATGTATTTGAAATATGCGAAACTTACAATTCACATTTTTGAATAAAATTACAAGCATATCTGGTAAAGTGTAGATCTGTTTTAAGCAAAGGTGCTCTGAAAGAGAGTATGAATAGCTATGACAGACGAAGAGGAAGAGACAAAGAAGAGCTTAGAAGAGGTGGCTGTAATCTGTAAGGGCTCCATTGATGAACCTAGTAACCTGTATTTCAGTGTTCAAGAGCCAACTGATATCAACCTTTTTATAAAGATTTTCGTACAATTATATGTAAGTTTTAAGACGTTCAAACTTACGAGAAAAGTATCAGTGTGGGTCAAGAGTTCGATCCCCGGTGATGATGTAAAAATTATGGTTAAACTTATATTTGGTCATTGCAAAGGACTGATTTAAACAACTGTTTTCCCTGATCCCTGATTACTGAAAGAATTATTTGGGCAATATATAAATATCATCGTTAATTGTTACAACTCAGATTATGATATCCAGTAGCTGTTTTCATTGAAGCTGGGTGTCACAGCTCACAGTAAGAGATCAATCAATTTTCCTAACATAAAGAACGTGCGTAAAATTTTCTGCAAGGTCCTAGAAGTTGCAAAGAATGTAGTTATTGTCGTTTATACATTTGGTATTTGATCTTGTAAATTCTTTGATATGACTCCGTGACGTCAATTGCAGTCGGTGCACCACTTTCCTTCCCCAGTTTCAAGAGCCGCTGTACCTCATATGGTAAACTTTGTTACTTAACAACGCTTTCGTCCTTTTCGCAATGTTTAAATCGGATGGTAGAATAATATCTATTGCCAATGCATGGTTATTCTGATTTTTAACAAGGATAATGCCAGACTTTCTAGCATGTATGAGTTCACCACATTCAATGGTCTAATTTCGTAGCACCTTGACTTCAATATTCTGTAATGAATCATTTGTTCCGTCCTCGAAACACTTCTCAACCCCCGGAATAGGAGACGTCTCTATGTATGATCCTGCCAACATTGTGCCTCCTTTTAAATTCTCTTTGTGCAAGGTCTTTGCACAAAATTATTATTCGATTTATTTGTTTCTCCTTCTATGATGCACACTCTGCATAACGAGGATTTATGAGGTCAACATAGTGATTTAATGCTATTAGCTTTTAGAGCCTCTTCGTCTTTTTAATTTTAATCAAATCCAAAATCAGAAATAAACGGAAAATCACGTGCAATGCCCCCTCCTCCAACTCCTCATTTATGTCTTACTTTGACGTCGATGGTAGCAGTGGTAACTGGACACTAATCTACCAAGTTTATATACTAATGCAAAAACGAAAGATTTCTTGAAATGCTTCTTGTCACCAGACCTCTTTTATCTAATACCGCAATCATTACATAAAACGACACATATAAATAATCCATTGATTTTTGGAATAGACTGGATTTCTTAAATGGTAGTGAAATATGGAAAAAGAATGTGGTATTCCAAAGATGGAAACAAATGTCAGAAATGGTAAATATTAGTGTATATTCACAATATAAAGGTCCTGGGTGCAGACGTCTTTTGTTGCTATCGATTAATCTTATCTTAAACTCTGTTCCTACCAATTTTCAATGTTGTGGCCTTAAATATCGTGGGAATCTGTCTTGAGTGAGCTTCTATAGCAGTGACGATAAAAGGACAAACTTCTCAGATACATACATACTAAAACGTAGCTGTAGCAGTAACAGTAGTAACTGTAGCAGCAGCAGCAGCAGTAGTAGTAGTAGTAGTAGTAGTAGTAGTAGTAATAGTAGTAATTGTAGTATTAGAAGTAGTAGTAGTAGTAGCAGTAGTAGTAGTAGTAGTAGTAGTAGTAATAGTAGTAGTAGTAATAGTAGAATTAGTAATAGTAGTAGTAACAGTAGTAGTAGAAGTAGGAATAGTAGAATTAGAAGTAGTAGTAGTAGCAGTAGTCTTAGTAGTAGTAATAGTAGTAGTAAAAGCAGTAATTGTAGTAGTAGTTGTAGTAGTAATAGTAGTAATTGTAGTAGTAGTAGTAGTAGTAATAGTAGTAGTAGAAGTAGTAGTAGTAAGAGTAGTAGTAGTAGTAGTAGTAGTAAAAGTGGTAGTAGAAGTAGTATTAGTAGAAGTAGAAGTAGTAGTAGTAGTAGTAGTAGTAGTAGTAATAGTAGTAGTAGTAGTAATAGTAGTAGTAGCAGTAGTAGTAAAGGTAGTAGTAGTAGTAGTAGTAGTAGTAGTAGTAGCAGTAGTAGTAGTAGTAGTAGTAGTAGTAGTAGTGGTAGTAGTTATACATGTAGAAATACTTTAGAGATACTAAAAGCCCTTTAAAAATCAAAATGTAATTCAAAAAGTATGTTATAATTTTTTAATATTGCGCAATATTTCATAGCCATAGATGACGACATTCACACCAAATTGAAAACGTTTTTTTGAAATTTAATGGAAAAGAGTTAAACTATAAACGTGCCAAATATCTTTGTCATAGCATTGATCGATATAAAGTTATAGTGTGTCAAAGTGCCGCGGGCCTACTAGCCCCCTCCCCCTCCACCATGTATGAGAAGACCCAAAAAGTCCATGTAAGGTAGGGTTAAATTAGTTTAAATGTAATCTCAAGACGTACCTTTTTAAAATGTCATTTAGTTAGATAAGTGTTTATACTTTTAACGTCGAACTATAATTTATGAAGCGCTTTGAAATATTGTAATAGGCAATAGAGAAGCTGTTTTCATCATTATTATTTCATTATAAAGTATATAAAAAGGTAACAAAGAAACCATAGATTTGCACAGTGATACATAGGCAGCTGTCTTTCCTAGGTCATGTGCTAAGGATGGATAAACAGGAACCAGGTTACCCGCATGCCGGGTACGAGTCAACCCAAGGGAAGAAGAAACCTAGAAGACCAAGTTTAAGCTGCCATAAGTACAACCAACATGTTATTGGTGACACCCTCAATATGATGCCTGCTCGTAAAGTAGAGAAGATGGCGCAGAACAGACAGGCTAGGAGACAATTTGCGGTCACCTGTGCCTCAGCAGCCAAAAGATGATGATGATGATGATGACTATGTCTTGAGTCGCTGTCTTCTTGCGAGCTACGTTTCGAAAGAAACGTCTCCCGTGTTCAGGTTACCAGATTTTGAATTGTGTCGGGGTCTTGTGAGATTGAGTTGCGGACCTTTGAGGAACCTGAGATCAAACCAGGTTGTGAAGGGACATCATGCCTTTTTTGTGTTTGCTCTGCCTTCTTTTGAAAGGAGGGATGCCATATGTATCAAAGATGGAAGAATATAATGTTGATGTGGCTGTAATGATGTAAAGTGTGAATAGTTTTTTTGATCTTTCTAGTGGTTTTCTGTATTTCTTTGTCCACACCTTGGTTGTTTTCTCAATCAAAAGTGTGTACTTCCTTCCAGCAAATTTCCACGATCTCGTGACTCTTGATGTCGTGGAAATCGTGGAAACAATGAAGTGCCATTCTTCAGGAGGTCCTGGGTTATGTGAATTGTGTCTTCGATGGGGATGCTGGTATACAGAGAGGCGACATCAAAGGAAACCATGATTTCGTTAGTATTGACTGCTTGCTCTTTGATGACGTTTGCAAATTCAGCTGAGTGTTTGCATTGATGTGTTTTCAATTTGGTGCTCGGAGAGAGCAGGTCAGCAGCATAACAGGAAAGTGAATGAAGAGGGCTTCCAGAGTAGGAAACTATGGGTCGTATCGGTACGTCCGGGCTTGTGGACTTTGAGCAGTCCATAGAAACGTGGGAGAGGGAAATCCTTGTGTTTGCTCTTGCGGTATAAGTTGCTGTCTAGAAGTCCATCATTTTGTAATCTCAGGAGTGTCTTCGTGGCTTTCATTTTCACTGCGTTCATGAGATTTTTTGTGTATGGTCAACTCTCTAAATGGTTAAGACGCTTGTGAGTGTAGTCAGCTTTGTTCAGGATGATTGTGGCACGTCCTTTTTTGCTGGGAGGATGGAAGTTGAGTTGTCTTCTTTTAGGCTCTTTATGGAATTCCTTTTACCTTTAGCGAGGTGGTCGGGAGAGGGGTTTGATGCTTGAAGTACGAGGCTTCTTTCCACTCGTATTGCATTTGCTTCGCTCATTGGGAGATCTTTCACTGCTGCTTCTACTGCGGATACAATTTCCTTGGAAGGAATATTCAAGGGCATTGCATAAAACCTTTCTTTAGTAGAGATTCCTCTGGTTGAGAAAGCGTACGGCTGGAGAGGTTGATGATCCAATTTGATCTGCTTTTGGAATCCATTCTTGAAGATGTTCTTTTCTTGAGATTCTCAAACTTCTTCAAGTGTCTGTCCCTAGTGGATAGCAATCTGCGTCTGTATGTCGAGTCTTTCCACCCGAGACTGACACCAGAAGAAGTTTGAAAATCTCAAGAAAGATTTTAGGTATCAGAAGGGAGTGTAGATTGTGCTTGCTTTATTTCGTGTTGTGATGACATCTTTTACAATTTTCAATTGATGTTGGTCTTTTCACAATGTATAAAATATGGAATACAAGTAAAGTATTGTCGAATACCATAATAATTATTTCTTTGTTGGCTTAACTCTTCCCTAACACCCCTTTTAACAGTGAAGTTAAAATGAGTGCCACCTTAAGTATTTTTAGGCTATGAGAAATTTAAAACTGCGGATTTTCACGCAAGGGCTTACTTAGAGTAAAATTTAAACTCTAACTACTACGATAAAAGTATACATTGTTAGAAAAGAGGTTTTATGCTGTCTGATGTGTGCAGTGTAACTATGTTCTAAAATGTGTGATTTGATGTACTGAGGCTAACGCATAATGCTATTTCAGCTGAGGTATGAGAAATAATGGCTACAAACATACAACTATGAATGAGATGTGGTGTAAGTTTACTTAACATTTTTTGTCTTTTATTATTTGATGCTGAGTTGATAATTAAAGGCAAAGGTAGTCCCGTACTATATTCAGAGAGTAAGGGATGTGATATGGTAGAGAATCACGTGTCCTGAGCCACAACATTGTGAGGTACTGTGGCCAGTTCCATTCCTCACTGCCTTTTAACCTTCCCCAGCTAATGCCTGGTACCCATTTTCCTGCTGGGTTCGCAGTAGAAGCTTTCAGACTGAAGACAGATCCTAGGCTCGAACCGTCAACCTTCATCTGGCTAGACCAACCCTACCAACACAGACTGAACTAACTCGCCTCCAAGTTGATAATTACTGAACTTATTTAAGTAACCGGCACAATGAGAGCTGTAATGATTATTGGTCTTTGATAGGTTATAACATTTTCTCGATGCTGTCTTACAAATTTGAGGCGAATTAGTACAGCTATCAGTGCTAATACAGGCAATTACTGTGGAACCTCCAAACTAAGATAAGTGGATTAAGCAACTCTGAAATGGTCAAAATGCACAAATCGATGTTACAGTGACTTTTGAGGAACAATTCAATTTTAGAAGGCTTACACCTTCCAACGGTGCGATGGATAACTGGAAAAAAGTAAAAAACCTATAGATGTTCTAAAGAATAATTCGAATTGACATTCCAAACTAGCATTCTACAGATGCATTTTTTGGTCACTTGCTGGATTTTCTTTTTAACGCCTCCAACATTTCTCTTTCACTCAATAGTAGGACACCTGCATTCTCTTGAAGTCTTCTAGATTAACTGCTACATTGATTCGTATTTTGATTCATTGTACCTATTTATTCAACATTTTAAAACATTAGACTTTTCCCATTCTTTCTGATTTAAATTGAAGCGTGTAATAAAAGGATCTGAGGGGATCATTTTTTCAGCCAAAAGTCTCCGAAGGAAGCGATCTTTCGCTATTAAAATGAACAGGATAAAAATCCCCTCACCCTGACCCATCCCAATCACCTCAAGTTGCTATGGGAACAACCATACGTCGTTTCACTATCCTACGTCAAATCACCATACCCACAATGTATCCTCTGTGTATGTACCAAAAGATTCAATATCCATCATATTGCCTAATCTTCCACAACTCGAAGTTTCTATAACTCGAACAAAAATTCTTGGTCCCCTGCGGATTTATAATGGTTCAACTGTATTTCGGTGTTTAGAAAGCACACTGCTGATATTTTAAAAACATATGAAATCGATGGAAGGTAGGGAATTACACAGCAAAAAAATTGAAGGTATTCTATCCCCAAGAGACGATTGCTGGTAAAGCGGGAGTAAAGTTTTAAATAGACTTGAGGCCATGCCTAAATCTCAGCAGCTGGCAAGGGTTCAAATCCCCTTCGCTCCATTAGTGAAAAAAGAAAGCAAGCTATTGTGGTAATGCTCCACTCTGTGATAAATAAAAAATATATATAATTGCTATGTGTCTGCTGAGTACTTATATATCTCTGACACCGATGAAGGCTCAAAGCCAAAACACAATTGATAATTGATAATTAAGGAATTTCCCCTTGCCCACGGAGTGGAGGCGAAAACATGACAAGATTGGCTTGAAAACTTCTCACCTTAATTATTGGACTATATGTTCCAATGGCTAACGTGTTGGTTTTCAAACCAATGGGCTCTTCTTCTGGCGCAAGGAGGAGGAAGAGATTCCGAAAGCTCGATTAGAGCCCAAATTCAGTTTTAATGTTTTTTATATACTATTTTTAACTAAGTGCTATTTTAACGTCTGTTTATATATATATGTATATAAATGCAATGATTTAAACGCTGCAACGATAATAAGGTTTTGTTAAACAAACGTGGATGACCCTCTACTAGCGTTGATTTCTACCGTCAATTTGCACAAGGATGTCAAAATCATGGAAGTTGCAGGTGTGAGTCCCTTATCTCTTGCCACTGGCACAGCAGATATAGGTGTGTGCCATAAATGAAAATTGAAAATGGCTTTATGAGTAATATGATGCCTCCAATAAGAACTTTTGATATCATAACGCTAACGAATTTCACTGTCTTGAATGTAACACACTAGCACAACACGAAAATCACACAGGTGACAAATGAGTATGAATAGCAGCTCAATGGGTACGCCAGTGCAGCTTAAATGGCAAATTTGTAAACATCAGATGGGTTTTAAAAGGAACGCTCAGGCGCATGGCAGGCTTGGACGCCTGCCTTAAAAGATATGGGAGCACAGGGCGAGACTGTGTTGTAAATTAGTTGGATCTGGCACGAAACGTAAACAATGCCATGTTATATAAATAATGAAAGTGCCTCGTGTGGCAACAGTTCTAATATCTTCAATGTTTTAGTTAAAATTTCCAACCCTGTTAACAATAACTGCACATCTGAAGCTCTTGAGTAGTGGCGTAGTTTATTTTGTGAGTCGGGACAAGAAATAAATTGTATGCTCTAAAGTGGATGCAGTGATTTTTGTGGTATGGCAAAACTACGTTTCTTTCAAAAAAGATGCAATCAAAAAACACTTATCCTCGCAAATTTTTGTATTTCTTCTTAAGAATTGTTCTCTTTATGATCCATTCTTCCCTATAATCATACCAGGTCGTATTTCGTCTCCAGAAATGATTGAGGGTGATCGATAGCGTTTAATATCACAAAAGATACTAAGATCTAGATCACAAAAATGAAGAGAATTGGTAATTATTTTTAATACTGAGTCGTGTTTTGCATTGTAGGACTACTTGCCTTGCTGAAGATTGGTAGGGAAACTAGAGGCAACATCTTGGAGACTTTGTGGATTGAGACATGCGTAACACTGATTGTTGATGGTCTGTTTCCAAAGGTGTACGGAATTTTCCCCGGTAAAGCCCCCTCCCCTCACGTACTGCCCTTCAAAATACGTACATAGGAACTGACATAGCAACTAAAACGAAGTATATGTTACAGTAAAACTTAAGGGTATTCTTTACTTATTTGTACTGATGTCAGTCATGATACTACAACTCCCGTTACTGTCTTTCGAGTTTATAGATTACCGTTCGTCCTCCGTGGAATAGCATGTCATGATAAGTGAGGGGGTATGTTGCTTAATTGTTTATGTTGGTGCCTACACAGTTATACTGCTATGGCATTGTAAATTTTGACTCATTAAAAGGAGATGTTGTACAGTCAGTCTTAGAAAAATGCAATTTTTGTGCCAATATTTAACATCTTATCTCTATTATATTATTTGTTACGTTTATAGCTCTTACTAGAAAGATTAATGAAGCCTGGCATGTTTGAAAAGTCTTACTAGACATTGGGAAATGTGAATAATTGGATGTCGAAATATAAAGAACAGAATAATAGTATCTTAACATTTGAATCTTGGCAACACAATACAGAACATAGCTATTGTGATAATTTTTATATTTAGAAAAACAATTCAGAGTAACAATTGCAAAAGATGTTTGAGAAAATTCCATTCGAAATTTTAGTATTCATTTTTATAGATGTTAAAAATTGTCACTGTCTCATCAAGAATAGAACGTTTTATATGTTAAAAATTGGTTGACCGAATTAAGCAGCATGTACCGTCTTACATTCGCCAAGCATCTACTCCTAAAAGGAAACAACCACCTCGAGTTTCAAAGACCAAAAACGCCACTAAGCAATGTGACATTTCTGGAAATGAAAAGGAAGTTGTTTATCGAAATCGACGGCACGAAAGGCGCGGGATTAGGTGACGCGAAGACAAAGCTTGTGCGGAGCGGAGACTAGGTCTGTTGACAACCGCTGTGTCAGTGCACTGGGCGTGCGAACGCCTCTGCGAAGACTTGACATGAAAGGACATACAAGGTCAAAGTTCAAGGTGATAGGTAATCGGTCACGATAAAGTGAGCAGTGCACGCCATTCGCTTTGACAAAAATGCAACGAAGATGGATCTGTTCTTTTGTGTCAAGTCCGTTACACGCGTGTTAGAGAGAATCACGTCTCTACTGTCTCGCCTGTACTATGTTGGGTTTTCTGTATAATTCCAAGGCAGAAATGTTGTTATACCTTAACCGTTTTGGGTAATTCCTGCAACTGGAGAAAAACAATTTAAAGAAGGTACTCTTAATAAGAAGATAAGGTTATGAAACGTGAAGTAAGAAAAAGATTTGGCAAAAATTAACCATGAGCTTAGCAACGGCCAACGCCGGAATTTATTTATTGCAGAATGTGTTTTTAATTCTTTCGTGGCTACGAAATATTCAATATCGAGTCTTAATTACTACATTTCCTGATTTACTTTTATTTCATACTAGAAACAGAGTTAAGCTATTCCTATGTTTATGAATTGGGTGCCTACAGTCTCTACTTTGATATAGTTTTGCTAAAGTTCACGACATTCTCTTTTTTTTGGAACAAATACAGAGAAATTTAGTACCACTTATTTGAGCTAGAACATTCAGAGGCACAAAATAGCCTTTGATTGGGTGTGTGCGATCCCTCTTGGGTCTTAATATGTTCTTTTCAAACATTTATACTTAGTCGCTGGAAAAGTATTTAGAATAAAAGCGGACAGTTTCTCTCATTTTCAATGTCTTACCTTTTTGTTGAAAAGGCCTGTTTACTTCATATTTATGATATCCTAATATCCTATATGATATACTAAATGTTTAGGGAAGGGCAGAGGAAATAATACTTTCGATGCTCCGTATTTCCATTGTTATCAAGGACAGCCCTCTTAAAAAATCGTTGTGACGCCCCTAATATAGGATAAAGAGAACAAGAAAATATTTATTTCTATGTTCACTTAATTATTTTCTTACCTTAGGACTAAAAAGCTACAAAAGAACATTTGCTCATGCCATTTAAGTATATAGAATTTGTAAACTAAATGTCGTGACTCAGTAGCAGTCCCAAAAGGAAAGTTTAGGCCATGTAAT
>JAAAKM020006971.1:130310278-130336586 GCA_010016025.2 Alatinidae sp. Z8VKAUB7J3 | reverse complement strand
TTTTCAAGGCCATTGAGAGCAGAGAAACAGTTTTCAAGGCCAATGAGAGCAGAGAAACAGTTTTCAAGGCCAGTGAGAGCAGAGAAACAAAACTGAAAGGGACCATCGGATCACAAATGAATAATTAAGCATTACATGTCTGACTATGTATCCTATCTTGTTCTACAATGCGCTTTCGGAGTAACTTTAACTGTCTTACAATTCCATGTACTCCACTAATGATCCTTTAGTAGCTGATTCCTGTTCATTCTAGGAGATTTTTTAACATTTTCCTGGCGACTGTCGTACAGAACGTACCTCTTTGTAAAACAGTTGGGTTGTGAAAATATGAAGAAAAGAAACCCTCATATCAACATACAACATGTTTACCACGACCTTGATTTTCCAGTGATACCGCGGTAAAGAATAAATAAATAAAATAAATAAATGATGCTTTAAATATTGCAGAGAAGGGTATCCCAAAAGGGAAATTACCGTGACTTTTAATAAATATGCGGATTTTCCAAGCTAAAGTACAAGGCAATAACAATTGTGGGGTTTCACAGACTGTCGATAGGAATGTCAATGCTGAATTACCACCAAAAATGTTTACCAACAATGTCTGTTATCATCAAGTTCATTACCACCTGCAATGTAAACCATCGTGCACACAACGAGAGTTTGAAGAGTCCGCTTAAACACTGTCCACAAATGCGTAGAGTATAACTTGGTGAATGCAGTATCCATGTGATAACTTTCTCGGTGGTAAACATAACTCTGGTGATAATTATGTTGGTAGTAAACATAACTCTGGTGGAAATTATGCCGGTGGTAAACATAACTCTCGTGGTAATTACGCCGGTGGTAAACTTAACTCTCGTGGTAATTACGCCGGTGGTAACCTTTTGGCTTCTAAGCAAACTGGCTGGTAGTCTCCGTAAATGTCCTACGTGATAGTAATAAGAGTACGAAAGTGCCTGCGTAGTTTGAGTCTAGGTCACTTGCTGGTGTTACGGTGCTACCCAGATATTGTCTGCGTTTAAAGTGTCTACGTGGTTTCAAAGACGTAACTGTCTACGTGGTAACTACAGTAGGTGGAAAATATCTATATGGAACCTTTGTAGATTAGTTAAACAATTACCAGCGGTGACATTACAGAAGCGTTTAGGTTTCTTAACTGCCTCTGGTCAAATAATCGGTGTCTGTTGTTTTCGTTTGAAATATGCCCATTTTTCATTTTATTAGGAAACTTAGTCGCATACTCTTCAAAATAATCGCTGTGTATCAATCAATATAACAGAATGCAAACGTGTTGAAAGTCTAATAACGTATAACAATAGTACATGACTTTGCGATCTATTAACCGCGACACATATTATAAAGTGTTACTGCCTGTGGGTGCGGGCATGCGCACTGGGTAGTATGGCATTATTCTGGATGCCCTAAATCAGCTGAAAGGTGAATAAAAGGTGCGAGAGGCTGGGGGCTAGGGCCATTTTATATTAAGAAAAGGTTACATTCTTCTCTCCTAAGCATATTGGTAAAAACCGACACAAGATCGTAAAATTTAATGGGAACGACCATCCAAAAACGAGCAGGACAATAGCCTAGAATATTCGCGTTAATGGGAAAGTACGGTTCCAGCGCTTTATAGTAATATGTAGAGCGATAACGTGGCCACATCCCGGTCATACAAACGCAATTTACATCCATGGACGGGGCCTCTGTGGTTCCTGGCTGCTGGATGTCTCCTTAGTTAACTGTGTTAGCTCTTGGGCAACGATCAAGAAAGGCATTGCTGCTACTACACAGAGAAGCCCACGTCACAGGTCCCATAAACCGACTTCTTTCCGCTTCCGGAAGCCATTCTAAACATATTGGCAAAACCTGTACTAGAAAAAGATGCTGTGAGCGACATCGTGGGCATAGAATTTCTGATTTTGATAGATCTGTACATAGAGGGGATGGATACATATCCCCATGAGTGAAAACTGGTTGGTAAAGAAGATGGCTCAAAAATATAAAGGAAGAAACATACTAAATAAGGTGTTATCTTCTGTTCTTCCTTACTGTATGAACGTAGTTGACTGTTCCGTGGGAGGTAGTCTAGACTGTAGAGCTACTAAAGACAATGACTTCAATGAGTTCATATTAACTGATGCTTGAAGTTGAATAAGTTTGAGAAAGTCCCAATGCGACTAATGGGCTCCATTTAGCATTTAAGGATAAGCAGTGATTGTGACTGAGAGTCTATAATTCACAAGGTAATGAAATACGGAACCATCCAATAGAAGAGCAATAAGTGATTTCTGGAATCGCCGGGCGGCACACAGCATTATAAAAGGTAACTTTCAGCTAGAACTATGGTTATAGCGATGTACACCGTGTATTACCTGGTGAGATCATCGCGTCAGTTAATGGATTCGCAAAAGAGGAAAACAACCGTTAGAACCTGTTGCCATCAATCAAAAACCAAAACAACGAAGTATGAAGGCTAGTGAAATGATGGACTAACCAAAAAGTAACGATTGAAAATTGGTGAAGAAGGGGATATAACATACTGCCCTAGTAGATCGGAATGCATAGAGCACACGCTCGTTGGTATTATGGCTTTGACTTCGCACTGTTACTACTGTATACAGCTTACTGCTACCGCACACAAGAGACTCAATAAATACCATAAAACACAATATAACGTGGGAGGATAAGGTGTAATAGAGTAGGTTAGCTTTGAAGGAGCCAGATAAGGTAAGTGAAGCAGTTTGGAGGAGAGTCGAAGTCTCGAGTAATTCTAATATAAAGATAAGAGAGAAATGTATGGACACTGTGGAAAAAAGTCTGCAATAAGTTACAACGATTATTGCACGAAAAGATAGATCTTCTTGTGAAAGAACGAACCCTATGAGTGGCCCCAGGTGATAGGGCCAAGTAAGGCTCCTTGCAAATGTCCTTATAAAAGGTCAGCGGTCCACAATGACCGAGGCATACTACCTTGATGGCGCTAAAACGTCAATATAGTAACACTGTCTCTATCTGAAGATGTAAATGAACATTTACCTCCCGCTTCAGTCATGTATTTTTTGCCAGCTCTGAATGATTTTCGATCTCTTGCCAGCAGCCATGCAAAACGGAAGCTGATTGCTATTATGATGTATTTGTATCGTAATGGAAGACTGAGAACAAAATCTACTGAAACTAAATTTGCCACGGTTCAGCGGCCCCACAAGTCGTAATTAATGCATAATTGCAGAATCGCAACGTTGATTCTCTTCGATCAAATCTACGCTAGGCCGGGAAAGGATTATGGTTTGGCGTGAGGCTACTAACCTTAGATGGAAAAAACATCTTTCCTACAGAAGTCATGAGTACTAATCATCAACATCGAAACTCGAAATGGATACGGCAACATAGTATACTCCGCTTGTGCATGTCTGGCCGTGGAAATTACATTCAATTGTGATCCTGGCACACCGTATCTTGCAATGACAGGCTGTAGTGCAACGTTCGATCGACTGAGAAAACAATACCAGTTGATTACATAAAAGCCATAAGAAATATCGAAGACGCCCTGAGAATTCATATCACCAATGTTAAAGATGCAAATCGTAACGCTCGTTGAAGGGAATGCAGCCCTACTGTGTAAGTAAGTGGCAAGTTGTCACACTAGACTGTCACGTGACCACTCTGTCTGTACACACCAACCGCTACAATATGTAGAATAACTTCACAACAAATCAGCCCGCTAAAACCCACATCATAAGCTATGCCTTTTTGTTACTAACGACGGTACTGCTCAGGTTTCGCATCAAACAAATTCCTTCCCTGTACCTACAAGCTACCCACTGTCTCGTAACAAACTAGGTCTATTCAGCATAAAGCAAAACTGCTCTCTTCACTGCTTGCAGCAATCAGCATCTTTCACTACCACTTTTTTAATTCTCCCGTAAGAACGTACGACTGCGAAACTGTAGATCAAAAGCTAACATTCTTTACTACTAATTATTGTATGTTCTGCATCCCCAACGGAACATAATTATTTATTCCAACCACCTATGGAAGATCCCCGGAACAACTAAACCCACTCAAGGTAAGGTCACAAACTATCCTTCTGTCTTACTTACCATTCACCATATTTGCTCCAAATAAACCTGATCTTGAATAAATCTAAACTACAGATCACCTACAAACTTTAACATTCTACCACTTGTTCAATGCCTTCGCCACGATACTCATCTGCTGAAAAGTCCTACCCTCAAATACTAATGAATTGTAACAGGCAAGACCTGTCTCTCGTCATCTTACCTTGTACCGCAATTTCTCAGTCAGCTTCAACACAAAGTATCTCCGTGAGCTAGCACTTCTTCTCATTAATTTACTAGCCAGTATGCAGTGTAGCACCTGCGTTAAGAAAACTACGCCTTCCCCCTCTTTACAAGATTTGACTTGGTGCCATCAAACTCTACTGTCTACAAACGCCGAACTTTTGTCACTACTTGTAACTCTCTCAATCAAAGATGCAATTTCTAAAAAATACCAGAAAGATATAATCGTCATCTACGACCATCCAGTTTCCAACATCGGCTTTGAACATCCCCTGCCTTTAGCTACTATGAAAAACCTTTGCGACACTGAAAAACCCTGAAATAGTTAAGAATTACACAATCCTACAGCACTTTGCACTATCCAGAGCACGCTTGGCGACAGCCCTGCCCTTCCGTCAAACGCCTTCATAAGATATTCCGCACAACACCATGACGATACCTATCGCCGCATGCTACAGCCCTTGTTTTCCCCAGCGTCGTGTTGAAGGCAATCTTGTCCCCATAAAAGGCCAGTCGAATTCTGCCACAACAAGAAACAACATCCAATGGCATAGAAGTAAATCTCCACTGTTGCTGATTGCACTGCCCTTCATCTACCACAAACCGACCTCTTCCCTTTTCAATCTACACAGATTTCTCAGTTGGGTAGTTACTACTACTAAACATTAATCAAAAGATAAAAGTTGCCAATAAATAATCGTCATCCTGCCTATCAACTGTCCATAACTAACACTTGTCCTCTGCTGCCAAAGGTTCAATGCATCCTTTCGTGGCTTGTTCACATATGAGAACAGGGGAGTCCCAAGGAGGGCAAATAAGATCAAATATGTGAACAGATCGTCAAAGATACGCCTGTAAATAGTAACCCAAAGACACTGCTCTACCACTTTACTTAACCATGTTTAACTCCTTCCTCGTGATTCCAAAGGCCCCCACCAAACGGCACTGTCAAATCTCTAAACCCAAACTTCCCCACTAAAACCAATTTGCAGAAGACACACTGCTCTACCAACAGACAATGATCCCCTAAGTTTGGAGTTTACTGAGTTTCTTGCTAAGTTGACTATTAAGCATAATAGGACAGCACTTTACCACCTTGCAGCTAATGGGGAGCTATAGAAAGTGTCAATAGGGACATTAAAGCTGCTCCTAGCAGAATTATTTCACTCTATACTCTTACAATATCTGGCGTCCTCAAGAAGCACTCCACATTCTGCCACCGGAGTGACCTCAACTTACCTCTTTTTAGGTAGAAATATCCGTTCTGCTGTGTCACTTGATTTTGTTGCTCATATCACAATTAGCACTGTTGTAGAACATGTAAACAAGTACCAGAGGAAGTATTGTGGTAATTTAGAATCACCTAAGTTTTTACATACAGGTGATTTTGTTAAAGATAAGCTTCCCTTGCACTCGAGGAAGTTAGCACCAGTCTACCAAGGGCCATTCAAAATTGGAAAGCATATGGGTTTATATACTTAGCACCTTGATGATGGTCAAGTGTTGAGGTTGGATGAATTGTTCAAAATGTATGCAGTTAGTGAAGATGATGTAATAGTGTTTGCAGGTGCTGAGCAGACATCGCAGTCGTCGACATATTATACCGCTTCTATGTTATGAGAAAAAATAAATCAAATTAATAAACGGGGGGTTAGAATCTATTTCTTGACGATAATTTCTGATAGTTGCAAAATGAAAATGAAACAGAAGATATCAACATAAAACACATTTTAATCTTTACATCACTTTAAAATCATGATCAAATAAACCCGTAAAAATGTTTTTTTCTACATCACAAAAGCTGATTTTCCCTAAATTGATTAGAGGAGGGTTCTAATAACCTGGGGGAGGAGGGGGGCTTGAAAATTCTAAAGATTTATAAACGTCCCTTCCCGGTTTATTAGGGACCAGAGAGTACATACTTACCGTAAATTAATTCTTTGAAGCTAGAAATCAATCAGGACAGTCAGTACGCTGCACATTAAAATTATTTTTCAAGCTCACAATTTTTTCCGATCATGTTTTTTTAGAGGCAATGTGAAGCAAGGGGATTGCCCCAATTAGCATGCATTTTTTTCAGAATATTAAAAAATGCTTGGTTCAGATGAGCCTGATTTTAAATCAATGAAGGAAAACTGAGTTCCAACTTAACTTAGTGCTACAGTCGAAACTGTCTACAGCGGACACCTGCGATTCCTGGAGAAAGTGTCCGCTGTCAGAGGTTTTCAATATTTTGCGAAGACAGATAAGAAAAGACCCGTTAATTCACAACAATGTTTTAAACTGAGAACATAGATGCTAAAGCAGAAAAGTGTTTGGAATGGTTGCATTGATCAAAAACGTTTGTATATAGTGTTAAATAAAGGCATCATTATTGAAATGCCATTGACCGGTTTCATTGCACCCTCATCAGAGTTATTTACGTCTTCAGTAACTGTGTCAGAGTACAGTGCATCGTCGATTATTCGCGGTCAAAACCACAAAGCCCAAAATTTTGCGGAAAATCGAAAAATCCGATAATCCAAAGATACAACTCATTGGTAACTTAGTATTTTTTGCAACGTGGGTTGGTCAGTTCACATATGAAATATGAAAGAAAGGGAGTCCAAGTTAAGTTTTCAAATATAGCGTGATAAGGCTTTGAATGAAAGTTGATTTTAACTAAGCGCTTCTGCCAACGGTGCGACTGCTGTTTGACTATGGGTGCGGTGGATGTATGATTGAACGCATTTGTTTTGGTCGGCGGACTTTGGCAATATTGAAGCACCGCTCCATACCAATCTTCGAAAATTTACTGAAGCGCAATTAAACATTTAAAATTTTTTACGACGTTCGGATAATCGAATTCCGGATAATAGATATTCGGATAATCGATGATGTATTATACATACCATTTCTTACATATCGACCTTGAAAAGGTAAGCAACCTATGGTGATTGCTTCAGTCGAATGAACTAATCAAAGAGAAAATATTAACTTAAGAATGATTGACGTATGATGACAGTTTTACTTACACAATGGCTTTGATTAGGAGCAATACGCAAACAATTCGTGAAGCAGAGGAAAGTCAGGAACGATTGCTACAACAGAAAGCTAATCTGAACAATAAGTTTAATTTAATTGCTAACTGGAATGACGGAGAGGTCATCTTAAAGTTACAGATTGTGGAGATAAACCCTTAATAGGTTCCAGATCCCTTGACATACTTTGCGGGGCCAAGATTGCGGACCACTGCCATGGATAACCCAGTTTCTATATTCATGGTTTGATCGCCTAGACTTGTCACTTTTTTTATTATTTACATCTACATTTTTTTCATTAAGGGAGATGAAGAGATTATTATTATTATTTTTATTATTATTATTATTATTATTATTATTATTATTATTGTATGATGAAGATTAGCAATAAAGGCATTGAGTTTAAAAAAATTATTACTATTATTAAGTACATACGCCCGCCAAGGAAGTAAGTAGTTGTTTACTTATTGTATTCGCAACATAGATCACACTAAAATCTGCTAAAGTTTGTAATTTAAATACTTAATGTTATACTTGTTTATATTTTTTTTAATTCGAATAAAAACAGTTACAAAAAGGGATATAACTTATACAATTTGTGGCTAAGCTAGATCTCCACGAAACGGTGATAATGACGTAAATATGCTAAAAAATCACAATAAAAGTCATAACAATAAAAGAATCATCCTGTTCAAACAATTAGGTATTTCACAATAAATCATCTATCAGCAGATGATCCAATGTATTTGATCACCACTGTTTTTAACAATTATTGTTAAGTTTGTGCTCTGTTTATTACATATTGACTTTAAACAAAGAAACCTATATATGCAATTGCTTTACCAGGTGGAAATCGTCATTTAGTTATGAACAGCAACGCCGAGAAGAGAATGCGTATATGAACTATATTGAAGACTTTTATAAAACAAATAAGACGATATATTAAATAACCAAGCTTTCGATGTATTATCACATCATCCTCAGGGTATAAGAAACGTGACAGTGTATACGATATTTAAGGACACAGTGGCCTAACTAAACAATCTATGTATTAACAAAGAAGAATCAAATGAGCCTCATAGCAGAAATTAGAAAAGTAAAAGGGGTAATGAGCTCCTTGTTCTATTCAAAGTCCGTCTAAGTAAGGAGAGTGCACTCAGAAGAAGCAGAAGCTCAGAATTAGAAATCAGATTCAGAGAAAGAACGAGAGTGTTGAAGAGAGTGAGAGCGAATGTTAAAAGAAACCTATTTTAATCACGAGAAACTCATCAAGAGGTCACAATAATGTAATGAGCATCTTGTTTGTACTTTACAATAAATCTTCTTCTATCACGAGATGTTCCTATGTATTTAACCACCTGTATTCCCCTTGCCACAAAACCACTGTTTTAACAAACTAATTTTTTGAGTTTGGTTTTATACATCAACCATAAACAAAGAAAACCAAAACCCATGGTGATGAAGACTTAAAAATACTCTTCATATTCTTCCTCGCATGAGCAATGGCATAACTGCATGGGGAGAGAGAGAGAGGAGTGTAATATGTCAATGATACTGCGCATGGCAATCAATGAACTTTATTTGATGACTGTATGACGTCAAAGATTAGAAAGGCAAGTGTAATTCCCGCAATTGGCGGACGTGTTGGATTTGAGAAGAAGAGGTTGATGTTTTAAGTTGTAAAAGGTATAAAGTGACATCAATCCCTTTTTCTCAACTCCTACACCCCCGCCAATTGCCGGAATTCCACTTGCTTTTCTAACCAAGGTATCTATGGTAACATAAAATTCTTCTTTACGTCATCCGGCTATCAAGTTCATTGATTGCCATATGCAGTATAATTAACAAATGTATGTGTTGTAAACTATCTTTCCCCTAGTAGTATTACCGCAGATAGTGGAAACAGATATGTATAAAAGGTAGCTTTACGTTCGATGAAAAGGGGGAACATTGTTGCTAGTGGCTGCGGCACCTTTGGGGCTAATAGGGCTTAGCGCCAGTGCCGGTTTTGGGCGAGAGGGGGCCCTGTGCCATAAAGTGATTTGGGGGCCCTTTTTTAGTCCTTGTAAAAATAGGTCAATATCTTTTTGCCTGCACTGAGCAGTGCGGGGCCCCCAAATTTCCGCGGCACAGTAGGCACCCCCTAAAACCGGCACTGCTCAGCGCCATCAAATATTTTGAAAAGTGAGGTTTGCTTTTGTGCTTTGATCTTCAACCTCAGTTAACGGCTGTTTAGCACTAATTTTGAAAATCGTTTTTACCTACACGCCTTAATGCAACCATTCCTCTCTAATTCCGGAGCTTCATGGCTGTTCCCTTTAAGTAATTTTCTTCTTCCTGTCTTTGTTGAGGAGAAAGAAAACATACTTTGTCTGAAACAAGCTAATACAATCTTCCCGTGGCTAGTCTCGAACAGAAAGAGATCCTGCTGAAAGTATCGATTATTCCAATTGATTCGAATCCTCTGATTGGTTAATACTCCTTGAAATTTATGCAACTTGGGACTACTAGTGGGTAGCCCCAAGAAATAATTAGTGGGAAGTTCATTCCAGGCGGACGTGTTTATTCATCACGGAAGATAATAGCCTTAAAAAGGCGATTATCTCCGTGAAACGATTGAATTTGGCAAAAAAAGCATAACGTTTTGCTATTTCTGTACAAATGTGCTAGTCTTAATTTCATTGTTTCAAATATCTATTTATACAAAGAAATAGTAGAACACATTTGATTTACTGGTAAAATGCATCGTCTGAATTTTTCAGTGAAGTCAAAGCAGGATTAAGCCTGCATGAGGCCCAGGGCCCACTTGAAAAGGAGGTCCCTTTTCCAGCTTCTTCAATTACATAAACCATACAATATTAAGTTGTGTCATTACAGGACAATTTTAGGTACGTAAAATTGAACTAGGGACTATTCTTCCAATTCCATAACATGCACGTAAACACGAAACAAAGAATATCAAAATGGTACTTATGGAGCAGAGGAGAAGTTAGTATCACTTAACTTTATATGAAAATGTATATTTTAACTAACAAGTAGACATGCTCGATTCCTGTTGGTAATTAGAGAGATAATTCAACATCCACGTGTTCTATATGGACTGTATATTTTGCTTCTATTTAATAACGATACAATTCTTGATACAAATATTAAAATGCTGGTTCTGAGATAAATCCTAATCCTCATATTGAATGGTTTCGACAATAAATATGAGTGTGAATAAATTCTGCTCTTCCTCGATCCTACTCGATCCTACTCGATTCTTAATTCTGTTCGATTCTGTGATTCTGATATTCTGAGTTATTCTAAGTTATTCTAAGTTATTCTGACGAGTAAAAAACGTGACTTGAACCTTATCTATCTAAATGAATGACATCAAATTTTCCTTACGAAAACAATAGTTAAACCATATATGGAAACATAAGGTATCCTATCCCACAATTCTCTACAAGGGACGCGTTACGTGAAACATCATTTTCAAGTTTTAGACTGGTATAAGTTCGTCTCTCAAGCACGAATTGAATAAGAGAAGTATAAGAACTTAAGTAAGCCCTGTGAGGTCTATTGAACTATTTACAATGCATTGCAACCGTTGATAGCCTCTTGTGTCATTGAAGCGACCCGTTTGCGTTGAGTATAGCTTGCAAGTGTCAAAGAATGGCAGCTTTTTCTTATTTTTCCTACTTTTGTCCCCTTTCCCTATCCTCTCCTTTTATCTCGTTTACTACTCTCCTGTCCTCTATTCTTTCTTATTCTAATCTTTAGAATGACCCCAACTATGAAAACTGTGATGAGAAGTCATTATGACCTTACCTTATTTTCCCTTATCTTACATTGTGATGTATTATTCTGTCCGTTCCTCTTCCCTCCTCTACTCTCTCTACCGCTCCTCTTTCCTCCTCTTCAGTTCTATTCACTTCTTTCGCTCCTCTCTTCTCCTCCTGTCTCTTGACCCCTCCTCTCTTCTCCTCTCCTGTCTCTTGACCCTTCCTCTCTTATCCTCCTGTCTCTTGACCCCTCCTCTCTTCTGTGTTTCTATTTTCCGTTCCCTCTCCCCCTCTTGACACAGCTCCTCTTTGCTCCTCTCCTCTCCTATTCTCTCTTTTGCTTCCTCTCCTTCCCATCCTCCCCTCTTCGCACCGCTCTGCTTTGCTTCTTTCCTCAAATCTTCGCTCCTCTCCTTTCTCTACGCTTCACGTCTCTTCTCTTTGCTTCACTTTTCTTCTCTTCTCTCTCAGGTGTTGCAAGTAGTGGGGGGAGGGGGGAGTGGTAATCCCTGGGTTGATGAGGGCATGAAAATAATTATTTATTTATTATTTATTATTTTAGAGGGAGACCAAGGAAGACATGGAAGGGAACCTTCCTGCAAGACCTGCGCACCTGGAATCTCACCATTGACATGGCGGAAGACCGGGACGCTTAAAGAAAGTTGCTGCGCGATGCCAGAAGTCTGTCCAACACCCTTAGAGGGTCAGACGGACATTAAATGCATGATGATGATGATGATGATGATGATGATGAAGATTTTAGCAAGCTCTAAGAATTTACTGGCCAAAGACTATCCATTAAAATCCTGATAATAGCACAGGAATATCTTCCTTGTGTGAGTACCCCTGTTGCTTTTATGTGCTTCCCTTTTAAAGAGTAGTGCTCAGTTCATTGTATATGACAATTTGACAAATTGCATGTAAGTCAGGCTATATGGCAGTGGATTTCAACCTCTTTTTATGCCTTGCACCCTTAAAATAAGTTCACACACTGTTATGTTAGATTCTTTGAGATTTTAAAGCAAAGAGTAGACATGTGTTATATGCTTCAAAACAGAACTATCAAAATTTACATTGGAATAGTTAAACAAAGGTGAGTTCAATCATGGAAAAAAGGACATTATGTAAACCTTTACTTAAATTCGGTGATGTAAATGCCCAAAATGATGGAAGACAGTTAGTAAAGAAAAGGGGCTCCCATTTATGGTATTACACACTATCTGCCCCTAACCTATCAGCAGGGAGGTGTAACATGCAAGTCACCAAAATGAAGATTTTCAAAATCCATCATCTGTTACGCCAGTTTGCATTAATTTATGTCCAAATTTGTAGGTTGCATACACACAACACCAACTTTAACTTTTTACCCATGCCTAGACTTTTCTTGAAGAATGAAAAAGTAATGTTTAAAAGATCACAAGGAAGTTTAAATTTATTGACCCTTTTGTTTTTACCTTAATGTTTCTCAAAGCATTGCACATTGTTGTTGACAGCTGTCAGCATGTCTGCCTTGACATCTGATTGACAGTAGAGAACTACATGCAGATGAGAATTTCTATCTTCCACCCCTGGTTGAGAATGGTTTGACAATATATTGGGACAAGGAAGCAGATTTTCTATCCTCGTCATTCAGGCACGCAGCCAATGAGGGCTGTGGGGGCTGTACCTACCCAATTGGTAAAACTTGCCCATGTTTGCCCCCCCAGAAAATTTCTTACGGGCATTTAAAAGGTGGATCACTTGTGTATTTCAATTCACTTATGCAATGAGAAAAGAAAGACAGGAAGTCTAAGTCTCTCAATTGCAATTTTGAGCCTTCTAGAGACTGTAACATTTCAAAAATTTCCCACCTAATAAAGCCATGGTGGGCTGGCTTGGAAGGAAGGAGAAGAGGGAAGAGATTTTGTTTTGAATTTGCCCCCCCTCCCACCCCCCATCAAAGTTTGACTGGCTGTCATCACTAACAATACTCCCTCCTATGCATATCTCTAGTTCATAAAATAAGTAAACTGTACTTACGCTTACTCCTATTCCATCACTGACTATCCTGTCTGCACCTTTACCTCCATAGATTGGGTCAAAACATGTTGAGCACCTGGGATCATTTCGTCTGCTCACAAGTCTTTCAAAGGTAATAAAATTAACAGCAGCATCTTCTTCCCAATTTTTCATTGCATCATTGATAGCATACTTAGAGTATGGAGGAGGATTGATTGGAAGTGATGGGTACAGTCCTGAATCTTCATATGGTAGTTTTTTCTGAAATCAAATGAGTGACAATGAATAGCATTACTAAATGTTATGATGAAAACATTTTCAGCAAAGGATTAAAGTTATTAAACTGTTTAGTGGTAAATACAGGGGGCTACGCAGTCCATCATTGTCCTTACCAAGGCTCCACAAATTTTGGCTTTGCCATTCTGACCTAAGATAGGCTGATGAGCAGTTTGGTTTGTTTAAGAATGTTCATTAATGACAATAAGCTTGTGGATGTGGCCAATAATGAAATTGTGACACTGGAAAATCCATTTAAATTAAGTACTAAAATCAGCTGGTTCATCTGTACTTGATTTCCTATCATCATTGGCCCTTAGAGTTTCCCTTTGTTGGTATCTGGGGAATTTCAGCACTCTCCCCTTTACCCACAATGCCACTCAGATCTATTAAAAGGCTCTCTGTGGTCCCTTGTAACTCCTTGCAACAGGAAATCATTACTAATTACACAGGTGGAGCAGAGGAAGTAGAGCAATACTGAAACAAAACAAACATGCTCTCATTGATGGCTGAATATAGCTTCTGTCCACCAGAGACAAGGAAATCGAGGACATTATATCTACAAATATCTTTGATGTCTCCAAATTAAATGATCGTTAAAATAATAGAAAGGGGTGTACTAGTGGCACAATAAGAAGGGGTGAATCGGTTATAATATTCTTGAAATGTCATCTTAGTTTAAATGCACAATTTCTCCCATCAATTAAAGCTCCTGGTTTGAACAGCATTACTTGGCGTAAAGATGGTATTAAACTTAATTGCTTCTAACTCTTCGCATTTGAAATTGTACAGTTGATTTATCATATATAAGAATGGGGCATTGAAATGATTGGGTAGCTTTCTAAAGAGTTTGCTGGAAAGTTTATCATCTATGTGGGATAACTATTTTATACAAGGAAGTACTATTCAAAGCCATTGATCAATGTTTTCATAAAATAGGTAGGGTTAGCTTTATACCCCCATTCTGTACTGAGATTATATACATCTGCTCCCAGATATCTGTTATGATAACACACACATGAATTTTATTGATGGAACACTGCTGTTCATGATGCATGGACCTGCTTTCAATTTCATATTACAATAAATAAGTCCATTTCTTTCCCTAAATTTGCCATTTGGTATCTTCTGACATGTTTTATAAACAATTATATAACATAAATATAATATAATATAATACCAGTATAATACAATATAATATAATATAATACAATATAATATAATAATATATATGATATAATATAATATATAATTAATAATAATGTGATATAATATATAGAAATACATAGGTATATAACTGTAATCTTTACTTTCTCTCTCAGTACTGTCTGACAACTAAATTTAAGAAAATAACATTTCAATGAAGGGGGGCTGACTTGGTGAGCACTGACAAACTAATATGAATTTTACGTATTGGTTCCTGTAATTTAACTCTCAATGTACATAAAGTTTTATGACTGTGTGATAAAAATTTACGATTCGCGGTTCAGTGCTACGTAAGCAGAAACATGATTTGCACATAATTTCATTATTACCACTTTATTAATTTGTAGTTGATAAAGTTATGATGCCTACAACAAAATATTTACTTCGGAACTGTATAATACCTGTCGATTTAACTAAAAATATGGTAGCAGGCCGGCTTACACTAAGCCTTCCCAATTGGTCTTTGTTGGCCTTTCTTAGCGCAGTCAACTGTCTTTTCAAATACTTTAAGGTGACGATTTTTGAATATTAACACTGACGTTTAACAAACATAAGTACAGTGTCACTGAGAAGACATGTCAGCAATAAAAGTTGGCGCTTCTTCTCTTTATAGCGATAACAAGTTCGCCTGTACACTACACTTTCTATGAAAGCTACTTGCAGTGCATAATGAATAAGCAAAGCCGTTTTAATCTGCAATCTTTTAAGCAAAACCAACGATTAAAAAAATTACGACCATCGTTCTTCTTTCTTTGCCTGCCTATGTCATGGTTGGTTGTAATCAGAACGAAGATAGAGTTAAGATTTTAACTTCTACGGTAAAGGATTGACTTATAATTGTAACTTTCACTAACGTAATAATCTATATCTAAACGAATTAGCTAAAATCAATCACATACCTTCGAGTTTACACTGTCGTACGATGGGCATGCGACAGGAATGTCACTAGGTTGACCCTCACTGACGCACGTGTAAGGAGGTGGCTTGTATTTCCCATTGATAAGCCCTTCGATTGCCTGGTCAATATTTCCTGAGCAATCGTTCAAAGCCATCTGTGCTTCGAACATTGGGAAGCCCATTTCGTCGACAAGACATTTTATCTTCGTATCCATGGATAGCTTGCGAAATAGTACGATGTTCGCTGATAGTTCTGACAACACAGTTGCTGATCCTTGACTTTATGTAAACCGCGTTTGTTTGGTATTTTCCAGAGATCTGGACATAGCATTACGTCATTTTATGTTTTTCTCCTCCAAGCCAGACTCCTGCATGCCAAAGACTATCAACCGGTGCCAAATGTTATTTTCCAATCGGACTCGTAATTTTCCAATCCGACTAGTAAATTTCCTATCTACAGTATAAGGAGAATGGACCTTAATGTTCCATTTACAATCAGTGAAGATAACGTCTTGCAGAACTAGAAGTCTGCGAGGGCGATAGGCCCTGATTTCTTTACATACTTTTAGAATAATTTTTATGAGGCTCCTTAAAGTCAAAATCCTTGAAAATAAAGAATACGGTGACATATTAATGCTGAGACTTTATTTTAATGTGAATTTATACTTAATGGATACGTATATTGACAAGGTGTAAACGTGCTATACTTTTTATCCAGTTGCTGTTGCTCTTTGCGTCCTCATACTAAGGCCCAGTTTACCTGAGTGTATCTGACTAAATGTCAACTAAAACTGGTATGGATCAGCTTTTCCTTTGTATTAGAGTCCCCGAAATCCGCACTCACAATCTCTCATCCTTGTTGGATATTGAATATGCAATAGAGCACTTTGAATCCAGTTTGTATCCAACTCTTATTGGAGCACAGAAATGAGAATCGTTCGAAAACGAGGGAAAGGAAACAGCTAATCTAAGGTATGTTTCGCGTAGAGTATATATTAAATGGTCAGAAATTTTCAGGGTTTTCTTTTACTATATGAACTCGAATGCTTCCTTTACTCTTTTGGTTGTGAGCTTCCGGACGCCAACATTTATGACTCGCGTTGACTTTTTCATGTAATTTAGGACAAGGAAGTAGAACGCATTGAGACGCAGAGAAGCGCTCGTAGTGCTCATACTTCAAAAAGTGGCGAGAATACATGCTGCCGGCTGTAGGTTATCCAAGAAGTACTACGTAGAATATAGCCCAATTTTTGTCTTTTCTGCTAGATAAAGTAAATCGAATACGACTTGCTTATCTTCGCGCTAGTTCTCAGGATAAGTGACGTACTACTCATAATAAAAACACCAGCATTCCTTGTTGGCGATCTATCGCACTCTAATTTATTAATCAAAACACTCTAATCCTTACACTCCAATCTGTTACAATCTCGGTCTCTTACCCTGGCGTTAACATCAAATTCATCTAGCATATATCACATAACAGGAAATGATAAAATATAACTTTCAATAATCAAACAACAACCATTATTAGAAAATGCGTTAACGACAGTGCAATTACGTTTGTGTATTGTCGGCAAAGGTCATAATAAAATAATTTTTCTACTTAACATGTTAACAATGATATAATCAAGTCACAGCAATCTGCGGGGTTTTCCCAACATCTTTTTTATCTTTTCTTAACTTATCAGATGGTCACAACGCGGGAAAATTACTCGAACAGAGAAAAATTCCAATGAGATCGTGACATTTGGATAGCCTTCTTCTTCGTATCAAGTAATTATTGCCTCTGTGATATAATGTTATTTTTGAGTTTATTTTATGTTGTATAATGTTTGAATGAATTTGTGCTGCCGATGACAATCCTGAATTTGAAAACATATAGTCAAAACTGCAGAAAATGACGTTAATGAGAGGATTTATCTGTAAATAATGTATCGACGTTATACTGATTTATTAGAAGTATATCAGTGGTCGAAATATCGATAGGATATGGGTGATATATCTGTTGGGAAAAACCCCGCAAATTGCTGTGACTTGATTATGTCATTGTTAACATGTTAAGTAGGAAAAAATATTTAGCATGTTTTATGCGGACGACACACAGACGTAATTGCACTGTCATTAACGTATTTTCTAGTAATGGTTGCTGTTTGATTATTGAAAGCTATATTGAATCATTTCCTGTTTTGTGATATATGCTAGATGAATTTAATTTAAAAGCCAGAGAAAAGAGACTGAGATTGTAACAGACTGGAGTGTCAGATTAATAGTATCTTGATTGATAAGTTAGAGTGCGATAGATCGCCAACAAGGAATGCTGGTGTTTTTATTATGAGTAGTACGTCACTTATCCTGAGAACTAGCTATCTCGTTATATATGCGTATTGTATATATATATATATATATATATATATATAAATATATATATATATATATATTCTAGCTTCACTATGTGTATCCGAAAATACAATCGGCGATGATCTCTACCTTTTAAAGGACTAAAACATAGTGCTCCACACATACAAGGATGAATGTTTGATGTATTTATACAATGGTAATCAAAGAAACGCTTATTACGTTATCTTAGGTTTCGCGGCTTGCGTTCATAATGAAAAGAAAAACATGAATATGCCAACAAGACAACAATTAACATGTAAAACGTCTTATTACTCACTTTTCAGCCACAGAATGGGAATTGTTAAAGCGCGTTGTCGTCTATTACAATTATTCCAGTTATTATTATTATGGCGTTCTCTGTTTTCTTACACACACATTTTCCTAAAGCTCTTGCTTCTTTTACCCATTAAAGAGTGCGCTATCTATGCTCCATAGGATATCCAAAGGGTGTTCATACCCGACTATAATCTGCTATTAAATGCTTTCCTTTACTTGTGCTAGACCTAGAAATGGGATTCTCGTCAGTTGTTTTCTCGAGTTTTCATTATCATACGGAATTGTCCTTTCGATTTTCTAGGTAGTTAATTATAAAACTAGAATACATGGAACTTATAAATTATGATAGAATGTTTCAACTTTAAGGCCACATTCAAACCTTGTGTGCATCTTCACACCTTCCTACACTCCGGTATCGCGTGGATAATTAGTGTCAGGTGCAAAAAGATTGATTATCCAAGTTACCTCGTTCTCTTTGCTTTTTCATGTGATAACACAAATCAGAATACTCGGTATTTTGTTTTTGGTATAAACTTATATATATTCTTGGGTGAGAAGTTACATAGCAAGTAGAACTACTGACTTACTACTGAATTTTGGTCACAAAGATTAATTGAGGCATTTCGTTTTTGACTTATGGAGACGGCATTTGTACCTGTAGTTAAGTAAAGTTGGGATACGTCCTTGAGTTGTGTAGGAGCTAATATAACTTAATAGCCTTCTTTGTTTATAAGAGATAATTAATGTCCCATATGCTATTTTCTCATACACTTTTGTTAATCACGAAACAAATGACCGTGAGCTGACCCAAGCTGGATTGTTTACTGAGGTGATATTATCTATTTAGATCCTTGTATCCTATAATAATGTTATGGTATGACAGAAAACTAACTCAGTCAGACACTTTACTGAAAGTCAGGTAAATTGAACACTACATGTTAATGTTACCAACAATAATGATCAATTTGATAAACTCACAAAATGAGCAGGTTTGTAGCAATGTGATCACTGTTAAATTTAATGCAATTATTTTTAAGTTAATAAAGTTCATGTTTCGCGTCCCCTTTAAGGTCCAACAAGTACGTTAAATGAAAATTTGATCTCCAAACAACAGCAATGGGAAATCTGACGAAGATGTGTCTTTCAAGCATTGAGGTTTAGAAACAGTGACTTTTATTAGGATGTGTGTTACATTTTTCACCGTAGAAATTCAGTAGCGTAAATATAGGGGAAGTAGTCAGGTTACAACGTTAGAATCAAAATCACGCACATGAATCAAAATCAGAAAACTGACTTATCAAACGGTCATTTCTTACTTTTCTGTCTCTGTATACATATCTTGTTAAAGGGTTTCTATTAAAAAACAATTTGCTATCGAACAACTGACTTTAGACAATCCAGACAACATCAACACAAAAAGTTTGTGCTTTTGACAAACTCCGACGAGTCTAATGCAACGTATTATTCCTAACTGTTTCTATAATCTACTTAAGCGGCCCACAGACGCGCAATAATCTTGACAGTAATACTGATAAAAGGCGTAACTTGAAAATATTATTGATCGTCTGTGGGCGATGATTGAAGCATTGCACAGTATCTTGACGAAATCAAAATCCGTACATATTTATTGACAGCCCGTTGATAATTTTGAATTGTTTGCACCAGGGAGGTGTTAATAGAATTGGAATTGATGAATGGATATCTGTGGTTTGCAGCACGTGATCAATATTGACCCAATAGTTTAGTCTTTCCTTTAAAGTTCCGAGGATAGCTGTTCCGTACACGACGAAGGGGACTAGTGAAATGAGCCAGTATTGTCAATAAAATTGAATCGTCTGTTTTATTCATCAATAAAAGTCTGTCCTTATGATTGTCAATTTTCATTTAGCGTCTGTGAACCGATTTAGCAGACTTTAGTAGAATTAAGGACCGCCAATGTTATCAAGATCATCTTTGAGCTGTAGAGAGTCGGAGAATAAAATCAAAGGACAACATGCTGTAGTAGAAGTTAAGTTAGAGATCGAAGGATTTTCAGAGACCTCTCTAGAATCGTAAAGTCTTTCTATAAACCTTAACCTAAAATGTAGAAGTTATATTATTCATTCCCTTGGAAAACCAAATGCAGTTTAAACATCATATTTCATGTGAAGACCTTTGCAAATGTTCTTTAGATTTTTTAGAAAAAGCAGCAGATAGCGCTTAGGATTGGTTTTGAAAGAGCCATTCTTATCTTTCAACGACTAGGAACAAGGATTACCTAATTCAACATATTGCCGAAAAGAAAACTTTTTTTTCCGCACTGTAGAGATCTTATATAGGCTACGTATTTGTTTCGCACGTCTGTCGTATTAGATTTTTCTTTTTATATCTGCTACCATAACAAGATTTATATCATATTTTTCGTCAAAAAACATCGACTGAGATTGTTGAAAATCAGTTCGAATCGTTTCATTTTTCAAAGCTACTTTGAAATCAAAAACTTTTTTTGATATAAATATTTCTTTCTAGTATAAAGAGGCCCAGGATTATTTGATGACTTTTTATGTTGCATGGGAAAATTGTATATTTCTTTTGATGTTTATAAATCTCTAATGTCATGATTTGCTGTAGGGCGCTGTTGAATACCGTCTATTCAAGTAGGCTAAATAAAATTATAATTAATTGCATTTAAAAAAACGGTTTTTAAAATGGAATTTAAATATACCCCTCCCGGAGATCATACAAAATCAGTTTAAGTGGCTTTGAGTATCGAATTTGTGTCGAATTAAATTATAATCTCATGCAGAAAGGAACCGTAAATTTTACTAAGAGTATCCTGTTATTCATACGAACTAACACCTCGATTTCTCTTTCCACGACTTTCCACCAAAGTAAAGCTAGTAAACCTTGATCAGTAAGGGACTAGCGTATGACATCATTTTGATAACAATACCAAATTTAACCTAGATATCGTCAAAATCGTCCTAGAGAAAGCCATGCTCTTGAACGAAGGCAACTGGATAGTAAATAGGAAAGCCGCTTGAAGAGGTAAAAGTACATTGAAATCGTGAAAAGAGCTTTGATGAGGATGCTCATTGAAATAGTCTGTGCAGGCGGCATCTACACAATATTATATGTAACAATAGCTAATAAGTTTATTGCTCTACAAAATATGAAATTAGGACATTAGAAGTTAGAAAATAATTTTTGACATAAGAACTCTTGACCGACGTATAAAATTTGATGAAATTTGACTTTTGAAAGGTCTTTTACTTTTTATAAAAAGTTAACTCCCTGTCCTTCTGCACTCCTTGATTGCCGCACGATATAGTTCTTATTCAACACTGTCTAAAGAAGAGTAATAGATAAAAAATTGATGATTTGCTAGCACGTACATTTGGGTATATCATTTGTCTCCTATAATTACGTACTTTTTAAGAATGCAGTAAGTATGAAGTTTTGTCTGTTTTAAGTATGATCAAACAAAGTTTGGGTAGTCAAATACGCGAAATTTAGAGTCTACGAAAAGATTTTGTTGTAGTTTAAATATCTTCATTAACTCTTGAATAAACTATACAGTATGCATCGATATTATCTGATCGAAATTGGCAAAAGCTTGTATGAGAGTCCTGATTCTGAGTATATTTATTAAAGTTTGTAGTTCGTACCGATTCAGACAACTCTGTACAAGATGAATTATACCAAAAGTTTAATACTGTAGACTTGCTAAATGTTTTGGGTCTGTTTTATGAATTAATTATTCGTTTCTATGAAAAAACATATTTATCGAGTTATAAACTTGATGACCATTTGAGAAGAATAGTTACTAAATAGTTACTGAATAGTTTCTGAATAAAGGTAGCTACTAAATACACGCCATTCCGCTTCCTTTTAAGTATATTCGTCTTATTAGATGTCGATACTTTAAGAAGAAGAAAGAACATGTTTATCCTTCCGAAATCGTCTTGATTTACAGCACTATTTAAACGTCATCGTTAATATTAATCTTCTAGATACAGCTAATGATACGGAATTAACAAATGATTTATCACACAGTTATGTAGAAAACAATGTTATCACTTCAAGGAAGCTTGTGCAACTGAAACTGCTTTGCTTTTCCTAAAATTATTGAATCGTCAAATTGCTCTTGAAATCTTTTCTGTAGGTAATTCTGCCCAGTTCATTGGAGACGATAATATCAAGTACAAAACAAGTTATTTCTTACGCTATCAGGTCAAGTATTTTAATGGTCGATTTTGGATAAAGCCATGAAGTAAGGTATTGCAAATGGTAACATGAATTTTTCAAAAAAGCAGTTCAAACAGTAGCAAGGGTAGCACCAGAAATGTATTATTTTCCGTATATAAAAATATAGCCAGGCTTTTTTTACTGGTATCATAAGGCCACACGGTAGAGTGAAAAACACTGAATCGTGTAATGATGCCAGGGCTTTGTAGGAGCATTTAGTCTTAGCGCACCTTTGTATCGCTACGTCTATGTATCAGATCTTGACGTTGACGTAACTGTCTATATGTTTTGACGATTATCCAATTTAAATTTTCCTAAACACTTAAATTTGCCACGGTATATCTAATCTATTTAATAGATTTGACCTAACTGACAACTTTACTTAAGTATGGTGGTGCTGTTTAAAGTTCTTTCTCTATCACTATCATTTACCGTTGTTAAGCATGTAAAGTTTTTACTAATGATTGAATTGAAATAGATGAAGCTTAGATCAGTCTCAATGATGATCCCCGCCCTAGGGTAACCCCATTTCCCTTTTGGAAAGCAGGATTCTGGGGAATGGCCTCACTACTTATCAGTGGGGTCTATCTGAGAGATTGCTGTTTGACGTTGTTTAATTCGATTTAAAACAATAAGTACAACCATACGACAAGGTGTTTTCAAGATTATGTAGGAGATATATTCACTAAACCAAAAAGAAGCTCATATGTGTTAGTATTTTATACAATTGTTAAGAAGTTAGAGCTAATCTGTTTCTAGAAAAAACTTTTGTTCAGTGCTTGGTAGATTTAGTATGGAATACTGTGAAATGTAGGCTTTCAACTTTCTCGCTGCTGTCTCCATTCTGCTGAACGTTGGTAACGTGCAATAATTAGGGGTATTACTACCATCTTTGAGAAACTTTACCGCGTCTTCCAGAGGTTTCTTAAAGCACCACCCACTCATTATACAACAATATTATTCTAAGTGTTTTTATGAAGCTCAATTTTATAGTTTTTCAAAGTCATATACAATACAACATCAAGTAAGGATCCGGCCTCTGTTGCTATTTTACAATTAAAAGCCGTTTTTTTAAAACACTCCAGCAAAGAGAAGAAAATCGATATCATTACCTTTAGTTGCCCCTACTAGGTACATCAGAGTAAGTAAAGAAATCCCCCAATAAGCCTTACGACCTTAGTTCCGCTTTTCGTTTCTGAGCACAATTTTTGTTAATACCTCTATAAATGGAACATTATGGAAACAAGGTCTTTTGAAGCTTTTTAATGCTATTCCTGCCAACTTTATCAGTAGGGGGTTCAATTTCTTTGTTTTTAGTTACTGATATTTTATATTTTACTCTTAAAAGTTACTTATATACTTTTTGATTAATTTTGTAATTTAAATCTTAAAAATTGTAATTTTGACTTATTATTTGTTTTGTAACAATTTTTTACATGGCGAAATACATACATACATACATACATACATACGTACATACATACATTCATACATACATACATGCATACATGCATAAATACATACATGCATACATACATACGTGCATACGTACATACATACATACATACATACCTACATACCTACATACCTACATACCTACATACATACATACATACATACATACCTACATACCTACATACATACATACATACATACATACATACATACATACATACACTGGTTGAAGGGCTAGATAATGGCAGTTATACCAGTTTTTATAGCTCAATTAGGGTAGAATTTGTGATCGATGTAATCAAGTGCTGAAAAAGCGAATATCTTGCTTATTCAACCATACAGGTCTGATGGCGCAAGAACTTCTGCTTCCGGCAGCTCTTTTTGTCTATATCCAGTCGCTCTTGACAAAAAGCTTATGCGGCTAATTATTTTTACTGCATATTTTGTCTACTGTCTCAGTATTTCTACTAAAATGTAAAGAATAACTCCGTTCAGAACCCTTCATCTGGATCCACGAAGACTTTCTAAAACAATTGCAGTCAACATAAGTACGCCTTAACACGCCTTCCTCTTTGTAAAGCCAGCCATTAATAAACATTGCAAATCATGTGGATTCAGATCAGTTTCTATAAAATGTTGCAATAACATATTCTCCAATGGATGACGAATAATCACTACTTATTTTGTAGTGTGATACATACCATCGTCCCATAATAACATTTCGCTGTTGGTCGAAAACATCTATTCTTTGTGCAGATTGCCCTTTTAAAGTTTGTTATTATTAACTTTGCTCAAGGATTAAGGGACCTTTAATTGCGGCCCAGTATCCATTGAACAATTTTAACTTCCAATTGATACTCAACTATATCTTTCAAAAGCATAAGCTAGCCTAGAAGATCAACACCGCCCGTTTCTTTTTAACATGATAATTAATACATCCGAATTTTCAAAATAAACGCCAATCCTTAATTAACGCCGAGCGTAAAATTTCAAGGCACAAATAATTGTAGTGTTGTTGAATAATAAAGTATGACAACTCTTTGTTTAATACTTTGGCTACATCGTGTCTCTGGTAGGCCTAATTGTTTTAATTTGCTTTTTATTGACGGTCCACTGGTTTAGAGAATCATAATTGGCGATAAAATACAAGAGGGCGATAAATTTACTTTTGAATTTCAAGGCGGAAAACACTAAAATACTTATGGTATTCCAATTCCTTGTTACCAGAGCAATTTTTTTCACTCTTCAGATGTGAATAAACTTTTAGATACCATCAAGTAACTATCTAATATTTGATAAAATAGAAAATCAATAATTAGCTTATGGTTTTTTATTGTTAATCTCAAAATATTTCGATATCAGTTTCGTTTGCTTGATGGTTGTTCTTTTCACTCCCATTATTTTTACCGTTTTCATTATTTTGCTCCAACCATTACTTTTGACAGACGTGCCATTCTGTCCTTCCCTCCTCGTTGCCTTTTGTGTTGGAGTTGCCGTTGCCGCTACCCAATCATCGTTGCCACTATTTAAATATTCGTAAAAATTCTTTCTATGACTATTATGTTCTTTATCAGTTTCGGTATTGGTATATCTATGATCTTTGCATTTCTCTCTGTATGATGAGGGGAGAACAACGGGGATACCTTCTTCCTAGTTTTTCCAAAAGTCAATTTTTTAGCTATTAATAATCCATTAAAACAGTTTTGATAGGTGAATAAATGTCCTTGTCTATAAACCATATTTACAGAAAATGAAACTGAAAAATAATTTAAAAAAAAATAAGTTAGCAATTAACTGCGAAAACGACGATTTCAAAGCTCCGAAATAACTAAAGACCAAAGTTGGTCACTTGTTGTCTTCACAAATGACCTCCTTCAGATCATTGGAAGGCTGCTGAAAGAATCTTCAAGTGTAACTTACAAAACAAAGCTATAAGAATATACTTCCAAAATAATTGCCAATAGGTTCATGGGAATTTATGATAAACCTTTCAAAATTGCCGCCTGGTAAAGTACAACATTCTGAGGCAAGAAACAGCCTAATCATGTAAGCTACCGAAATATATTTGTTCCAGACAGAAAGACTTCCGACATTCAACAGCGCGCACTATCCTGTCAGATTTAAATATGACGTGAAGTGACATATTTATTTTTGTCCTTATTCATTATTAGTACAAGAGAGGGTTAAAGGTGTTCACGCCCTAGTTGCACGTAGAGGACGGCTGTTATCTAGCAATGGGAGTTAATATGGTGACTTACCATACATGACTCATTTTATTAGAGGACAGAATATGATCTATTGCTTTATATTATCTGCTTTAATATGACGTTTGGAGACAGGTTGTTTTAGTAGTTTTGGATACTAGAGGCAAGTCTAACGTACGTAACTGTGCTTAAGATTGTCTAAGCATTTCAGGAAAGATGTCTACGAAAAGAAAGTAGTGTGGAGAGTGGACACCCACCGCGCCCTTGCAAATACTTCAAGACTT
>JAAAKM020006971.1:130248487-130303098 GCA_010016025.2 Alatinidae sp. Z8VKAUB7J3 | reverse complement strand
TTGCTGCGACTTGTCATTGCCAAGAAATTGTCGGCAAATAAAGATGGTCTTGTTATGTAAGCTACCAGCGTCGGTTGACCGGAGATTCTTATGTGATACGCTATCTGAAATGCGACATGAGTGGATAGACGTGGGAGTGACAACATGTTAGCTTAAAATATGAATCTTCTTCACCAAAACCAGACGGCAGATATAGCAACATATGCCTAAATACTTAATACTTTAATTAAGCGCACTACCTTGAAATAAGCTCCCTATAGTGTAAGAATGCAACAAAGATAGTAGGCACCTGCCTTGTATAAGCACACACACAAAATAAGCGCATTCATATATGTGTACTTTTCCGCGGCTTTTTACAGTAAATACACTCCCTTCAAAAGCCACCCATTCCTCAAGAATAATTCAACACCTTAATTTCTCTAAACGTTCCATTCAGGAACGCAATGTCCCTCTTCCGAAATATTATGTAGCAATAAGAATAATAATTAGTAGCCATGGGGCCGACCGTCCACGGCACCAGGGTAACGTTTTGTAAAACATGAATACTGACTCATCAAGAGCGACTACTACCTCATCGTACTCCTAAAGCATAAGTGACAGACCATATCAAGAATATAGCTTTCTAATGTATAGATGCCACTTCTCTCCTCCTGCACCATTTTCCATAAAGTAAACACACAAGGAGGTGGAAGGAGGAAGTGCTGAAAAGGGTGCACCAACGGCTTACCAGGCTACGGTTGTGATGAAACACACAACATATCCACAGCATCTATGATGCGACGAATACATTAACGTTTTTCAAAGGTGATGACAGCAACCAGCTTATCTGTCTGCTTTGTTTTGTTGCGAGTCAAATTTTCTGGCGCAGACGGCATAATTTACGGCGACAAACAGAAAGTGGGGCAAGTAAAGACTGCTCGGAACTACAAAGTTGTTTAAGGGCTAGGCAGACAATCGCAATCGCTTTCCTCTCCAAAACAAACTGAAGAACTGGGGACCTCCTTCATAACTTACCAAAATAGTTTGTGTACTGTTGTACACAAGTTTAATAACTTAATTCGAAAATAAGATATTTTTATTAACTGTATTTGTTGGGTTTGGGGCCAGCAACAAGCCCTTAGGCTCCTAGAACTAGTGTTAACCTCGTCGAATTATTAGCTGCTTAAGAGCTCCTTAAAATCATTGACAGACCTATGGTTGCCGATCACTGGTACGGAATGAATAGAGACTCAGTCATCTTAAAGTGGTGTATAACGCCATTAATTGTCAAATGCTCATGAGAGGGCAGTGCTGGGGTGTTGTTTGTTGCCTGTGTAACGTGCGTAACTATAACTTAGCCTTGACTGATTGTCAGATAATAGTAATACATAATAGTTAATAGTACTATATAACAGTTAATTATACATAGTATTTGACTTAATCATCTAAGACACGTTTCAATGTACGCCACCGTGATGAGTCTACAAGTACGTTGATACATAAGGACATAGCAGTCAAATGTATATACCTCCTTTCTCTCGTGGAATGTTGGCCCTACACTTATATGTGCTACCAGATTGTTTCCTCCATTTGGATCTTTAACACAAACAATGGTAGCACTCAAATGATACCATACACCAGACGTACTCGTGTCACCCTACGGAGATAGAAATAAAATCAAAGTCAGGCTGACCTAAGGTTAGAACAAGTCACTATTAAGACTACAGTCACAAGATCTGATGGTTAACTTATTCAGCTGGCTAAAGTATTTTTGGGAAAAGCATTTGCATTAACAAGATCCTGGTATGTTTTCGAAATGGCTAATTCATGAGGTAATATAAACAAACAAGGTAAGCACACTATAATAGTTACCATAGCTATCAAAAAGGCATGCCTGCCGTATCATGCAAATGACTTATAGATACCGATTTGGATACGCCACATTACATTACTCAACAATATTCATACTATTAATTTAGCATATCAGTAAAGCATTGATAATCGCCAATTGAATGAGAACATGATAAAAGCAAACGAAATTCTTTCAGGCATGCGCAACGGAAGGAAGACGAAAATGGTACAAGTGGAGTTTAAAACATGCAACACCCTAATAAAAGACAAAGCATTCCACACAACGGAGAGCATTGTAAACGTCATAGGAATAGCACGAGAAGATGTTCGAAATTGGCTAGTGTAAAGAAATAAACTGCGAGACCCGTGAACAGATGGGAGCAGCCGAACGTCTGAGAAGAACTTAAGTTGTGCGAGAGAAAGAAGACGTTGAGGAAAAAAGGAAAGAAAAAAAAATAAAAAACGTGAAAGGAAGCACAAGAAGGAAGAAAGTCAAGACAAAAAACAAGAAAAGCAAAAGAAGAGAAAACAGAAGAGAACAAATCAGCCACACGGTTAATCTGTCAGTGTAGATATTTCAGAAAAATGGATTGAATGGGAACGGGTACTAACTTAAATTTAGGATACAAGAAGACTACTTATGGCTTTTGAAGTAACGATATAAACAAACCCTTTGGTTGTACTATAGAAACAGGTTTAACATAACTATGCCTGATAAACACTTAATCAAAATTGCGTAAGTTTAATTCTCCAGACTCTGTGATTCAAGACTCACCCTAACTAATAAAATAACAAACGTGCTAACTTGTTGGCATTACTTTGCAATAAATGCCATAAACACCTTCACTACATAACCGACAGTTTTTTCGTCAATGTTTTCGTCAGACACTGGTCTATACAAATAGTCTAACTATTCGTTGCTTTTACATCCAGATACGTTGCACTATTAAATATATAAACAGGAATTAAACTTACATCCTCCTTCGAAGGCTTGAGTTCTAATTCTCCATTTTCACTATCTAGCTTCATCCAAAAGAAAAGCGGTACCCAAGGTTTTCCTTCCTCGGTGTTTGTCACACTGTGAACGACAGAAAAATAGTGACTTTACCATTATCTAACAAATACGCACATTGAATGTAATTACGACTGATGTCACACCAAATAATAGCAAGGAACAAGCAGTAGGCTTTCAGCCCAGGCTTACCGTGCGGTCTCATTCAATTTCGTTACTGGAGTAGGGTGGTCATGAGGCCCTTACTCAATCCTTCGGTTTACAATATGTATGCGAAAGAGAGGAACCGTCTTCAATAGAGTCTTGTTCATTAGAAGGGACATTCGTCTCAAGGAAGATTTACTCGCGTCCTAAAAGTACATTACTTTTCACTGCTAAGGGCGGGAAGCCGAATTCGGTGGCTGAAGGATTGATTTTAGCTGCTATTAAAGAAGTAATCGAGTTGTGGATCAGTTGTCATCAGTAGTTCCCTTGAACAGTAATATAATATTAAGACAAATTGATGAAACGGACGACCATGTAAAGGAACAATTGGTAGATATGCTTCCGAACATAAGGTATTCTTTCCAAATGGAGGAATCAACTTTAAAAGACCATTTAGAAATATTACTGACCTATGTACGTCTTATTTATTAGGGGTAAACCGAGAAAGAAATATTATCCTGAAGAATGCATTAACTGATTCGTGCAACCCAACTATCCTTGAAGCAGTAAAACAATGCGAATGTTATACAGCTGGCGCACAACAACCGATGCGTTGATGGAACTCTCACAATTAGTGGAAAGCATGGTGGGCCTGTAACTTCAATTACACAGTAGATTTCAGATTTTCTTGTGTTTATTTTGTTTTACACAGGCGCCACTTTGGTACGAGGAAATGGACGGTAGAAGTATTTGAGAATTTGTTATATGCCGTCAAAAGCCTTTAGACACCATTCATTAGGGGGCTAGGGCAGTTTAAAAACAATATTGACCGCAGAGAGCTCAGCCGGTTCCTTAAACCTATGAGAGGGCCACGTGGGCGAGGAAGTCGTATGCAAAACTCGTAACATATCGGAAACTTAAAAGCTGACGTGAGAACATTCTACCGATTAGATTTATCTGTAATAATAGAGCTGTAATATCTTGAATGATGTTTATATTCAACTCCTAGAGGGCATCAATGACCTTCGTTTTTCTTATAACAATTTACTGCGACCTCCACATATTGCTGGCTTTGATAAGGGTGTTTTCTACGTTACGGAAACTAGCGACAATTCACTTTCGGAGTTTCCTGCGTTATACCTTGTCGTACAGGAATTTTCCACTTTAGTTGAATTTCTCTCTATGGAGAATCAGACTTATGATTTGTGAGCGCTGTGTTCAAAGTTAAGTTTCACCAAACTGTCCATTGATACAAAACATGGCACAGTGAACATTTAGCACAATTCTCATAAAGAATTGTTAATATAGATTGTAATATTTCTATTTGGCATCATTTCACAAAAGTGTAAAACACTCATTGCATAATACCAAACAAGGACTAGTTTGTGTTTGATGATATGTTATTATGAACTGACGTTTCTAGCCGCTCTGACCTGCTTTATATTGAAGGGTTACTTGTGGGCTTAGGGAAATGGTGAATTGGCACTGGCAGGAAAACGACCACGAAACCTTAAAATAAACAGAGAATATCTTGTGGTGATTTTGAAAAGTTGGTTAGTGGTGCAAAATTTTAATATTGCGTTAAGTAACGTATTCATTTTGCTAAACGTTTTTACCATACACTGATCACAACAATGGTATGGGGTGTAGTGAGAAACCTTTCTTCGATGGAATTATAGGAAAAGAGAAGACCAAAACAAGTCGCAGAAAGTAACAGTCACGAGACCGACACCTATTCTGGCACTTGTGTTATTGAAAAAGGCGTAAATTGAAACAAATTCTTTTTGTCGACAGGGCACCGGCCTCTTTGTTTGAATAAATGCAGCTTCTATAGCCGTAAGATGAAAAGAAGATCGGGCTTTGGCTAATACTCTAATCGAATCCTCTTGATAGTTGTCAGCACAAGATGTCAGCACATGATCCCAGCAAATGCGGTGATTTTCCTTTTAAACAGAAGATTTAGAATTGTTGTATTAGACCATGAGAGGAATCTTAACAGAGGAATTCATAACAAGCCAGTTTTTATTTTTGATAGAAGATTATGACTTTGGTAAGCTCTCTTGAGGAGTAACTTGCGACTAAACGTATTTTATCACCCTCATTGATGGGGTCCAGGCTCTTTGGTTCCAGTCTCCCACGGTCCTGCTAGGAAGGTGCTTGCCTAGCTAACATTTCTATTTCTCTGTCCATGTTACAATTTGACATAAAAGGTGTCTTAAAAGTTTACAGCCTTATCGACTTGTTCAATTCAACAGTGCTTTTTGTTGCCTAATTGCCATGTTACAACGTTACCACGTTACCATGTTGCCATGTTGTTATCTTACCATGTTGCCATGTTACCATGCTACCATGTTACCATGTTACCATGTTACCATGTTACCATGTTGCTATGTTACCATGATACCATGTTACCATGTTACCATGTTGCCATGTTGTTATGTTGCCATGTGGCCATGTGGCCATGTGGCCATGTTGCCATGTTGTTATGTTGCCATGTTGCCATGTGGCCATGTGGCCATGTTGCCATGTTGCCATGTTGCCATGTTACCATGTTGCCATGTTGCCATGTTGCCATGTTGCCATGTTGCCATGTTATCATGTTACCATGTTGTTATGTTGCCATGTTGCCATGTTGCCATGTTATCATGTTACCATGTTGCCATGTTGTTATGTTGCCATGTTGACATGTTGCCATGTTATCATGTTACCATGTTGCAGTGTTCCATGTTGCCATGACTAATCACTCTTGGCTTACTGCATGTGCCACAGCAGATAATATGGACACAGGCTTGCTGAAACTGCAATGGGATCATAGAGATTAAATCTTCTGGTAGAACAGCATTCAGTTTTTCCACAAAGCACTAAGGAATGAAAGTCATCTGACTTAGTGAAGATAACACATTGTACTACCACATACGTACTTTTATAATGTTATTTGTAGAGGAACACAAATTAAAGGAAGAGACTAAATATTGTCAAGGGAGAGTCAATTTCAAAATCTCAGACTATGACGAATTGCATAACTTTATGCTGGGAGTAAAAGATCAATGTATTACAATCTGGCTAACATATGATATAGGATGGGTTTGTTTGATAAAATAGATCCAACTGAGTGCATAGCTAGCTGTCAATTACTGTTAAAGACGTTCCGTTAGTTTATTCGCTAGAGAAATGGTGACTTGAATAAGGTTATCAGAATTTTTCTGCTAATTACTCTGGCTGAATACAGACAACGTTCAAATCTAATGTCTGAACATTATTGGCTCTTTCGTCTTGGTTAATTTATGCTGTTTGATATTAAATAACATTTCTATTACACGTTACATAATCCAGGAGGGAGAGGAGCAGGTGTAATATCAGGACATCCACAACTTCGTTCTGCAGCTGACTTCATAAGGCAAAGGAAAGCACATCCGCCGTTGGCTTTGGCACATACGTTTTTCCCTATAATGATAAAAAAGACACTGTCTTTATATTAGACAAAAAAGTTAAAACTTATTCATGCAATGGAAATGCAATCAATGTAAAATTAAAGTCTGGTGATGAACAGTGGAGAGTTGTGCACGGAGCAGCAACATCTGTGCAAGATTTATTGGCAAGCAAATAATTGTTGTAATTACATAGTTTGCTCAAAAGTTAACAAGACGAGTTATCTCGTTTAGTATGACATCACAAACAAATTATTTAATTAAGTATTTTGTTGTTTCGGTTTCATGATAGTTGAATAGGAAGGTTTTGCAATACTGTGGTCAAATAAACAGTGCGAATGACTGTAAACGAAGACTGGGTCTTGGAAAGAGCGGAGAAATGCTACCTGCAGCTAATAAAACTATGCATTCCCTCCTTCTTTGAAATGTATAAGATTAATTTAAGTCAAATACTCACTTAACTATTAAGTGCTTACCTGGTACTAGGCAAAACCACGTATTATTATTTTATCGACAATGACACTGACATTGTACTTAGCTGAAAATGCCACCGCAATATACACAACATTGGGCATCACAAATTATAGATAATGAAAACAAAATATTACGAAACAATATTCCTTGAACTAGATAGAGCATTAGCTCCTGTTTGCAGTTATAATAGAAATAGCGTCTACAAGAATTACAAAATACCGTGATGGGTTACTCGCGTATTGCTTAAGCAAAGTAGATAGCTCCAATCTTGAATGTCAGTGGTCATAGCAAATTTGACTTAACGCACTGTCTTAGTTTAGTGTGTGACTTTCAAGTTCACGGCTACAAACAATATGTGACGGCGGAGAAACACTTTTTCATAGTAGATTAGATATGAAACAGAATCTGTGCAAAAACCTGTCAACGTTACTCACTATCTGGGCAAGGTGTCACTACTCTGATATCATAAAGTTTTCCATCACTCCCAGGTCCACCCTTGATAGGTGACAGAGCGGTCTTTTTATCCTTGTGGTATCTGCCAATCACGCCAGTCTTCCATTCTGTCCAGTAGACAATTGAACCATGCATTGCTAAGCTGAATGGGTATTGAGCCTAAGAAAAGCAATGGTATATATGTCATGAATCCACATTTTGACATTAGACGGAAAACGCAAAGGTCCATAACATTGATAAGGTATAGGAGATCCCTCCATTAGGTATCTGAGTTTTATTGAAAGGCTTGACATCGTAGAGAAAATAGGAATGAATGCTGAATTTTTTCTGCAACAAAAACTGAAAACTGAAAAGATGGGTGTTTAACAAGATGCAACATTATCAAAATTAAAAATTTATCCTTACATCGGCAAACAACAGGACTCTTCGTCTTCCATCAAAATCCACACACGAAATTGTGCCATACCAGGCGTCCGTCCAACATAATTTTCCAGCTCTGTAATCTATAGCCAATCCATTAGGCAATGCCAATCCTTCAGAAACTAATACACGTCTGGATGACCCATCCATTGATGCTTCTTCAATAAGAGGCCGATTTCGATTCCAGTCCGTCCAGTACAATTTGCTAAGGCCAAAAAAAGGAAGAGGAATTTGCATGGAAGATATGGCATGATTAATAATAGGTGCACTTTTTAGCTTAGATTTGCCACAGTATATGCAGAAGTAGCTATGAGCAAGTACAAGGGTTGTGTATTCGCTGCTTATATGTTATTCGATCAAATGATCACAAATGAAAGACAATTTATAAGACTTCCACGAGTGGATGCTGTTAGCAAACATTGCAAACTTAATCACGTGCTGGATACATCTAACAGAACTGAAAAGATTTACTGGTAATGACAAGATAATCAGAGGGATGAAGATAATAATAACCGTAATATTTAATCCTTTACCAAGATGTTTTACTTTAAAAATGTATAGACCTAATCTTCATTCAATATGTCTGATTGGTATACAATCATGTGTAAGTAAAAAATGGGCCAATATTATATACTTGGCTAGTTGATCACTATCTGGGGAAAACCTTTAACATGCACCAGTACATTATCATTGTGTGTAATCCCTTATTTGTCCAAGTCAATCGCACAATTACTATCGGTGAACATGTTCGCAATATGAAAATCCTGGCTCCAAGTCATTTTAGTGGTGGCAGATATCTAAGGTGCCTCCATTTTGGTACAAGGTCTGGTACGGAGAATCTAATTAATATAATTTTCCCTGAAACACAAAGGAAAGTTATATACACAATTTTTCTGCATCAAAACAACTTGCAGTGGCTTCAAGTTATTGACATATCGTTGCCAAGTGGCGTTTAATACGCTGCTTTTTAAAACAGACTGTTTAGAGGTCATAATTTTTAATAAAAAGTAGCCCCATCGCCATGGCAATCATACTGTGATCGACATTCTTGTGTCCAAATGATATTTATAAGAACTGATGTTGCAGAGACATACTGTCAATCTTGTTTACTACAGCTTTTAGCTTGATCCTTGCGCAGTTCAAATATCCCAAAAATGTTACTGTTGTTCTTGCATTCTTTGATGGTGCCATATTGCTCTAAGTGTTTTCGTGCGTAGCAGAGGAGGTTTTACAGGGTTTTTGATAAAATAGTTTGCATCCTGGGGTACGATTTGCTTAACATCGTATTTTTAAAAACGTAAACGCAAAAGTCAAAAAGTCTCTCACCCTTCATATGGTTCACAGACAATGGCACGTGGATTCTTTAAATGCTTAGATATTAAGGAATCCTTGCGGAAGTCGCCATTTAATCGAGAAACTCCAATTTTATCAGATCCTGTATCGGTCCAAAAGATGTTTCTTCCCAGCCAGTCAATAGTAAGACCTAAAAAATATGATCAGAGATAATAAGTTATTATATAAAGAAATCTTAATAGTCTAACTTCAACGCATTATAAACTTAATCACATTTTTCTCCTTAAAATAAGCAACTTACTCTGCTACAGAGACCAACTGAATATATGAAGTAAATCTTAAATGTAAGCTCAGGACTAATATTTTTTTTGGGGGGGGGCTATATTTAGGAGTTTGTTTGCGTTAGCAAACTGGGGGGCTTATATTTAGGGAGACTTTTATTTGGGGGGAGCTTATACTCAGGATTTTACAGTATATATATAAAATACAGTATATATAAATTTGTTCAAAGGCTATGATTAGAAGTAAAATATAAAAGAGGAGATATTAAAAACTGAACACCTTAAAGTAAAATACAAGTAAATTGATTTAAAATGAAGCCATAATTGAAGTTGGTAGGGGTAGTGTTAAAAAGGGTTAAAAATATCTTGTTCCTTAATGATCCATTTATACAGGTTATTATCTACTAAATGAACGGCACACAACACAAAGTTGTTGGGGCTTAAAGACAGAGAGGGTTTTTTGTTATTTGGATTACTAGTGAGGATCTTCTTCTCTTTCCATAGTTTTTTCATTAACTTATTTTCAATCTGTGTCTAAAACTATCAGGGTTTCAACTCTTTCCAGACTTGTAGATACATTATTCCAAATTTTTCTAAATATGAAATAATTTTCTGATTTTGATGCCTTAGAAAGAGTTGTTAAACTTGTAACGTGTTATTAGGTTTAGTTCATATGATAGAAGTGATGTTTTGTATCTTTATGTTTTCTTTGTGAGAAAGTTTTGGATCTGCTTTTTGTTAAATTGTAAGGTTGGTTTAAAGTAGCTTACACACAGAGATTAAGCTCTATTTAAATGATCTTTAGACTTTACATGTGAAATGAAAAAAACTACCCTGTAAGGTTATTAGTTCATATCTAGAAATTGTCTTGTGTTAAGACTGATTTCTAATTACTATTATGGGCTATGATCATTGTTATTGGTTCCTTTCATTGAACCTTTGTTTCCTTTGACCAAACTTCATATGGCCAGGGTATGGTCAGCCATTTTCATAGAGAAATGATGATGTCTGCCATGTCCCATTGACCACTTATTTACACAAGCTCCTCGAGGCGAAGGATTTCATAACAGAATGTATCATATAAATGTGATCCTTTTGATATTAATTTCATCTTATGTTGCTACGCTTTTCTTGCAGAATGGTGGATATTAATGTTAAAGCTACACTTTTCGTGTCACAGGTATGTACTTATGTATGGCAATATCAAGTACAGTTACCTAGAATTTTTCATATCATTTTTTTGCCAGAGAAGTACTATATCTCCCACGGTCCGGCTATTGGAAACTGCATTTGTGTCACTGTTTTTATAGCGTTCGGTTGCAGACCTCAAAAAGGTCTGGGAGCAAACATTGTTGTGAAATGGTGACATACTGATTTTATGTTCCTTGTGCTTTTTTGAGGAGATTAAACCAAATATGTGGTAGTCGATGATGATATAAGGAGTTAAGTGTTTCTTAGAAGTTTTTGAAGTACAGAAATTCGCTTGTGCATTCCGTGTTGGCCTGAATCGTCGATGACCATTGTGCATCTCAGATTAGAAATGCCGTTGACAGTCTCCGAGCGACCTAGTGGGTAGTAAACGCTTGAACGAAACTCTTCGATAATACCATTATAAACTGTTTTGGCAAAGTGATGTCTTGCAGTGCAACCTGCCGAAAGGTGACGGTGTGCTCGATGAAGAATTCGCCTATCTATTTAAAGAGCTAACTAATGACATGCGGACCTGCAGTGACATGGCTTCTGAAGAATATCGGACTTTCTATTATGAAACGCGCACATCACATTCAGCTGTTAATTGTCAGGAAATTGACTGGATCTGCACCTCCATCGAGCATGTAACGAGGAGCATGTTGTCAATGGCGGAGACGTAAGTAATGATGATAGCGGTGGTGACAATTATGCTGTCAGTGACGTTGAAAATCTGCAATCCGGTTTGTTCGCGCCCATGAGGCTTTAACTTTGCGTGACAGGTTCGTCCACGTGGATAGAATAAGTTAATGCGACACTTTTCTTTCTTTCCGCAAAAAGATTGGAAGTGTAGCTATTGAGCGGAAGCAGTAATGGACAGTCGAATAGATTTATTTAAATTTGTTTTCAAGAAAATAAAGCTAATGTCTATGAGTCCTTTTAGAAGTTTAAAGTAGCCAGGAGTCTTACTATGGGCCAAAAATAGAAAAATGGTGTCCGATAATTTAAGAAGTGACTATATGTAAATTTATGGGTAGCGACACTTGTTTCACCATTTACAGATTGTAAAACATTGACAAACAGCGATATGTATTGTAAAACGATCTTTAGCGAAACGTATTCATTACTAGCTGCTTTGAAGATACTAACGGACCTGAGAAACATTTAAAAATTCAGAAACCTCGTTTTAAGGCCTAAATATGATATGTGTTTTCCACCTTACAAAAGGTCGATGTGTTGATTTTTTTGGCCTGGTTAACACAGGAAAATCCTTGTTTCGTTGATGTCGACTTAAAAGTTCTCGAAGTGTGAACAAGAAAAGAAAGGCTGTAGCTACAATATTACCTTGTGCAATGCATGGGAAGCGATCATGTTACCAACACCGTTAGTTTGCCTGCTTTGAAACTACTGAATCAGTAATAGTTTCAAATTCTCATTTATGTTTTAGATTATAGCAAAGAAAATGATTGCAAACAAAAAAGGGGGATCTATTGTCAATGTTTCAAGTCAAGCATCACAAGCGGCATTGCAGGATCATACTGTTTATTGTAAGTTTCGGATTGATGCTTATATCTTAAGCCAGGAGTAGTTTACAGCTCATTGGTAGTCATCAACCTGGTATTTGTATTCAGGCAAGCAATCAACGTTGATCACGGAACGTTGACGTATTATCCGCCCCAACTGCTTCACTTTTCAAGAAGCATCGCATGCACCGCAAAATGTACCAAATTAAAAGTAATGACGGGATTTTGTAACACTGAGTATCTTTGTGGAAAGGGGAGCGGGAGTGACCGTGTTTTTTTGGCTTGTATCGGAATTTTTAATAAAGAGAATGAGGGGAAAATCTGGAGTTATCAGCTGATCAACTATATGGCAATATAAGTGGCAATTCTCTACCAGGGCCTCGCGGAAGAAATGTAGATTAATTACCTCGTGTCATTCATAGGGAGCTGAAAAGCGACTTATATTATGATAGGGTAACCATCTAAACATTCAACAATTCACATTTGAAGCGATATAATTGTTGGACTTACGACGATTTTTTGTTATGCGTGCTCTGATTTTATTATGTTAAAAGTTAACGTTTGCTTACAATGAAGATGAGAGACAGTGCGAAAGAGAGACCAAGAAAATGCTCGAGCCATTATTTGTTATACCTGGCACAAAATCCTTGATGTACAGCATTTCTGAGGTAGCACTTCCAACGTTTCCCAATTTGATCTTAAGATTTCACATTCTCAATGCAATGTCTCGCTCCTATACTACCTTTGAAAAATTTGTTGATTTACCAGGAAAAAAACAGGCATGATATGAATTACGATAATACTGAGCTTTATCCAATACTTTTGAACAGCAGGGAATGCTAGCAAAGTTCGTCTGAGCTGCAGCGAGTGTTAAAATTGTTTAGGATGTATTCTGTATGTAGCATAGTGTCAACAAGACTCCTGGATCGGAAAACTAGTTGCCAAGTAATAATCATGGTTTTGTTTGCAGCTTTTTGGTATCACTGTAAGCAAGATGGGTAAAATACTCAATGTGTTTTAAACTGCATTAAAACAGGGAAAAGGTAAGGTGTGCTGAGACCAGTTATGCTGGTTTGCTAAATACGAAACAGTTCTTGGGCCTTTTTAGACACGAGCGAGTCACGTACCTTTAAGTCGCGTATCTTTAGACAGTATCTTACGTCACGTATATTTAGACATTTAACTTAAGTGACGTATCTTTAAATATGTATCTTTAGACACATATTTACACCGATATCACACGAGCCTAAACTTTGTTAAGGACACGATTTCAAATGGATCTTCGGTGGTGTTCGTTGTACTTTGTCAAAACGAAGAGGGTGTACAGACTACACGTTCAGTTTTCCAAGGGGTGTTCAGTGAGATAAAGGGCGAAGCTCTTGAACCTCGAAGTTTGATATCCTAAGTTATGCAGACCAACGCCTGTTCGCTTTGAAATGCAAGACACACAAAGCGCCTCTTCCTAATTCACAATTCGTATCTTCATTAGTCGTATATAAGTTCATACACACGCGGTCTAATTAACTTTTGAAACTAATGTATGGTGAAGATCGTGATGTGACTGTAATTAAACATGGCATTACTAACTGTGTGGCCCACCTGAGTGAATGAATTGAGGTGAAAAGATTGCGTACACACCCCAGAGACAAGACATACTTGACTGACTGTTTTTCAATCTGAATATTTGAAACAGGAAATGACAAACACTGACTGTGTCCACATCAGTAAGATAAAAGTAACTTTTGAGGCTTTAGAAGTGGGCTGATCGGATGAAAGCTCTGTAGTTCTTAGCAACAAGGGTAGCTATTTGTTTTGTTCAAGTTACAGCAAGCCACTTTACACTCATAATTACCGGCTTTTGTTATTTGACTAATAGCTACGAAAACCCTTGAACTATTAATGGCTGTGATTGTAATACTGGGCATTTGCTAACAAAGGAACCCACGGTGTTCATGGGGGCAGGATAACAAATCATTTTACTCAAAAGACTAGCGACACCATCATTCACTCACGCGCTGACGATGCTTTTTTGTAGACTTCAAGTGAATAAATTTGAAATTGATTGCCTGTTCGAAACATATTGGCTGCATCAATCAAGTGAATAGGTCAGGGGTTAAGAATTCTGAGTTAAAGTAAAGGGACCCTGCTATGCTTTTTAAACCGTCAGAAAAAGGAAGGGTTTGATTTATTTACGGATGATGTGGACGTAGACCGTTGATAGCACCCGGGTTAAGCATAAGCAATTTTTTGTCATTCTAATTGACTTTGACTTCTTTTTGTCGTAACAGGTGGTACAAAAGGGGCGCTGGACATGATTTCTAAAGTAATGGCATTAGAGTTAGGTCCACATCAGGTATTGTACCTCATTTGTTTCTTCTCTAGGGGGTTATAGCAAAGATTGTATGGGGATGAAACAGAGCGTAACACAGGTCTTTAAATTTATTATTGGTACACGTGGTTTGGCGATAAAATTTCCGCCGTTGAAAGTAATCTATTTCGCCACGCTCATTCATTCCGGGTTTCCTTTCTTCCTCTTCCCTTCATTGATTTATTTTTTTGACACGTGTATACATTCGTTTATTTGTCAAGTCATCAATGCGTTCATTTCTTGGTTGACACACTCCATCTTTCCTTCCGTCTTCCTTTTCTTCTCCTTGTTTGTTTTTGGGGTATTTTTTGCTTTACCTTACCTCCCGTATTCCTTAGTTCTGGCTTTCTGTTTTTTCTACTTTCGCCCTTTTGAAAATCATCGTTTACGAGAACTTGTTTTATGGAAATTTTTGTTCCGTATTAGATACTGTATACTTTCAACACTTTCAATATCCTCTATGAATTAAGAAGTTTTCCCATACGATGCAGTATGCGATATAGCGCAAAGTTTTCCCGAAAAGTAAAGCATATAATAAGAAGGCTAACATGAGGTATTTAATCTGCATACACGCAGCTCGATATCTGTAATGAATGTATGTTTTGATCACAGAAATTCAGTCAATGGAATGGTGACTCAACTAAACCGAATGTTGTGCAGGTCTCTTTTCCAAAAAGCAGACAACTGTTCAATTTCCGGTTACCAACTTTACAAGGGATTGCAGTGTAAAATTTCATTTTTGTGGAGATCTGTGTATCAGATAAAAACGTGTGTCACAGCAAAATTATGCCCTCTTCGGTTGCTGAAAGGCTTATTCAAGGGCAAAATATTTATCTCTTAGCTTGTTTAAAATGCTGGAGTGAAAATCTGAGAAGAAAAGAGGCGGTAATTTTGTCAGAATTTTATCGGGCTATGGAATCACTTGACAGGTTAGACTAGAACTTCTTCTACTCATTTTACACCAAATTGCTTCCTCATAGGTAAAGTATCGAACTTTGTCGATATTTTTGTATCAAAGTTTGTCGTTTATGTCATTGTAAAAGATAAGATTTCCTAAAATCTGCCTCCAAAAAGGCAAGTAATGATTATAATTGCACTCAAAATTTGATACAGAAAGGTACAGCCGCCAGATTATGCTTAGCTTCACCAAACGGGGAAAAGTTATGATAGTTATTGGTTAAAGTTAGTTTAAGGATGCAGGTCATATCATCTTTATAATGAGGCCAGAATTGGTAAACAGGTTGAATGTTGCGAAAAATTGAGTATCTAAACGGGCGTATATCCTATTTAAACTGTTAAACGATAATAATCATTATGATTACAAAACAGAACAGAACAGAACAGAAATATGCAGGATAAGGAGACCAACGATCCTTCATTTGGGAAAATTTCCCTGTATTTCACACTTCATCAGACAACAATGTGCCCCAAAACAGTATTAGTACAAAATTTATGATAACAAAAAAATATTTCTTTAATCATTTTTATACTTTAAATACCTATTTTTGAAAAGAGCACTAGAGAAATAGAAAATATGTCACCAACAAGGATCGAACCCTTGACCCACGCTTTCGCGGCGTGTGCTCTACCAACTAAGCTAGGCGACTTCCTACTTAACATTGACGTGAATGATTTGCTTTTCAGTAGATATCACAGCTATTGCTCTTAAACTTAGACAAATAAATGTACAGTCAAGTTTGTTTCTGAGCTCATTATAAACAGTACTGCATTTCGCTGATTTTTTATCATAATTCAATTTCAAATTTGTTTCGAAGTCTACGAAGAAGAAGAAATGGAAAGAGAGAAAAAAGAAGTTTGTTACTATCAACGACGACTTTATTCTGTATCCAGCTAGAACAACTACTGAGAAAATAATGTTGAGGATGTAATGGAAACTTTTTACAAAACCTTTTCTAAAGTAAACAACACAGTACAGCTGTTCCAGCGCCTACAAACAGCAAGGGGGGAGGGGGGGTGGTGGAAAGAAAGGTCAAGAGAAGCGTGAATAGGAATAAAATCATATTTTTAAAATTGGCAGTTCTTCGTTATGTACGTCCTGTAACAATTTTCATAACTGTAATTGTACTAATTTTGAGAAATATTCAGCTCGCAAAGATATATAAGATTTGATAGAGGATCTAAGCAAGTCATTGAAAAACACTTACACAAATGACATATTTTCTGTCACTCCAGTTATTGCAAAGCATATAAGCTGCAAGCAAATTCACTTTGCCGACAGAGCATCAATGTTTCTATTTGTTAAGCACAGAGCCGCAAGGCAAAAATAACCTCGTCTTTGCTTATATCTAAACGAGTCCTTTGTAATTTCTGGTGCTTGTCAGGTAATTAACTATGCTTGTCTATTGCTGAATCAGTGTTAAAAATTGAAAACCTAGTTTTTGTTTAGCGACTGGGTCACAGTTTGGAAACAGTGTCACGTTTGCTTGTAAAGGTCTGTGCATATTGTGCGATTCTATTCTATATTCTTTGTGATGTACAACCTACAAAGGCGTCCGCAGAGCGGTATCTAAATTCTTAAACAAAACAACTATTACTGTTTGTAGGTGTTAAGTGACCTTACGGTACTCAACGCAACTTTCACATAGAATTTTGCTGTTTTCCTTAGGTTATTCTACTTCGTCAATTCTGCTTTTTATGCAAATATAAAAATACAGGATCACTTCTTGACAAGGTTATCACCTTAGTTTCTAGGCAGGCAGTAGCATTTTTTTATTCTAATGGTACAATGTAATGCTGGCTGTTTATTTTGAACATAGAAGATGGCATGACAGAATTATATCTGTAAGTATCAAAACATCTATTTACATGAGAATGAAAAAGAAGGAAAGAACATTATCATTTACAGGGAAAGTAACAACGCTACAGAGTATCGGTCCTTTGATTTGCCCATAAATGATGTAAGGCCACCCCCAAAGAACTAGCTCTAGGCACTTCAACATCGACATTAGAAAGACCTTGCCTTTGATATTCCTATAAATGATCCAGGGGGACTTCCGAGAGGACCCCTCTGAACACTTGCAGTTGGTTTTTTTTATAGTTATAAAAATCACCTTCTCATGAAGATGAAGCACATAGTGGTTTTCGCAATTGCTTGTTTCACTCATGAGGCTAACCTATACAAGATCGCATCGAGGTTGAGGATATCGGGATCGAACCTACAACTGTCTGGTTTTAGATCACTATCTTCTCCCTAAGGTCACCTCGTTCTGTAGGCCGAGTCTTGGTCTTTAAGGGCGACATAATAGCAACGTTAAGGTTCAGTCTTTGATACGTCCCGTAGATGTTGTAGGACAACTCCCGAAGAACCATATCTGAGCACTTCCACCAATACTTTATGAATACTAAAAGCAAAATATATAGAAACCTGAAAATCGATAGAAAACATTTTTAATCTTTCGTGGGCAACTTTTAAGGAAAAATGGATTGAAAAACCTCTAAACATCGAGAATCGTCACGTAGAATTGACAGTTTATCAAAGATTCAGTTCACAAGTAGAGATACACAGAAGAGGAGAGAATTGTACAGATGAACGAGAAAGAATATCCAAGGGAAGGCAGTCGGTGGGGTTGTGTACAGGCAAAAGAAAACGTACTTATTAATTATCAAAAAATTCTAGGCGTCAAAATATCATCAGCCAGAATGACAAGGTGGAAGCTATTGAATAATCGTTAAGAAGAATTAAATTCCATTATAAGGTCACCTTCTAAAAAATGCTTTTTTTTTGTAGCTTAGTATTCCAAATGAACGCAGGGGGCGGGCATGGGGATTGTCATAATTCAGAATAGGGGGTTAAAACGATCCGAGAACTGGAACGACAATAGGATGTTTTTGAATGACCATAAAAGAAAGACAAAATATAAAAGAAATTACTCGTTTGGAAACTTCTTAGCAATGACAATTTTGGACCTGTAGAATAATTTATCCACTTTGAAGCCGACGAATAGAAAAAAAAATTTAAGAGAGGAGGGGAGAAAATGGTGTTCAATCTCTCAAGGATTTTAGCATTTTTCACCAACCATTAAATTAGGAGTGGAAGGAGGGGCCCGTTAAAGGCTTTTAATTTTCCTTATTTGTTTTAATGTAACGTTGAATAGTTGGTAGTGAAAGAGGTGTTTAAAAGGAGCGAATAAATGGATGTGAGAAAAAGCGAAAAAGGATCGATCCCGAGATAGGGTTAAAAAAGATAATTGAAAATTTGCGTCTTTTCCTAATGGCTCAAATATTAACAAAGATAAGTGCTTTACCCCTTTAAACTCATTTCGTCCAGAGCATCCAAACAAGACCTCTTGGATATTTGTGGTATATGTTGGTTACAGCCTTCTTTTTCGACAATGAAACAAGCCCATAATGAAAAGGAGCACAGAAGCAATGCCTCTTCTGAAAAATAGTTGGCCCACTCCCTGGAAATTACTCAAAAATTTATTTTTTCCTACATTGTTTGAATATTTAAAATATTTGAATTCTTCTACCCTTATATGCCTGTCGGCAATTACTTACTGCGTGCCCTAAACCACGCTGTGGGTCTAAGGAGTAACGCTTTACTGAAAACGCTACTTAACTGTCTTGGAAATGCTACCCCTGCCTTCAAATGTAACATAAATTATTAGCTTCGTACAATGTACTTATTGGAACTCCTATTCCTCCATCCCTCTGTCCGATTCTATTATCTTTAGTTAGGGTCATTGAAAGCACAGTAATATTGATTGTATTGCAGAGCATGTCCCACCTACAGCAGTTGTTTAACACATACTTCATGAGTAGTTGGATAAAATTACGGTTACAAAACACTTTAATGGCCAATGAAAGCTAACTACGAAACAAACTATCTGATGTCTGTTCGTTTTTTGTTACATGTTATCACGTTAGCTCTTAGTTCTTTTGAAAATGCAAAGGGATTGGATTTATAAGCAGAATTAAAAGATGGAAACGTGCTTTCACGGCAAACAGCTTTACAAACGAGGATTCTTCGAAGACCGTTCGATGAATTGATTCTAATGTGACAACAGCGTTCTCTGTAAATCTCCCCCAAAGATGTTTTAGTTAACTCTGTCTTTAAAATGTCAGCTACTGGAATTGGTGACCTCTAACTCTAACTTAAAGTAACACATTTTTCATTAAAAGTTTGAATCGATGAAGTTCCTTTGTAGGCGCATCGATCACAAATGTAAGAACGAGAGAGCGGGGGAAAGTTCAAATTTACTTCAAACGTACGCAGATTTCGTGTTATCTTAACTAAGCTGATCGAGTGCTTCCTGCCGTCATCCCTAGGTAAAATATGAATAAACAACTTCTCGTGTCGTGATACCCTGCATAACAGGCATATTATGAGAAGCAGAAGTGACTGTTAGTCATATTTTGCCTGCCATTTCATGAAACACGACGTTGCTATCGCTTCTTCCAGCAAAATCCCTCTGATCAGTTCAACCTCGTTTTGAGACGTGATTGCGCAATTGAGAATAAAGGTCCATGCTTTTGCTTCAATTAAACTATTTATCCTAACTATATCCATTTTTATCGGAAGGTCGTTGATATGGAAGTTATACTTAGATGCTCGAAAATTGAAGTACGTGTTCTTAGTCACAAAAGAGGTATGCAATGTTCCATTTAAGTTTTTTTTCTTGACTCCTTTCGCATGTTTTGTTTATTATTATCAAGGCCAATCACAAAATCGAGATAAGGATTGTAGAAAACCGTCATTCCGGAGTTATGCATCCTATAAATAAAAGTTCTAAACACAGCGAAAAGTGTTCGTTGTTTTGCCAAGTTTAATATACTTTTGAAATTCACAGACAACCTAACACTACTTGCCTGTTGATAAAGGTTTAAAAAGTCCTAAAAACCATTTGAGTACTGAAATCGTGAAATTGTTGAGGATTTGGAATAGTAAAGTCAATTCAAACCTTCTTTTATTAAACCAAACCTTTCAAATCATTTTTATAGTGCGATTTTACTGTGTAAAAACAACAACGCCCTAAGGTTTAGAAAACGTTTTCTTTATAACTTGTCACCCCCTGCAAGTATTGAGGCCAGAGTAATTGAAAATACGGACCGGCTCTAGCGGAATAGGCCCACCTTTAGTTTCTAGAGTATTTGTATTGATGATATTAAAATAAATGACTCAAATTACGTGAGAAATTGTAACACGATAGTAGAAATAGGGTTACTAAACACAAAACCCTTTTGAATGAATTGCATCCAAGGCGTTTTGACCAGAGTGCCCCCGACTGTTTTGTATTTAAAATAAGAAAAACGTCGAAACTATTTGTAATTATGTCGAGTCCACAGGGCGTCCACCTGGGATTATAAATCTATTTACAGAAAGAATACGTCGTTCTTTATCAAAATAGTTACAAATAACAATTGCACCTGTTCTTCAAACCACTCAATCCTTTTCTCCAACTCTCAATGCCTCACCCTTTCGTCCGTTTATTCACAAAGAAGACCGCAGAGAAAGAACTAAGACAAAGGATGACGAACGAAGAAAAGGATCCGATATAGGGCAAAAGTAAAAAGAGATAGCAAGGTGTTCAGCTATGACACTTTCTAGGGAACTTGCAACTGACATGCAAAAGTCAGAGTGTTTCTTATCAAAGATGATAATCTGTAAGAGTATATATATTCAAAAATATTTTTATCGAAAGCTGTGACGAAAAGAGAGCGGAGCATGACTGTGCATTATAAGGACCCTTATGTTTTAATAAAAAGGAGTCAAAGTAGCTACACCTACATTCAAAATAGCATCATCAAATAAATAAGAAATATATGTATTCCTCGTTTATTTGATAATGCTAATATTCCTCATCTATTTGATGATGCTATGCTAAAAAATCAGGCTATAGTGGTAATGCTCCACTCTTTGAGAATTATAAGTAACTATATATAATTAAATATATAATAATTTGCTATGTGCCTGCTGAGTACTTATATGTATATATATACATATGTATATCTATATACATATGTATATATATGTTCTCAGCAGACACATTACAATTATATATAATTCTCAAAGAGTGGAGCATAGATAATTCTCAAAGAGTGGAGTGTATATATGTATATGTATATGTGTATATATATATAGCGTAGAACAATATGCTGTATATGGCATTCGTTAATAGAGTGCTCATTATAAAATTGTAGAGCAATATGGATAAAGTTATATACGAAGAGAGAATATAATGCTAGTTACGTTATAGTTTCATGTTTCCAATCATCAGGCAACTGCTGTAACAGAGGGGAAAGTAGCTATCATGAACACGTCTAAGCACAAATTACTCAATAGTGAGTTGTTGTCGAAATGCCATCATAGGAATAAGTTATTATCACGAAATTTTAAAAATAGATGAATACAAAACTTAGAGTATGTAAAATGTTACAGCAGTTGCCTGATGATTGGAAACATGAAACTATAGTCGCAACTAGCATTATATTCTCTCTGCGTATATAACTTTATTACATCTCAAGGTGGCAAACAACCAGTGACACCTCAGTCCCTTTGCCCAGGTGTACCAAAGTCTTATCTGAAGCAGATCATCACAACATCACGCAAAACGAGGTTAACCTCCGTCCAGACGAGAAGGGTAACCCAGAAACAATGGTCTGAAAAGATGGACAAAATTTCAGACTATTTGTCGTTTCGCAGTGGTATTTCAGACAAATATGGATAATATAAGACTGCCTTGGATGGCATCAACTTTTATATCTCAAAAACTGATGTTGTTGGTCGCCAGGTGATTGAATTCCTTCACTTCAGACATGTTGATACCCATTTCGGATTTATTTTGTTAGTGATGGCGGGAAAAAATGTTATGGAGATAGCAAAAAATAAATTTTCATTACAAAAGAATGGCTTGCTCAGCAAATGGACACAGATACAAGATATATTTGATATTGTCCGTGCTTATGACCCAACTAGTTTGGATTACCTTGATGTTTTGTATTATATGGCAGACTTTCATGACTCCCCACATTTTCAGCTTCTGGTATCCCAGCTGAAATTGTTATTATGCTCACCAAATGGCCGTCGATTTGACAAGAGAACTTCGTTTTATTGGCTGCAGAATTATATAACATTGTGGATTGTGTAAAGGTCACACCCCGTAATTAATGGTAAGTTCGTCTAAAACTACATAAATGGGAATAAGAACAAAATATTTGCCTGATTTGGGCATTATTATAAAAAAAATAAAGATACATATTTGCATCAACAAAAAGAAATTATCAAGGTGGTAGCTTTGGCTCCTTTTTCCAAAGCTGTAGATATTGCTCTTGTATTATACTTTATTTTCCTTCTTATAAATACAGTTTTCTTTAAACCAAACGTCGGTCATATTTGTCTCTTAAGCTCAGCTATCAAAGACATTGCTAGGGCTCCTCAATCAAAAGTTGCCAATGAACAAGTTACCAAAACTTGATTGCTAGTTAATTTAACTAACGGTTATGAAAGATTATCACACTGAGGGTAAAGAATAAACGACTAGACTCGTAGGCCTGCGGCTACATATTTCAGCTCATAACTCTTTAAAGCCTGGCCGGATTGACATGAAATTTTGTGACTTTTCCTAATTTTTACTGAGAATTCTTATGATAAATAGATTTTTTTGAATTTTTAAAAAAAATTTCCGATATTGGCGTTTTGTTGAACTATAGTAGAGTTTTTTACCTTTCGGTTTTGTTACTTTTCTTTCGAAAACATGATTATTATAAATTTAATCCTAGATTTTCTTTCCTGGATTTGTACCGACGATTTTGTATTATCAAATTTTTTTAGTGATAAAAGCAAAATTTGTTGAAGTTTTGCAAAAAAAAATGTAAAATATGTTGTGCAATAAGATGGAGTTCGCTAGAGAACCTTATATAACTATATACGCAAAATAATTATAAGAAAATCACATTTTTAGATGCATTTGATGTTTGGAGAATATTTTTTAGTCATTATGCTCAAAATAGATAAAAACCGGTGGATTATAAGTAAGAAACCATTTTGGTAGTTTCAAAACTCATACATTTTGGAGAATAATTTTCTTAAAATCTAAATTATCTTGCCTAAATACAACGCATACGCGCAGAAATACCCTAGAGATACTAAAAGCCCTTAAAAAATCAAAATATAATTTTAAAAATATGTTTTAAGGCCTTTTTACAAAATTTGTGAAATTTTTTCATATTTCTTAATATTTCAGAGCCATAGATGACGTCATTGACACCAAATTAATATATATTTTTTTCATTTTATTGGAAAAGAGTTAAACTATAAACGTGCCAAATATCTTTGTAATAGCATTAGCCAATACAAAGTTATAGTGTGTCAAATTGCCGCGGGCCTACTAGCACCCCCGCCCCTCCATGTATGAGAAGAGCCAAAAAGCCCATGTAAGGTAGGGTTAATTTTTATCGAAGATTCGTGATTCAATAAGACCCCTTAATTTTTAGCAAACAGTTGCTAGCAGTGCTTATATTTCAGCAAAAAAATATTGTCCTTTTCCAGCCTCCCCTGTTTAAAACATTGCAAGTAAATATGCGGTGAAAGTAACACCGACATACTATGGGTAAAAAGTCAGGAAGGGAACTACTGACAACATTTCGTCCTATTCCAAGACTTCGCCAGGCCTATATTCACTGGTTAGCGCTGCAATATCTAGTGCACAAAGGCTTGACGAAGTGTTGAAATAACACAAAACGTTGTCAAAATTGTAGTTCCCTTCTTGGCGTTTTACCCACTATTTTAAACAGTCAGTTAACATCCCCGTCAAAAACTGCACCTGTCCGCCCTTATTCTTTCTTATACTGTAAGACCCAGTTTGGTTTCTAAAATTCGTCTTGCTTCAGTAACTTACTGTTTTATTAACAGGTCGCAATTGCCAATTTGTGAAAGAGTAACTTGCCTATCTACACTATATAGGCTTCTATCTATAGATGCTATTTGTGGAGTAAAGGAGTATTTTTTCTTTGAACGTTACCTGAAGACTTCGCCGATTAGAGGCAATTTTGTTTAATCAGACCCCAACAGGAAGAAGATAACGTAAGCCAGATATTCCGAGATACTATACTATAGTCTATTGAAAGAAAAGCCTTCTCATGGCTGACGGAGTCTCTCTGTGTTCAGAACGAATAAAATTGCAGGGTTCAAATTTTATACATTATTAATGCAATCAGGTACAGAAATCTGACAATAGCTGATTTTGAGAAGGGAAGGCATGACCAATTCGTTTCTCATAGTGATCAACTGGTGTGTTTTATTTTGGTTTCCGATCAGTTGCCGTGCACTCCAGTGAAGCAAGGTTTTACGTCTGATTTGACAACGAAATGGATGCTTAATTGACTTTGCTCACTTTTGATTTCACAGGATGTTTCCAGGAACGCTGATTGGGGTTTTATCGCTATCCTTAATGTGCCTCTCCTTATCATCAGGTGAGTGTGGATAAATTTAACAGGAGTAAGTAGTAATACTCTTCAAGCACAACTTAGATAGCCTAAGAGAACAAATATTCTATCATAGATCATTAAATGTTATTACTGAGAAGATCTAGAGTATGCTGTTGATTTGTCATGATGCTCATGCTAATTTTCAAGAGGATTTGTGTTGTGCACTTGGTATCAAAGATAATTGAATAGGAACATCAAAATAACAATTTTTAATATCTAAGATATTGATGTGCTGCTCCGTACTGTATTTCCTTGTTCTCGTTAACGTGTTTGTTTTCTCTTGGTTTATGATTCAGTCTAACCTATTTCATGCTTACCAGTTTCAGCCGATAATGTAATTTGACTTAATGTAAGGCACAAGAACGTTAAAGTCTAGCGATAGCTTATGATTAGATATCTGCATCCCTGGAGTGGTTTAAACCTATATCTCTTCGCTTTGCTATTACAAATTGGCATTTCCTAAGCCATTGCCTTTCTTAATCTTATAACGCTAGCAACTTCATATTTCTTAACAATCTTGATGGCCATGAATTGTATATGGTTCATTCTGATTTAATAAATTATTTTCATTGAGTCTTAAGGGTCTTTCCAACAACTTTTTTACACCCCAAAAGTCTCATCGTATTCAAGAACCTAGGAAACGTATAAAGACCCACAATTTTAGAACTTTAAAACTGAATTGTTTTGATCGGGTGTTTTGAAAATTTTGTATGAGAAATGCAAAAGACTAATACAAATTACTTCGGTATAGTCGTCGGAAAGTGTGCTCACTTAATGCCTTTCGCTTAGTCGTTGCTGTTAAGCTATAGCTTTAATAAAAAAATATTTATTGCTTTGAACGTTTTACCGTAATAATGATAATGATTGTTGCAATATATGCATACCGAGTTTAGCTTCAACATCTATTGTTTAGACCAAGTTGATACTCTTCTTTAGGTCAGAAGGCAAGATATATTTACTTAGAGATGTATTGAAGCACGCGAAGTAACGATAATAACAACAATAGTAGTAATAATAATAATAATAATAATATTGGTACAGTTTTGGCAATAAGATGAATATTTCAAACAAATGATTTTTCATAATAGGAAAATTTACAAAAGATATCTTAACATCTCAACATTTTTAATCTAATTACTTTGATCTTTTCATCATGAAGTGCAAGGAAAAATCAGACTTTGAGGGTTAGTGGTAGTTTATTCCCCACTGGAAGTACATCAGTCACTTTATCGAAGAACGTCTTTCAACCGATTTCAAAAGAACTATTCAGACATGACTGTTTGTCTTGCTCTATTAGTTGTAAGAGTAGCGGTTAAAAGTTGTTCTTGATTCTGATAATACCAGCAGTGAGAGCGCGAGATGCACGCACTTGATGATAATGAAACGGCAAGAAAGGGTTCCTATTAAACTTAAATACAATATGAACAGGGCTTATACCGCAATATTGCAAGCATACGACGGCATTTCGTGTCTTGCAAGTATACTTTCTCTTCAGATCTTGATTGTTGTATTCCAATCACCCGTTTCAAAGTTGACCCTCCGACTTAACAGTGCAATAACATCTAACCACGTCATAGACAGTCACTGAGACTTCTTATTAACATCAAACCACGCACACTTTGATACATTTAGTTATGGTCAGTGATCTTTCTACCTTTTGTCAAGTCTTTTGTATGTTCTTTCACACCCGGTAAGCTCAATTAGCAATCACAATTGTACTGAAAGTTATTCTTGTTAGCTTCTTAAGTGCTAGGTTACGGAATAGTAAGGAACTTGGACACCAGGAGTGTTTTCTCATTGGGCTGAACCCTACATAAGCAACTTTACAGGCCAAAAGCTGACAGATACAAATCAAAAAGCTGATCCCTAATCACTTAGGGGTTTAAAGCCATATCGTCAAATTTGCAATGCCCAACAGACGAAGAGCCATTTGTTTACTGAGCCTTTATTCATCGAAAACGCATAACTAAAACCCAACGAAGCATGCTCTAAAAGTGAGAGGACCATACCATAACATAAACCAATGACGTGTGAAGTGTGACCACTATATAGCGGATACCATCAGTTCCAAGTTAGTCTGTTATGGAAAGCTTCTATTATAAAAAATATCTCATAAAAAGTGTCTGAATCTATTTTAACAGCATTAAAAGTTTTGGACATATTTCAATCTAAACTGTTTGCCAAAAAGTGAGATAATGTGTCCCTAGCCCGCTGCTGCCATTGATCAATGATCGTCTATTACTTTTCAAGTCTCTCAGCCCTAACCCGTGTCTCGTACTGATAATGTTTTCTGCATCTAACATTTACTTAAGGAAACTGTATTTGGCACTGTTGAAGAAGGCAGGCTTCAAAATGTTTTGCAAAAACGAAACCTTATAATTCGTTTAATCGAACCTCTTACAAAGAGCACTTGAAGGCAAAATAAATTTTTCTATGTAGGTTAAAACTTCCAAAAATAATTTGTGGTGTGAATAAATACTACATTTACGCTGCATTTTAGCATCAGGAGAAAATGTTTTATTTGTCACAAAGGGGAACATGCCATCTTTTAAAAACTAGAGTAGAATGAACTTGATGTAAAGCTGGCAGCTAGAATGTTTAATAAAATTTGCAGCCCAAATTTTGTTGTGATTCGTTAAACATAACACTATTTACAGTCTCAGTCTTGCCGCAAGATGTTGGTTTGTCTTCGTCATACATGGACCTGACATTTTTCACATACCTAAAAATCTTTGAAACTCAACTTTTAGACCTTGAGTTGACAAGAAAATTTTGTAAAAAAGCGTTCTAACTGCTTTACAACTTGTCCGTTCTTACATCAGATCTAATCCAATCCAGACTTTCATTGTATTTACGTCAGATATAATAACAGTCTTAATAAGTTGATACTAATTGAAAAAGTGTAATGGAGCCGTAACGAACACAAACAGCAGAATTACGTCTTTTTCAAACTAAGTCCTGTCGTGGAAATCAATGAATAATACTAGACTTCGTTTAGGTTAAAAAATATGTGTTGTCGTTAATATATAAGTTATGTCACGCAAGCCAATAAACAAAACTGGAATCGATGCATTCTCTTATGTAAGGTGTGGATTCGGGCAGGGGCGCTCTTCACAGACTTATATTGATGTAACACATCGTGTTTAAAGTCAGTGACAGGGGCACGAATTTATTCCAGCAAACAGTGACGAAGAAAAACGGAAAACGGTATACAAGGCGAAGTAACGTATCTGATAATAATTTTCGTAATACGTATTCAACTGACTGTATCTTGGCAAAATACACTTATTAAAGTTCGCGTCTATTGTTCATAAAGTAGCGTAAAGAAAAGCGTAAACAATGGGCTTAGATTGTCCACTTAACAACATTAGTTCCATGCAGTGATGATAATTTGGGTTGCTTTACAGTATATTACTATGAAATCAATACCCATACCAATCAGTTAATAACTGAAATAGTGATCAGCCAATCAAATAATCAACACAAGATCAATAGGACGTAGGTCACACTAATGACACATTTGTTGGCCAAAAGCAGAAATTCCCACCTCACACCCACCTGACTTTTGCCTTTGGTAGGGTATTACTATCCACAGATATTCGATTCTGTTTTCTATGTCTTATACCTTCATTGTTTGCTGCAAAAGTATATATACTAGGCCTACCCTACTTGAATACAAGTGCAGTGATAAGGCAATCTTGTTGTTGATGTTGAAACATAGTTGATTTTACCCAGCAACGACAATGGTGGAATTTTCTTTAGAGACTCTGTCCTTAGGATTTTTTTCCAAGGGGAATTTTTTGTCTTAGGGATACTTTACATGATGGAATCTTTCCTTCCGATATTTTCCTTTAGGGGTTGTTTCTTTAGGGACTAAAAGAGCCTGCTTTAAACAACAAGACTAATTAATGTAGCAAGGTAGGGAGGTTTTCGCTGATGTGTACTAGTTTGACCCATTGGTGTGCTCTGTTACTAAAACTCTGTTTTAATAATCAATTGCCTTTAACATCTTCTTTTAAGTCCTCAGAACCATCAATGCAATGCCTAGAAGGACAATGGATACCAATAAAAGCACAGCAGGGAAACGTTGGGAATATAAAGAGCTGTTAGCTTTGACAATGGCAGCATAAAATGTGCTGTATTAAGGTCCAGTTGTCTGATGTGTTTTTAATATCAGGAGTTTCCCTTTTCCTACAGGTTGCAGAGATCACAGACTTTCACAGTGTTGCTATTAAATTAAGACATGACCACACAGGAGCTGAACACCTCCATCTTGCTAGAGATGATCAGAACAATGTATTTAGGTAAGGTGAAATAGAGATGTTTTTTATTCTGCAGCGTCTAATCCACACTGTCGCCAATGCATTAATAGCTCTTATTTATTTGATGGATTAGTGTACTGGATGATCTACATTTATTTCAACAAAGTGAACAAATAGATCAAATCTCTATTATTCCCAGCTTTTGTAAAAAGCAAACATTCTTAGGTTTGTTAAAAATTTAGTGGACCAATTATTGAGAAGATACATTTAAGGTGTGGCCTCTTTATAACCTCAGATATGTTTGATGAAAGTGTTTGAAACGATCTGCAGAACATCCCTCTTTTCAAACAATGTCACCACCTCATTTGTTAATATCAGACTTTACTACTGTTTCCGATTGCTTTCCTTGTTACATTCTGACTCTACAGTCTATGTCTAGGAGCAGATTGTTTGTTACTTTTATAATCTCTATCTTTATATCCCAATATCCGCCTTAGGAACTATAATTAAGAGCAATTATCTGACAAACACCATTTATTATTCTTTACATGTATGCACCATTCTGCTCACCATGCTAGTAAATTACCCCCCATCGAGAAGCACCGGTTAAAGTGAAGATAAATAGGAAAACGGGATTAGAAGAAATGGGAAGGGGTACGTAGTAGAACTAACGAGCATGGCAGAAATAAGTGTCTAACTTGAACGTCAAATTTCTTGAGGTACTTAAAGCTGCAGTCACTATTTAGTTAGGTTTCTAGTAAAATTCTTAGATTGAGAATATCATTAGTCTACGCTGAAACTTCAATATTAGGTGGTTCAGAACACTAGAAATTGCTAACGAAACTATGCCTGCTGCCTTCAACCACAAAGGGATACCTATCAAATATTATAAGAGTAGGGCAATCGTTGAAAAACCGTTTGATGACAAAATCTTAGCATTGTTCTTGCCATTTGAGTTGTACAAACGTAATTCCTCTTTTTTGGCGATCAGCTTACTAGTAGCCATCTTTAATAATGTGATAATGTAATAGTGGTAACATGCTGTCCAATTTTGTCATTTCATTATATGGTAACAACTAAGCAAGACCAAGCACAACCAGTTTATTATCATACCTGATGAAGTGGGTACCAGCTCAAACAGACCTGTCATGTGCACTATCTTTAATGGATTGATAGTGAACTCAAGAATGTGTTGAAGTTTTCTTTAACTGATACTAAGCAAGATGTTATGGCATGTGCAAACGAAGAGCATTGATTGATCTGTGTGAAAATTACCCGCGAATTTACGACCAGCAAATTTTTATAACTTTCATGTAAACTGCAGGATAGTTAGGATTTCTGCAGAATTGTCCATTCGATGAGGCAAGCGATACTCAATAAAGTTAAAACAATCGTTTGCCCATTTAATTTTAGTTGATAATGATGTGCAAGTCATTCGTACGGTAGACTGGTCATGCGCCAGAACATGTTTGCAAGTTATTAATAGCATCACTTGGAAGAACCTTACTAGACGTGGGCAGTAATAGAAGCGACACGTCTGGACTGCCTTGCTGAGTTGCCTACCTTAGTATCAGATATGAAAGTACCCACTACCAGATACAAGGAGGAGTTGTCTCTAGTAATTATCTTGTACGTGATTGGGCTAGAGTTCGGTTCTACCTTTTGATTGAAGCTGAAATCGAATGACCTTTTACCTTCGACGTCAGTAGAATCGCATACAAAGAAAAATACGTGATTTTATGTCTTTGGGTCAGAAATTGAGAACTCAAAAACCCTTTCCTTTGCAATCACTTCATTACTGTAATAGTATGCCATACCCATCGACCCCGAGAAGTTCAAGAGAAATGTCGACGTCTAATAGTCCTGTTGTGACAACTGTATTTTGTTTACGATACACGAAAACATTACTACTGCTTGTCTAATAAATTGACTGTTTCATTGGTTGATTAATTGATTGATTGATTTTTTTCCCAACAGTGTCTCATTTAGAACAACACCAATGGATAGCACAGGTGTGCCACACATCCTTGAGCATACAACCCTCTGTGGATCTGCAAAGTACCCGTGCCGAGACCCTTTCTTTAAAATGCTCAACAGATCACTTTCAACGTTCATGAATGCATGGACAGGTAAGACTGAAATTGATGTAATCTTTTATAATTATTATTCTCTATTTTTGTTGACTTTTGGACTAAAAAAGGATTGAAATTTTGGCTCCCACATTTGATAAAAGCTTTTTTCATAATCACAGCCTCGACTTTCCCAAATTATTTGTTTAACCGGCTGTCTCTTGAAACAGAAATGTACAGATTTGCTTATAAACAAAGATAAGATAGTTGTCCCTGAGACAGGCCCATAGCTTCGGAGGTGGGGACTATAGCAGGGCTAAGCCCCTCCAAATTCCCCAGTCGAGATTCAAACAACTATCTGCTGCCCTTAAGTGGTTACAATGCCAGTTCCCAAATTGAGAATAACCCCCTCCAAAGTTCAGGATTGCCCCTCTAACTTGTCAACTCCGGCTACGGGTCTGCCCTCATAGCAGAAGGGCAAGACAGCCGAGCATTCTTGTGTACATGGGCGGCTTTTCAACCCATCCTCTGCCATCCGAGAGCATTAGAAAGCATTACATGAACTTTCCACCATACACACTTGCCGGCTATGTACATCTTTGTGAATTGTAGATAACCATATAGACGGGTATACAGACATGTACACATGTTCATGGCGCCTGTATAAATTGTACGCATGCAACAGATAACATGCTTTTTTTCCTCTCTTTCACAGCGTGTGATTTTACCATGTACCCGTTTTCAACTCAGAATGGAAAAGATTTCTCAAATCTGTTATCAGTGTATTTGGACGCAGTATTCTTCCCAAATCTTCGCGAGCTAGATTTTCGGTAAGGTTTGCTTGTATATTGTAAATAATCGACGAATCGCCTAGGAGTAAATTTGGACTTTTATTAATAACCTTACAATTTTGCAGCGTCATTTTCTCAAGCCTTGTATGTAATTTGATCACAGAAAGGAGACACAGTGCTGCCTGAGAATAAGGACTATTATTGAAGCAGGGTCTCTGCAAAGTCTCCGTTCATTAATTTTGGAAAAGATGTTATTACAGGCTGTACAAAGGTGAAACAGCGAATTGAATGTAGTATGTTACCATCGGGGTTAACAGCTTAATTAGTAGAGCAACACACCGAATAATATAGGTGCTAGGTTCAATTCCTGATATTTACAAATTTTCGTTCTCTTAGTAACTTCTTGAAAGATAGCTAAGTATACGCCTCCCTCGTAAAGTGGAGAGAAGGACAGTGGTTACGGAACTAGGGAACCAGTGGGATCCTATTCCTTTAATATAATATGGTAATGGGCGATAGGCATTGTGCCGACCCCAATATTGAAAGACTTAGTATTGCAACGTCAACCTAAACCATACTTATGGGATCTTGCATTTTGACCTCAGGTAGGTAATTAAAAATTGCTAGGAGTAGCGCAAGTTGCCCCCCTAACCAATTGGCATCTTAGCAATTAAATGCTTGTCGGATGCTGTTGATTGGTGTTATAAACGCAGTTAACTGCGAAAGCTTTTTAAAGGTCGGTAGATCAAAGATGAATTCTGTTGTACCATTAATACCACTTGTCAGAAACACGTACTCTCGAGTGCCAAATAATACTACCCCCTCCGCCGCTTATTAATTTTTGGAAATGTATAACCCCCCCAGCTCCTTATTAGGTCCCCTCCATTTATTAATTTCAAGGAATTTTTTCAGTACTCAAAATGTAAATGATGTCTGAAAACACTTGAATAATTTCCCATGAAACATTTGACCCTGAAACAGTTGCTAATTAGTCCATTAGTACGATTGTTGTCCTCATGTGTATCATCCTTATTTAAAACTTTTACGAAATGGAGACTGGAGTTCAGACCCCCCCGTTTATTTGGACCCTCCGTTTATTAACTTTAGACTGTAATAATGACCCCCCGTTTATTCGGCACTCCAGAGTACATGAATACTTGTACTTGAAGTAAGGTTAAAGAATACCGTGGAGTTGGTTTTCCGCGTTTAGCCACCGCTGAAGAAGGCGATATAAGGAGCAGTTTGTGGATACCGGTACATTACAAGAAGATAATAAATTGGTAGACGTAAGCTACGAAAATCGAGTGGTATGTAGGAAAGCAACCTACTAAGATGACACCATTTTTTTTGAGAGCAGCTAAAGGGAACAGGCACGACGGAGGTCGCTGGGAAATCTGTTCACCAATAGCGTTCAATTGTGTTTACATATGTTTTATTGCGTTTACAACCAGAATAACTATTTGCATTTGATACTTTTCTTACAGGCAGGAAGGCTGGAGACTAGAGCATGAAGTAACAGATGATAAAAACTCGCCAATTATTTTCAAGGGTGTGGTCTTCAATGAGATGAAAGGGGCGTTGGTAAGTCAAGTTAAACGAACCCAGTATTTGAAGTACATTGCTTGTTAAACAATCTGTCATGAGGAAATTTGTAAACGTCGTATAAAGGTCTGTATCGTCGCAGTTTTTAGGTAATATATCGTAGTATTAACACTGATGTTGACATAAGCGGTGATATGATTGATGCCCAACATTGAAACTGTAAGTGAGGATTTCTAAACCTCTAAGAGCGTGTTTTCCCCTTCGCGCTACCAAAATTTCGATTTACCTCGCCCTCGCCCTTAATATATGCAAGTAGAATGTGTAATAAACTGTTAATAGAGTGTACCAAGTTGGTAATCAGGTCTGAAAAGAAAATATCAACAGCGCGAACAAAAAGCGGAAGCAACATTTGGTCCTTTGGTTTGTTTCCATTGTCAGACGCAAGCATGCTGTTAACTCTGTGAAATCAAGAAATTTTGCAAGAAATTTAGCAAGAAAAATGTATTTTACTAGAAAACTTCACTTACCCTCCTGGTATGCCTTGGACCCCCAGCTACCCTTTGTCTCATTTTTACTCTACTTAAAATCCCCCTGAGGGGGGCCTTGCTCCCATTAGGAACAATATCATATATGAAACAACTGAATGTCGATACCGTTGTCAGCACAAGAATTGGCACCGTCTTAAACGCCAAAGTCGACCCTACCACCGACGATGGCATGAACCCCATTTTTGTCAGGATCGCAGCATAAAATCGCGCAGGCTTTAATGTAATGCTAACATAGTTGAAATTGATCACAGAGCGTAGTGTAAATGCGGTGTTCTACACTAGTGTTTACCGGAGCATGACATCATTTACAACAGTGTTAACTTCAATATCACTGACTTTGTCTACAATTTGGCGCGTACAGAAGCGGGAAAATGGAACATGCTCTATTCCATGCGCTACGCTTCTGTACGCTGCGCTTCTGTGCGCCTCAAAAAGCGTGCAATGTGAACGCTAACAAGGTTTCCTGTGGGAAAATCTGTTTTGTGCGCTACGCTTCTGTACGCTACGCGTCTGTACGCCTGCAGTGTGAACGCGCCCTAAAGGATATTTTTGTATCCAGTTGAAGAATGAGTGATAATAATGGAAGAAATAATCATCAGTAGGAAAGTTTGATTTAGACAACGTTTCGATCGATTCAAAACCAACCTCGTATTTAAATTTGCACGGGAGCATTTAATGACAATTGTATTACAAAATCGTTGCTAAAAGCTATGTACACCGCTAAATAATACATGTTTTCAAGAAATAACTGTTTAAAAATTGTAATTACCGCAGCCTAAATTTAACCTCCATTCACTCTTTTTATGAAAAGGACCACAATAAAGAAGGAGGATGCCATGACGTTCTAATAGCTTGATGATTGTTAGTTAGGATCTCCGGAGACTTGAAAAATTGCAAAAATGTTCTTGTGTCTTGCATTCATTCTACAATTATCAAAGGAAGGTCAATGATGGTGACGAATTGTCCTAAAGTGGCAGCATAACGAAATAGCTTTCCTATACAAAGATAACGTTCTTATAGTTTCGACTCCTCTTCTTCGACCTTTGTGACTCGGTTACGTTAAACACATGACTGACAGAATAGTGTTAGAGAAAGTACAGACCTAAAACAGTAAGAATTGCGGTAAGAGAAAATGAAATTAAGTTGCTTACTCGTGGGAAGTTTGGTTAATAATCAATGAATCCTTTTACAATAATATAACAAGCATCCTTATCATGCCATGTTCGTCATCAGATAACCCTTGGGGTGTATTATCCATTTAGTTTATCTGGGGTTATCAAGGATTACTGAATACCAATATTAATTGAGAAATCGCTATCAGTAGTGCTCATTGCGTTATCTTAGGACATCATATCAGTATGACTCACTCAAAACCATTTAAAGTGCTTCGAAGATGCAGATGTTGAGGTTTTTCAAGGTAGTGAGTCATGTTAAACACAGCTGCCTACGTAATATTTGATAAGAATCTAAACAGCGATACAGAACTATTTTTAGTACAGTATACAGTACGCCTTTGAAAACTACAGCTATTTGTTGCCTGGTTATAAGATCCTTAAGGGTATAACCCTGGCTCGGGTTGGAAAACTTGGTAACTTGGGCAGTACTGTAAAATGAGTGCAAGTGTAACTGCTCAGGCGTGAAGGGGTATTGCCGTAACTATATTTATTAGCGATGGGCAAAGAGAGCGTTTTGTGGCAGCAATGATGACGTAAGAAGTTGTTGGTCAATTAATCGATACGGTAAACGGTCATGGGAAGAAATGAAAGTAATCTCAATAATAACCCATTAAAGTCTATTGAAGGTCATATATTTAACTACTGAAAAATTTCAACAATTACTTATTGAAATATTAAAAGGGGTTAAAAACATTCACTAAAATTATTGTATTTAATACAAATGATTGGTCAATTAATCGGAAGGTTTAAAATCATTTGCTAAGATATTAGGAAGCTTAATAGTCATAAAGGAGTTGAGGATGGCAATCAGATGACCAGAAAATAGTATTTAAAGATTGAAAAGGTTGTGAACGGACAGTTCAGCAATGGTATTGATGAAAAACTCTTGAACCAGTGTCTCAATTCAAGTATGTCAGCAGCCTCATAACGGGAGATGGAACAGGACCTTAGACTATTTCAAGAAATAGACTGTCAAAACCGCTAAAAATGTTGTGTTTTCATTTACACAGTTATTCAAATTCATAGTATCTTTACAAACTGCTCTTAACAAAAACAACCCCTAATTTGCAATAAATTGTCAAAAATGATGCTGCTTTACATAAGCCTTATTTTTACTGATCTAAACGTGTTGTGTACGCGTGTGAGTTGTCACTTTCCTCTCTTTATCATATGTCTTATGAAGTGACGCTTCAGCCATAAGGGAACTAAAGCATCAGTCATTAGAACCAGTCATAAATCCAGGCCAGAAAAAATGAACGAACACATTTCTAATTATTATCGAATATGTTAAATCGGAGGACACCTAGCTCAGTGGGTAGAGCGCACGCCGCGATAGCGTGGGTCGCCGGTTCGATACCCGGTGGTGACATATTTTCTATTTCTCTAGTGTTCTCTTCAAAACTAACATTTCTAATTATCAGATGATGACCAAATGCGTTCCTCCACTTTTCTATAAATAGGTTTTTCATACTGTGTTACCTGCAGGTATATCTGTATTTTCTGCCCACCTATTGAAATGTGCCAGCAATGCATTAAATAGTTTTACCAGATTTTCTTTCGACATCCAAATCGAGCAAAACGTTGCCAAGAGTTGCCCAAAATGGATTTGGTGAGTGTTTACTCAACAGTGATACTGATGCAAGTACGTATATATACTCTATCCACAGACTACTCTTTCGTATTTCGTGGGCTTGTCAGTGCAGCACAGAGTCAGACGACTGAATCCTAGCTATGAAGCAAGCAAGCATGCAGCAAGGTAGTTTTAAGGATTCATGTGGTACCTTGTGAGAGTGCTCAAACAGCATACTCTGTGAGCATCGTCTGATTAAAACAGAATTCACAGTCTCATACAAAGATTGCTTAACTAAACTTACGTAAAGAAGTGAATATGCTATATATCTGCTATATAGCATATCTAGGGCTTGGAGACATGAACTGTTGTTTCATAAAACAGTTTTATTTTCTCGCACATTCGACAACAATAAATGTTTGGTCGCCACTTGGTTTGATATCACCCAATTGGCGTTGTTTTGCTGGTACTCTGGTACTCTGGTTACACTGGGGTGGCCCTTAATCCGGCATTGGTCTCATTTGTAGTTTAGATTTTCTACTAATAGCTCTGTTGTCTACTAAAAATCGATAGTATTAAAGCTTTCCTGCCTATGACCTCCAACTGGATTATCAGCCATAGCACTTCAGCTTATTGTTACTATAGTTAATTTTTCCATAACCGTTTTCAGATGTGGTTTAGCTTTAATGTGCTTGGGTGTGAAAAGTAATTGCTAAATTGGTTTAATAACAATCTTTATCCCAAGCCCTCAGAGTCTATTTCCTCTAAATAATGTGATAATTAAGGCCAAGACAAACCTGTTTAGGAATGATTAGTTCTCTGTAATTGACAAATGGTCTGCTAATCTACTGTTAAAACTTCGGATATATTATTCACTCTTTTGCAGTATCTAACCATGCAAGACTTGCACCACCATTTAATATTACACATCAATACCATGTGAAAGTTTTGGGGATATCCAATTTCTTTACAAATGATGAGATTTACTTTGAGATTTTTAATACACTTTCCTTCCTACTTTCTTTGCTTCTATCTAAGTACTGGCAAAAAAGAAAGTGAGACAGTATAACAAAGGATACGGCCCGGACCCCCATGAATTTAAAAACCATTCTCTACTTAGTACCCGCAACAGTCAACATCAAGAGGGATAGCGTAACACCAGATTATCTTACGGGAAAAGTCTATTGTATTTAACAACTAGTTGTTTAGATTGTATAAGACCCTTTCCAACGTTCAGGGAGCTTACACACAGAAGTGGCATATGCGATGTGGCATGCAAAGTGGCATAGCACTTGGGAAGGAACCTATTTAACGGTATCAAACCTATTACAACGAAATGGCACGCCACGTAGCAAAATCGACGTGCCACTTCTGTACCACTCGAGAAATGGACCAGACTATTTTCCAAAATCATGCCACGTCGCACAGTTGCTTCTCAGCCAATCAGGATAGTCCTTGTTCACATCAAATGATCAGCGTGGCATGTGAGGACTAGGGTAAAGGCTCGCTGTCTGTTTATTTAAAAGGGCACTCAACACTTTCATGGAACCATGGGCAAGTCCCGTGTGCTTGGTAATGCCGCAAGTTATCGACTCAGGCTAAAGTTCTCTAGTTAGACAAACAAACAGAGAACAATTTTCTCTCTTTTCTCGATTAACATTCTTTCTATGAATTGCAGTTTCTTTTCAGATAGATGATATTATATAATTTGCTCAGTTGATATATATTTTGAATTCAATTTAGGTATGCTTACAAAATATAGCTTGCCGTTTACATGGTCTCGGCCACTGTGTACGATACCCACAACTGCAAATGATGCAATGACATCGTGACTTCCAAGTAGACTTAGGTTATAATACATCTGTTCTACTTAAAGAGTCTATGTAGTATAACAATGTATTAACTTAGAATAAGTACTGGTTGTTCTTTAGCCCTCATGCATCTGCGGTACTAGTATCCTACCTCAATAATTAAGGCTTCACAATGGCCACGAAATGACGAAGGACAACTTTTGGGTGTAGTTTAAGGCCCCTTCAGACTATAAAAGCGCTGTGCAAGTCGACATTCCCCGTCTGATATGAATGTACCGACCCTCTCCTTTTTACGTTTTCTCTTACAAACTATGAGACCCACAAGAGCAATAACATTGTCTTCCTCAGAGGAATACATCTTTCTACTGAGCAGGTATTTTTCAAACATGTGACGTGGCATTTGTCACTTCACTGTGTCTCGTGAAAAAAATTAGTGATTATTATCGAAACCAAACTTTCTTGCGATTAGGCTACAAAATAATACCTTATTTACTGCCGTCTTAAAATATATTGGGGTTCTCCTCCAATTATTCGCCTGTTTCGAAATGTTTTAAATACTTGATTAAGCCCCTTTGGCTTATTTGTCAGAACAAGTTTAAGGTTAGGAATTACAATGAGGGTTGTTTAATAATATACTGAGAGAGATGAATGAGACTCTCCAACACTTGAAGAAAATACAAAGGAGATAATTGAAGGGAGAAAGAGAGCAGCAGAGACACTTTTGGAATTCCAAAGGCAAACAAAAGTCCAGGAGATTGTGCATTATTCGAGGGCAGGGGCACATTCATCACAATACATTTAAAGTTGAGGCTCAACAGAGGTGCCAGCTTATTAGAAGCGAAGGACGTCTAATGAAAGAATACTGAAATGAGTAGCATTCCTGCATATTAACTATTCTATCGATAAATTTTTGCCCTCTTTAATGAAACCCATGGCATTATCCTTTCCAGAGATTTGCAGCATCATAACTGTTAGATTCGTGATACGAGATTATTATATCGATCCTTACATGCCATGATGTTCTAGAAAAGCGTCATCTCTGAAGTACAATTTCGTCCTTAATGAAATAAATGTATTACTGATCTTATTAGACTCCTTGGCTTAGCTTAGATTCCTCCGTTTGAAGGAGAGGCTGGGCAGTCACGTAAACAAAACATTTTGATCGAAAGGTCGTCCGCTTGTTCTGTTTGAAGTGGCATGGTAACGATCTTGATCTAAAAAACCATCATGACTGTTACATGTTATAGAATGGACGTGAGGTTTTCAGATTTCACATTCGGCTTACCTAACGAGCCGGAAGCCAGAGTTAAGAGGTACTTACAATACACAAAACAGCAATATTTAATGCAAACAAGTTTTCCTTATGAATACAAGGGCGCATTCTTTGCTTCAGCTCATCGCTATTAATGGATCACTTTAAATTGGATTAGAATGTCAATCTTGCCACCACTCGGTCTTGCTTAATACAAATCCTTTAGCTTCTTAAAGTGGCAATGACATTAAGAATCACGAAGTTTGATCAGATCACGAAATGTTTGCGGAAAGTGGAGGTATGTCTCTATGAGCAGTCTTAAATGGCTATATGCCGCTAAGTTAATTCCAGTTTCCGCCAAGAAAGGACTGTTGACAAGTAGAGTTTTATACTCTCCCGTTTATTCACAGTAATTGGCGACTTTCACAGAAGATGCATCTTGTGTTTGGACAATGCCCGATGGACTGCAATAATTATTTTTAACACTTAAATATTTATATGTTTATATATTTCTGCCTTGTACAAAAACCCTAAGAAGACTTTTGCTTTTCTTCACCCCTCCCTACTCCTTCTACGAGCATACAAATGTATATTTTGTGTTGTATTGCTCTTTCCTAAATGTTGCATGGCTAGCACAGATACCTCATATGTTTTCTAGTACAGTGGACTCTCTCTATCTCGAACTCGTAAGGGACCAGAAGATTTGTTCGAGAGAGAGAAAGTTCGAGATAAAGAAAATTACTCGGAAAATCAAAATTTTTACTTAAAAAACAGGTCGGGCTAATAACTAATTTTAAGATAGAAAGGATTTGAATACCTAATGACATATATTATTATTATTATTATTATTATTATTATTATTTACAACCGTGCCAACATTGCCTGTTGTCATTTCAAGGACTAATTCCTTTCTATTTGACTGAGGCTCGATTTATGCTCTTTCATTATATATAGGTCTATTAGACTATCTAGTCGTCGTACAAGACCCAGGATACAATTACAAGAAACTAGACTGTCTTCCAAAATATTTGGAATCATAGCCACCCTTTTACTACCGGCTGCATTTGGGCGTTTCATTGACATCAACCAGGATACAGGCGTATGTGAAGCCCTGTTGCTATCAACTCAAAGGTAGCGAGCTGAAAGATACTTAAAGGTTTCAATTCTGCTATTGCATTAGATCTTCAAGAAGGTTATAAAGACTACATCTCTGACAGTTAAGATTTTATATAAATAATGGTAGCAAAACTTTTTTTTCTCGACGTTGCTATGCTATATTGACGTCGTTTACAACAGAAATGCGTCTTTGATAGCTTAGGTCCTATCTGACTGATGTATTCTTACGCTCTAGTTCGTAAAGCAGCGGTGGCGGTTTCCTTAATGTCGGCGTCCCATGGGTGAGATTCGAGATTCCGGTAAAAAATTCGATTTAATACTCATAGCAGTTAATATGCATTCCTATAAAATGCTTGCAAAGATACGCAAACCACATACGAGAAAAAAAGAGTACGTTTTGCAACTGTTGTTTTTTCTTTCATCTGTCTTTTCTTTAGTAAGTCTGCCTTAATCAGATTTAAAATAAGACTTTCTTTTCCTATTTTCTCCATTGTTCCAATGCTTAAGTTGCTTCCTTTGTCCAATAAAGCACTTGGCAAAAAGTGAAGAGGCTGATACCAGTCTCTCAATCAAAGACCCCTGATGAGCAGTGGGCCCGACATTGAAACTACCCTAAATAAACAGAAAAACGACCAAACAGGCTAACTAGTAAATAAAGGGTAGCTGGGGCTACTGGGCAGAGAAGAAAGCCATGAGGCAGACTCAACCGCTCAGTAGGACCGCCTCTCGCGGATTATGGAGAGTATATGTCATTAATAAGAACAGATACACCGATTCCTTGCCAAAAGGCCGAGAGGCTGATACCCCCTTTCATTCTGCCCCGAAAACTGGAAGGGTGTGTGTGTTTGTCGTCCATAGTCAAAACGGTACGCCATCCTTGGTTTTGGTCAGTTTGCAACATCTGCGACTATGCTACATAATTGGCGAAACCAAGGAAACAAGGTGGATCATGTCTAATACAGTTGAATATGGAACGAGGGCGATCCTCACCGCTGGTCAATTTTATGATTATGGAAATGATTTTCGAAATAAACTGTAAGATCTTAAGGTAATGACAGCAAATCCATTTGTCTCGCACAATTACATCTACATTTTTCAAAGTAGATCCAGTGATTAAGCTAGTTTTTCCAGATAAAGCAACAGAGACAATCTGATAAAAGTATTAACATTTTACATGGATCAAACGAGAGCAAATTTAACTCCACGTGCTGTAAGTGATGTTTTAAAAAGCTCTATAAACCGATTTCACTCAAACACTGCGTAATGTACGAAGTTTTAGCTAATTAGAAAGTTCAGCAGCAATTACTGTCTTAGACGTTTGCTGTAAACCAACCTAATTATAAAGAATTCATAATTTGACTTCTAACTTACCTTGGAGGACAAACCAAGATTTGTGTATTCTATGAAAGTGTTGTCATAAACGCAGTCTGGAAGGAGCTGCTACCTCAAAACGTGATTTATGTTTACCTAAACCAAACTTGTCAATCTAAAATAATCTTTGTAGATATCTGGCAAACTCGAAACAAGGATCATCCCCACTTATGATAACAAAGAAACGACAAATTTACAGTCCTGAGAAGAAAAGTGTGTTTCTTAGACGACAAATAAGCAGTTAGGTGTTGATTTTACTCACCATTTTCCAGCCCACTCTTAATGTCGTACACCTGCAGCTCTGCCTTGACTTTTCTGTTCTTTTAGGTCTTTGCTTTTAGATGCAATGTGTTCTTCTTAAAAATTCCTCCTTTGGCACAAAAAGGGTTCGATCAATATTTGTCAACTAATGTTGTTTGACCAGTCAATGTAGTGATAATGCCAGTTTCATTGCAGCTAAAATGGCATGGCAATAATAATATCATCTTTGTCATGGCAACAAGGCTAATCGAGACGAGGCAAATCTAATGTTTGACTGCTCTGTTTACTCCCCTTCCTAGCGAACGTTGCACAAATACTCTGCAGTGCAAAGCAAAACTCAAGCCTTCGACAGGTATTTCCAGTCGTTGTCATTCCGAAGTAGATTAGCTATTCGAAACACAGTAGAAAATAAGAGCCATGGAGGAAACTAATGGGCATTATTATGAAATCTTTGCTAGATAATAGATCAGATAGAAAAGATTTCAATGCGGCTACCATTGAATCTAATTTGTATATTTCGAGAAAGCTGCCTCGCAGTGTACGTCAAACCTGATACAAACAATCTTTCAAATGGAAAGAAATCATTGAATAGGGCCCTTCAATATTTTCCATGCACCTAGTGTTCCACTTCAACAAAGACAACTTTATAAGTTCTGAAACGAATTAATAAGAGGCTGATGGATTTTATTGACAAGGTTTTACCTTCAAATTGTCTGGAGTTTATGCATAACAAGGTATTATGCATCACAAGGCATACCTGAATCCAATAATGAAGCATTAATTTTATCTAAGATCAGAGGGATCATTCTGGAAGCAGATCATTATTTTCTGTTTAAAGAGACAATCAATGCTCTATGTGGAACCAAAAGTTGTCAAAAACTGTACACCTTGATATCAACGCGGTACACAAAACGTCAATAAGGCAGCATTAAATTGGGGATGGTAGTAAAATTTTCTTCGTTGTAGCACTTATAATGCAACGTAACCATCGTTTAGTCTGTCAGAACCGAAATTAAGCAATTGTAGTAACTTTTGATAAGACGTGCTTTCGCAAGCTTTATAAAAGAATTGGCACTGATAAATTTGTGATCCGCGTATAGAAGAACAGACGGATAAAAACGTGACAGCATAGAGCAGGTGTAGACCTTACATGAGAGCAGACGTTTTGATGATATGATTCACTATTTGTAGTGTCAATTTCTCCCTCTGAGAAAAGTAGATAATAGAATGTAATTATGAAAGTTTGAATACATTTACCAAGGTGAATAGATATTATGAATTCACTAAGTTTTGATTAATCATGTTAGTTCAAAGTCTTACGCTACAAATATATATTGTGCTTAAGCGTGCCTTACGCTACCAATATTAATGTACTAAAGCGTGTCTTACGCCATAAATATCAGTGTACTAAAGCGTGTCTTACGCCACAAATATAAGTGTACTAAAGCGTGTCTTACGGTACCAATATTAATGTACTAAAGCGTGTCTTACGCCACAAATATAAGTGTACTAAAGCATGTCTTACGCCACAAATATAAGTGTACTAAAGTGTCTTGCGCTACAATAATCAGTGTATTAAAGTGTCTTACGCCATAAATATAAGTGTACTAAAGTATGTCTTACGGCACAAATATAAGTGTACTGAAGTGTCTTGCGCTACAATAATCAGTGTATTAAAGTGCCTTACGCCATAAATATCAGTGTATTAAAGCGTGTCTTACGCCACAAATATCAGTGAACTAAAGCGTGTCTTACGTCACAAATATCAGTGTACTAAAGCATGTCTTACGCCACAAATATAAGTGTACTAAAGTGTCTTGCGCTACAATAATCAGTGTATTAAAGTGTCTTACGCCATAAATATAAGTGTACTAAAGTATGTCTTACGCCACAAATATAAGTGTACTAAAGCGTGTCTTACGCCATAAATATAAGTGTACTAAAGCATGTCTTACGCCACAAATATAAGTGTACTAAAGTGTCTTGCGCTACAAAAATCAGTGTATTAAAGTGCCTTACGCCATAAATATCAGTGTATTAAAGCGTGTCTTACGCCACAAATATCAGTGTACTAAAGCGTGTCTTACGCCATAAATATAAGTGTACTAAAGCATGTCTTACGCCACAAATATAAGTGTACTAAAGTGTCTTGCGCTACAAAAATCAGTGTATTAAAGTGCCTTACGCCATAAATATCAGTGTATTAAAGCATGTCTTACGCCACAAATATCAGTGTACTAAAGCGTGTCTTACGTCACAAATATCAGTGTACTAAAGCATGTCTTACGCCACAAATATAAATGTACTAAAGCGTGTCTTACGCCTCAAATGTCAATTTACCAAAGACAATTTTTCTTGCATAAACTGAGAGCAAAGAGAAATCTCGGTGGTTAAAGGCCTTCACTTAATCTACCTTGTCATAAAAAATACCTGTTTGCATGACGGCATTTTCGTCGCCAATATTATAGTACAACGTCTGCTAATTTTTGATATTCGGATCGACTTCTAATTGTGATAAAAAGCCGATGATTTTAGAAGGATGGCCCAACGCTGCATAAGCATTTATCAAAGATTATAAACGTTTTTATTAAGACGAATATACAGCAAATCCCGCTTACAAGCTCTAATATTATACTCATTCCCCCGTCTTTCAAAGTTGTTACTGTTGTTGAAGATCATCACGAAACTGCTTTCTAGATTTCAAGACTCCAATAGTTAGAAGTCTAGTGCTTGTAAGCCTATAATTTTATATACGGAATTTTTGTAGTTACTTTTAAATAGATTTTACATAAAATTTGCATTTCTCTAGTGGCTTGACATCAAAAAGAGGTGGACAAAAGGTGAAGAAACCATTTAGAACAGTGTAACGTAAGTTGAGGAATATGCGACTATTGACGTGCCGTTGTAATATCAGGTCAGATCATTTGGCTATGGCTTTTTGTTGAGATGCAGCAGTGGTTTCCTTGCAAATATTTGCATGAGTCACATCAGCTTTTATATACTTGATCCTTGCACCACGAGCTTATCTGTAGCGTAGGAATATGGTAGCAGTAGTCTCTCTATCAAAGACCCATGATGAGCAGTGGGCTCGACATTGAATCTGACCTAAATAAACAGAAAAACCACCATAAAGGCTAACTAATAAAAGGGCAGCAGTGGCGTCCAAGAGCGGCTCTCCATTTTGGCTAATGGGCAGAGAAGCAAACCACGAGGCAGGCTCAACCGCTCAGTGGGAGCAGTAGGGGCACTTCCCCCTACAAGTAATCGGCCACGCGACAGGAACTTAGCTTGCGCACCCCCAAAAATCGAGTCACACTCTAGGTTGAGTATTGTATTGAACGTAGCCAGCGCTGGAATTTTTGATTGGCTTCGACAGATATAACTCCTGCGCTATTCATAAATGCTGTATCCTATTGTATTATGTTTGTTTTGAAAAGAACACTAGATAAATAGAAATTATGTCACCATCGGGGATTGAACCTGTGTCCCAGGCATTCGCGGCATGAACCCTACCAACTGAGCTAGGTGGCCTCCGATATTAACATACTCTATTTCTCTAGCCGCCAGATCAGAATTGTAAACAAATTCTTTTGGTCGACAGAGTACCAGCTTCTTTGGTTTAAAGAAAAGAATTTGTTTACAATTTACCCTTTTTTTAATAACACGAGTGGCAGAAAACGTGTCGCTCTCGTGACCGTTATTTTCTAGGATCTTCTCATTTCCTATAAATTCATCGTAATAGCTTTATAATTTCACTCCATACGATTGCTGTGATCAGTGTATGGCGAAAACGTTTAGCAAACTGAATCCGTTACTCAACGCAACATTCAAGTTTTGTACCACAAACCAACTTTTCAAAGATCGGATACCTGTTTGTAAATATTTTGTTAAAGATCCAATACCAGTTTTATAAGCAACTAGAAATATTTCTTACAAATATTACGTAGGTAGAGTATGTATTAGTAAACACTTGAGATCACTAATATAAGCTAAAGTGCATGATTTTGCTAAATATCGGTAGACGTGACAAAGCAAGGTAATTGCAAATGCGATATCATTCCTTTTACAAACAGTCAAGACGTGAATCTCTAATATAGATAAAGAATTGGCACGGAAGTATTGTTGCTAAGACAAAGAAAGTGTTGTTAAATGAATTAACTCTTAAAGGTTCTCCTAAGTGAGGTATTTTGTATGTTTGCTGTTTTTTTGATAACTTTTAAGAACTATTATAGCATTATTGATTATAACTCTGTATTATTGTAAAGCGCTACTGAATAATCACAGGAAATGTCGCTGATCATAGGAAAGGCCAGGTCTGCATTTCATTTGGCCGTTCTGGAGTTAGTCCACATAAAAGCAAGAAAACCTTTACTATGCAGACAAAAAGAGTTCAATTAACCTTGTTGTAATGGACGTTGAATGGTCCAAAAACACACGCCATTCAGGCAGTCCAATTTCTGATTGACTCCTTCAAAATACAGTAGGGTATACTCTTTCACACATTCCATTTCGGTCATTCGGACGTCAGTACTCTGAGGAGTGTCAGACGAAAAAAGCTTTTAAGTACACAATGTTTTCGCTATTACTTATTTTAATATTACTTATTTAGCTGGCCATTCATCATATTTATTTTTATGCGTTAACTTTTGTTAAAGTTTCCCATTGTTTGATTATCCATTTAGTTGTTAATCCGTTAATTTTTTTTTTTTTTCGTTATTATATTTATTTATTTTCGTAACATAACATATCATGTGAAGGCAGAACGAGTTCCTTGTTGTTTGAACAAGGTATCGATGAGCAGTGATATGAAGCAGTACAGACAATCGTCAGAGGTTGGTCACTTCAATTTCGAGGCTCGGCTGTTTGAAAGTCCTTAAGGAAACACTTAATGTTGCTCAATTCATTAAAGTTTGAAAAGGGCTTTTCTTGATTATTGTTCAACATAATTTATATATATATATTTATTATATATATTATATTTTTTAACAAGAAGAATGCCGGGAGTGCAAAATATTATCAAATTTCTGATATCCATGAAATGGTGGCCTCACACTTAGGACTCCCTTCTTGTGTACATTATGAATTTGGTGAATTTGGGTCACCTGCTACGAGACAGTCATAAAATGTGAGAAATTTCATAATGATGATGTTGTAAGCTATTGAACTTACATGAAGACAGTCCAAGGATCTGAGACGGGCTAGTTTTCACTGCATCATTCGTGTGGCCATGGCAAGATCCTTTGACAAAATGCCATGGTTGTTGTGATTTTGTGCATTTCAAGGCTTGGAACAAAACCCTCTGTTCAGAGTTCTTTGCGAGTAACCTTCCAGTTAGCCCCTTCACTTGAAAGGGAAGATTATGGTTATGGTTCAGAGTTTTACATTACAGACTTCGGCAGCAAGAGTCTTCTGTTGTTTTAATTATATCCACTATTTATAGTAGTCCGTTTATGATTTGTATTCCTTGCATTAGAAAATCCGGGTGAGTTTGTGATGTTGTATTTTGTACAACTTTCTGTCATAACGATTGTGACCGTTGATAAGCCAGTTATTTCATTCTTATTTCAGATGATGAACTTGCTAATGAAGAGGGAGATGATGCTGATAAGAAAGAGGGTGAGGATGGAGATACTGCTGAAGAAGGAAAGGAGGTACACGATGAGTTAAATTATCCCTGTCTAGCCTTTTTATTGAGCAAGGACCAGACACCTAAAGCATCAACGTGGAATTTACCCGATTGTCGAGCAGCTTTGATAAGTTCTATTGAAAGTATCATTAGATTTATGCAAGTGATACAAGAAAGAAAGATCAGAGTCTGGAAGCTCAACAAACGGGTTTGATCTGCATCTCTCCCTTTTCCCTAAAATTATTTGGTCGACCTTGTCCCTAAGATTGTTTCTAGGCTTTTTCTCCAAGATCGTAACATAGACCTTTTCTTGATAATCGTCTCATAGATCCTTTCCCAAAGAATTTCTCTCAGCCGTACCCCTAAAACCAGTAGACCATTTTTTCTAAGGTTGTTTTTCGTTCCTTGCTCGAAATTAGTTTCGCCGCCCTTTTCTCTCTAAGATCATCTCTCAACCAGTTCCGAATAAGTGGACGTAGTGGACGTACTTTTAGTTACAATCGCTGCCGTTAAGCGCTAATAAATTATGTTTAACACGTTGTGATGTATTCATCCCGCAAGCTACTGTTAGAAAGTAGAGACCCCCGCGAAGTACGTATTTGGTCATGCCTCGAACTCGAAACGAGGCCCGCGTTGTTTGTATGTTATTGTATTAAATTAGTTGATCAGTAGCATGGTTTCATCCAGCTTTTCAGGTCCCCCCATAAATTTTAGGTCCCCCCATGGATAAAATGTTCTCAGGTCCCCCCATAATTTGGTGCACCAAAAAAATTTGAGGTCCTCCCGTAAATCAGGGTGGAACCCAAAAAGCAAAAGTCTAGGTTCACTTAATGAGACGAGAATGACCAAAACTAATGCAACAGTTGAATATAAATGATGGTAATTGATAACAAGAATAAAAATTGGCAAATTGATGACAAACTGGTACTCACTAAAGTCTTTTCATCATCATCACATCTCAAAAACGACCAACGTAGTTCACATCCAATGATGATACAGTCTACCTGAATTTGATGGATTTGATTTCTCAAATGGATGGTCATGTTTATCTCAACCAAGAGGTAAGAGTAATTTTCTTCATTCAAAACAGTAAAAATAAGTTCAAGGCATTGTGCACATTTAGCATCTGCTCATTCTTCTCAATTGGTTTTGAGCACAAAATTCCAACCATTTAAAAACCCAAAGGGTTTTGGTGCCCATTTCATTATTTTGGACTTCAGCTTGCAACGAAGCTGTAAACTGCAAGGCAGTGCCTTTAAAGGTTTCTCCCTGACATTGTCTTGGGTGGATTTAACATTGTTCTCTCACCCCTGTATTCTTTCCTGGTCAAATTAAACACTACTGCCCCACTTTTTCAGCTTCCTACAAATTTAAGTTGTAGTAGAATTGAACTTCCTTTTTAGCCATAATTCCAAGCTGTTGTCAGGTCAAATTAAATTTTTTGTCAAAGAAAAATTGGCGAAAACTGATTCAGATGTGGCTGCACAAAATTATAATAACTGGCACAACTTAACAATGCTTTTGATGTCAGTTTTCCGTGACAATATGTCCGTGAAGCAACACCACAAAATTGTGACAAGAAAATCATGTTTCTAAAAGTTCCCGCACTTTCATAAAGAGCTCTTCCTTGTTCAAGTCCTTAATTTTGTAAATGGCCAGCAAATACAAAGTCTCGAGTTTCTTTGTTTGTATTTTGTTTCTATCCTTATATATAACAAATTTTGGTCAGCTTGCTGCAAGATCTCTCCAGCGGACTCGTGTTTGGTGAGGTTGACATTAGAATGAGCAACATTTCACATAGGTTTGGAAGTTCATCATGTAATTACTGAATATGCGCTGCAGAATGTTGTGCATCGGATCAGGCTGGCATTTGAGATGTCCCGAACTTTGATTGAAAACAGGCGACAACCTGTCAAATTCAGAGATGAATTCCCCTTCAGTGCATGCTAACTTTGGACTGTATTTGATAGTGACAGTCCATGCAGTGAAAAAGAATCACGTTCTCCAGTGACCCAATCAGTCACAAAAGTAAGCTTGAATTGTTGGGTGTGCAACATTGAGCAATGTGTTGATATTCTGTTTGGTGCAGAAGGCTCCACACAACTATGAAAGGTCAGTCGAAGTGGACTTCTCAACAAAACACTGTGCTTGTGGAAATTATCAACTCTATGTGTCAGGTCCCCCCAGAATTGGGTGTCTTATTCAGGTCCACCCAGAAGTTTAGGTCCCCCCACTTTTTTCCAAAATCATAGGTCCCCCCATAAAATAAGACATTTCAAAAAGTTAGGTCCCCCCAGAATCATGGGGGGGTGAAACCATGAGTATTAAAGCAAAGGTGTTAGCAGCAGGAGTTCAATTTTCATATCGCACCAATGTAATTCAAAGAAGTAAATGTGTAGTCTTAATGTGTGGTAATAAGTGTTTGAGTTATATGAAATACTCTTATTGTCGAACCACACTCTCGAACAGTTACATTTTGCAATGATTTGGACCCTTCTACGCTTCTACTTCTTTGATTCTCCTCCTCTTCTGTCTCTTGTCAGTATATATAATAGTGCTTAAGCCATCAAGTGAGATGTAGAGATGTGACGACGTTATCATATCTCGGACTGTTTTTTCCTACTGATGTTGACGTTATTGATACGTGAAAGGGCATCTCCCTTTTTTCTAGGATGAGGATGATAGTGAAAGTGAATCCGATGAAGAAGAGGATAGCGACGACGAGCAGGAAGAAATTGACGAGAAGTTTCGTTCTGATGTAAAGGCAGCTCTTGCTGATGCGGCTGCAAGTGAGCCGGTAAGTGTAATTGTACCTAGGAATAGAAAAATCAAGTCTGTCACTGGATTTTTTTCTTTCTTTCATTCTTTCTTTCCGTCGGTCCTTTTTTCGTTCTTTCTTCCTCACTTGCTTCCTCTCCTTCTTTCTTTCCTTTTTTCTGCCCATCTTTCTTTAACTTTCTTTTTCTATTTTATCCAAATCTTCCTTTTTTGTCTTTCTTTTTGTGTCTTTTTGTGTTGTTTTTCATGTACATCTTTCATCTTTCTTTTTTTAATTTTCCTCATTTATCTCCTTTTTCTTTTTCCTCGTTCAGTCTTCCTTCTCCTCTATTTTTCTTTTGGTTTTTTTCTACGTTCCTTTTAGTTGCTATTTCCTTCTACATTTTTCTTTATTCAGTAGTAAATTATCTTCAAGTGCATTTTTTTTATATTTTGTATAAGCCCCTTTTGAGTGCACGGTTTGTTGTGAGCATGGTGGAATAGGTATACGTACTCTATGTTTTTACTTATTACTTATTACTGTACATTCCACTTCTTTAACATCAGCGATTAAAGTTCAGTTTGACCTATTAACCTCGATAATAATTATTAACCTCTTGCACTAGTTAATGTGAAGCTACGAAAAATGGCATTTATTTCGCAACATATTCATACTTATTTGAAAATACGCATTTGTTTTTGGTGCAACTAGATAAGTCTCTTTTGCGTAAGATGGGCATCCAAAAAAGTCATCGAAAAAAATGTCTGAATTCTTTGTTTACGACTATGGTGTAAGGTTTTTATTTGATATATAATATTATATAGAGAGAATAGCCATGAAGTGGTCGAACAGACATTGCAACTCGTGCGACGGGGTTTTTGTGCTCACTGAAAACTGTTACTCAACAAGCGGTACATAAAGTATTAGTACTTGTCCATAGAGTCAAAGCAATATATGATGGAAGGTTGTTTGATGAACAAGAGGTTTTAAATGTAGGGTAAGATGATAGACTCCATTAGCATAGTTCATTTACCATAAAAAGGTCAAGCATCAATTGTTACCTGAGATTACCCGAGACGAAAATGCACTTCCTTAGTATGGAATGAAAAACTAAGAACTGCTGCAATCGTGAATTGTATTTCTTGAAAAGTTGGTTTGTGGTACAAAACTTGAATATTGCGTTGAGTGACGGATTCATTTTGCTAGACGTTTTTGCCATACACTGACCACAGCAATCGTATGGAGTAAAATTAGAAAGCTATTACGATGAATTTATAGGAAACGAAAAAACCCCAGAAAATAACGGTCACGAGAGCGACAGGTTTTCTGCCACTCGTGCTATTGAAAAAGACGTAAATTGTAAACAAATTCTTTTTGTTGACAGAGTACCGGCTACTTTATTTTGTATTTCTACAATGTTTCGCCCACTTGCTAGACTCCCTTGACACTTGAGGCCTTGTAATGCCACGTGAACAAAACAGAATGTTTGCACATCATTGCAATGTTCCGCGTGCTATCACTAACTACAATGTTGGTTTTATCATTTGGAAAATCAAGTCGTTTGGCCAGTTCCAGATAACGTGAAATGCATTGTTGTCTCATGTTGCTTAGAATGAAGACGAATCAAGTGATGATAATATTGATATGGATGACGTAGATCCAGATGCTTTGGAGGCCATGGATAACGCACTAAGTGAAGTGTTTAAAGCAAGATTAACTACTCAATCAAGGAAGAAGAAGAAAAAAGGTATCCAGACTTCGTTGTCACATTTCCATTAGCAGTTATTGTCGCTTTGCAGTGTACTTCGTGGTTAATCTTCAAACTTTGTAATCTGTCGTTTTCTTGTTTTCAGAGGAGAAGAAGAGTATTGTTCATTTTAAACAAAGGTAACTATCATCATTATCATTTGCTTCTTTTCAAAACTAAGAAAGGTAATTACGTGAAAGCTCTCTTGTTTATAATTTCAAATGATTTATTTGTTGGTTGCTCAAACGTTTAGCATTTATGAGAAAAAATTAAATATCATCGAGGAGAAAGGACTTTGTAACTTTATGGGCTTTGGATTGATAACGGGCCGGATGGCAGTTCTTCCGTGGTCACATGGCGCAGAGAGGCTGGTCTCCAATTGCGTAGAGCTGGATGTCGATGTCCACCGGTGGATGATTGGGAGGGTGGGGGGGGGTCAGGGTTATGAAATCGTCAAAATCGCAAAATTTTCCGGACCTCCCGTGGAAGGCCTTACAACGCCACCAGACACACCAGCTGTATAACTACTCACTATGCAAGTGGAGGTCCTCGCTTTGCAGTTATTTTCCCGGAGGGGCCATGTTGAAAGTGTCCTAGGGGCCCCAACTACCGTTATTACGCGCCTGAATCTAATACGGATTTCAGCAGTATTTCTGTAGTAGTCTATTTGAGCTTTTGTTGTATCAGAGAAAATGAACGTCCACAAGTCTCTCTTGTCATTTCCTGTGCATGATGTTTTGAAGCTGTAAGGTTACAATCGTCAAGCATGATCAGACACGCATTTTCAATTGCGGTACTTTCACAATCTGAAGGTGCTATTTGGCATTCGAATGACCACTAAGAAGTAAAACGTAGTGTTTCTAAGATTACCCGCGTCTCTTGGAAAGTTGACCATTGGAAAGCACCCTAACATTATATAACGTGATACAAAGTCAGCCATGTCATTGATGTCATTCTGATACTACTCGTATCTGTGTAAAGCCAACTCACCTTCTGAAAATTTAAATATACCGTTTAAGGGGTCATTGATAACGTTTTAAATGGCAACCGTGTTTTGTGAGTTAAACGTATATTTTGTAATAAGCCTAGTGATCACCTTATCACACAAGGAGTAGTCTAATGTTGCGAAACTCATCAACCAAACAAGAAATAGTTATGTCGTAATTGCCTTCTATAGATCGTTCCTGTATCAACAGGTGGACGTTAACATGAACCTGGATTCTTTTTTAGCCTTTTCAGGTCTTTTAATAGTATTAAGTATCAGGGTGGAAACAAACCCTGCGACTATTTGACTATTTATGCATGGTTTAGTCGGCATGTCTAGCATTTCTTTGTGAATCGTCCGCAAAAATATTTTACAGGATGTCATTGCACTACTTGAAGACCCCAAAAAGGTTTTGCAAACACAAACGTTTCATTATCTTCTGATTCGGAGTCATCACTTTTGAAACATCGTATTAAATTGTTTTCTGTATTAAAATAATGGATGCCCAAAAAGGAATTAAAAGAGGCCTTACTCATTTAGCCAACTTTACCATGGTCATTGTTCTTGTGCATTTTGTTGCTTTTCGCTTTGTCTTATTAAGTTTGTAGTCAGATTCAAGGCAACAATTTCTGTCAGAAACAATTAAGCTGGACAAGTGTTTTGGGGAAAATATAATGAAAAGAATACTACGTAAGTAGAAAATATGTCACCATAGGGGATCGGACCCATGACCCAAGCTTTTGCGACGTTTACTCTGCCAACTGAGCTAGGTAACTTCCCATGTTAACGTACGAAAAATATTATGAAGATTAAAAAAAGCTTAGTTTTATTATGTCTCATCTCAAGACCCACAGTTTTTGTTAAATT
>JAAAKM020006971.1:130233027-130248387 GCA_010016025.2 Alatinidae sp. Z8VKAUB7J3 | reverse complement strand
AAGGAAGACTAAGAATGACGTTACTTCAATAAATGACAAAGCGAGGGAACGGGCAAATCAAAGAGCTTCGGTTTCAGGGCAGTACCACTCGACGGCACAATGTAACAAGAAAGTTGGAATGAGAGGTGTCACGGTTGTCCATGACCAGTTTGCAAAGAGCAACTAAACAAATGGCCTGGTGAACACTAATATTGGAAACTCTAGCAAAACGCACTTCTCCTTGACTCTCTTGATTTATGTAATTTAGGTACCTTTGTTAGTTGTTTTTATTTGAATATCCTACATAATCAAATAATCAAATTAACACTAGAAATACAGTGCTCGATATATAAAGATGTAAATACCATATTTAAGTACTGTAAGTTTCACGCATTTTGCGATCTTCAGCTCAATTCCAATTGATTACGTAATCAATTACGCTCTTCCTTCTCAACCATACCACTGTTAAACGTCCAAATTAGTATAAAATACAGGAAAGTGTGACACAACAGGCGATTCTGATATTTCTGAAAACATGTTTAATTAATGTATGCGTTCAGTACTGTATAAATTGCTTTTATTAAGAGCAGCACATGTCTGGACATATTTGCACATGGGAAATTTTCTAAGCATTGACTTCTTTCTTTTCTTGCACTTCCATATCAGTTTCTAAGAACAGGTCAGAGAGGCCTTACTACTCCATAATTAAACATTTTAAGTAAAATACTACGCTGAAAGTTTCTCTTAATCGATAAATAAGCTTCTGCCTTGCTAATTCATATTTCGAATCTAAAATATTTTTAATTGTAAATTTAAACGTTTCTATTTTGTTGCTATTACTGGGCATTATTCAAACGCACAACTAGGAAAGAGGCAATAGGGAGAGGCCTCGCCTACCCACGACCAATACAAAGAAATTGTACACCCTTTCTAGAAAAAGAGACAGTGATATCTTCCAAGCGAGAAGAATTATGCCATCCTAGACAAAGAGACGGTGCCCTTTTCGTAGCCAAAGAAATTGTGCTCTCTTCCTAACCAAAGAGATTGTACTCTCTTTCTAGCCAAAGAAATTGTGCCTCCATCCCAGCCAAACGGCGCTGCCCTTTTCCTAGCTAAAGAGATTTTTTCTAAAAAGAACACTAGAGAAATAGGAAATATGTCAACACCAGGGATCGAACCCGTGACCCACGCTTTCATGGCATGCGCTCTACTAACTGAGCTAGGTGACCTACGATTTTAACATACTTTTATTTCTCTAGTCGCCACATTAGCTCCTAATCATCCATCCAGGGCAGTTCTTTCTTGGTCAAGTTCCATAGCGAAGGGAGGCTGGTCTTCAATTGCGTTGAGCTGGATGTCGATGTCCTCCGGTGAATGATTTGGAGCTGATGTGGCGACTAGAGAAATAAAAGTATGTTAACATCGGAGGTCACCTAGCTCAGTTAGTAGAGCGCGCGCCGCGAAAGCATGGGTCACGGGTTTGATCCCCGATGGTGACATGTTTTCTATATAACTAGTGTTCTTTTCAAAACTAACATTTCAAATCCTCTCTTCTCGAAGATTGTGTTCTCTTCCTAGCCAAAGAAAATTTGCCTTCTTTGTAGCAAACGAGACAATGACCTCTTCCGAGCAAAACAAATTGTGCTCCCATCCTAGACAAAGAGACGGCGCTCTCTTCATAGCCATAGAAACTGTGTCCCATCCTAGACTAAGGGACGGTACCCTCTTTCTAGATAAAGAATTGTTCTCTCTTCCTAGCCAAAGAGATTGCACCCTCTTCCTAGAGAAAGGAATTGTGCTCTTTTTCAACCAAAGAGACAGGACCTCTTCCTAGCCGAGGAAATTGTGCCCTCTTCCGAACCAAAGAAATTGTGCTCTCTTCCTGGCCAAAGAGACATTACCAGTATATTACTACTATAAACTATTAGAAGGATTACGTGATTGCCTCAAATTGGCGAATGTAGACTGCTTCCCGAACATATGGAGGCTTTTGATAATTGGATGTTTAGACCTATCACGCGTAGTTTCGGCTGAGGCAGACCGTGCCACATCTGGTATACGACGACTTGAAACGTGTTACAGGACCGCTATCAGTGACGAACGTGAGGGTAATCTTAACCTGATTTAACTACAAATCCTAGCAAACGTTGACGTTGAGATATTCTAAGTACACAAAATCGACGTCTGTTAACTAAACTTTCAAGTTTGTATAATAAGGTATCATCTTTTCTTACTTATCGTAGGTATCTTTATATCAAGTCAACGTTTACGCTTTGTTTGTTCGTACTTGTATTCGTTTGAAGTTTTGGTAGTAAACTCAAATTTAGAACGTTTTCGGAGGTTACAAACCTTTCAGTCTTTAACAACAAAATTTTATGTGGATTTTCACGAATATGTCCATACTTTTAAAGGTTTCTAATATACAAACAACTATATAAAGGGCATCACGGAAGGTATTAGTAGAAGCTGAATTATTCTTTTGTTTAAGGAGATGCACCCAATGTACACCACTTGTTCGCTACTAGAACGACGAGTGGATAGAAACGCCTTTGGGCATTTTATATGTTCGTAGAAGCAGAATCTGCATCGTGAAGAGATAGTGACTTGTGATTTGTGTGCGCGTGAGAGTGTGTAAGCTGTAAAAGCAGAGTTCAAGAAAGGCGCCTAACAGGTGCCCTAAATTTTGCCAACCTCGTCTGCCCTTCTAAACTCCTAGTTGTGCACTTGTTGTTGACATTGTTATCTTACAATATAAAGTTTTTAATTGTATATTATAACAGTGCAAAGATGAAGTAAAAATAAAAGTCCATTAATCTATTGGAAAGGATTGGTCAAGGGGTTGGTAAGGAAGGAATTGGGTCCCAAACTTTGAGAACCATTTGTACAATGCTTTAGAAAAAATGGATGTGAAGCTTTCGGCCTGATAAAGAAACATCAGATTTCATTACGTTCATGGTAAGTGGACATGACGTGGTAGATGTCGTCAACCACTTCTCAGAAACCACAAACTACACCGCAAACACTCTGCAAGCGTCGGAAACAATCGCCAGGCTAGATCTGATTCAACAGCTCTAGTAAAGAAAGTAATGTCACTAGAAAAGGGAATTTAGTATCTTGAAGGAATGCCCTGATGACAAATGCGATCTACACTTCATCATTACATACATACGTTTATATATAAACTAGCATGTACCATCCACACTGTAACAAGAGTTAGATCCAAAAAGGTACAGCGTTTATGTAAATTAGAATGCTTAATAAGGGGAAATGACAATTTCTGAGCCAACTCAGCTTTCACATTCTGCGACGTTTTCCAGACTACCATGGAGTCTGTATTAACAGTTGTATTTATAAACTACATTACCGTATGATAACAAAGTCGTAGTATTCAGCTTCGGTTTATTGGCAACAACTTTCACTTGCCAACATCTTGAAGTTAGTTCTCACCGTTCAATCGGTAGTTCGTTCAAGTTTTCCGTTACAAAAGCCGATATTACAGTGATTTATAACTACATTTACATATTTTTATATTATGAAAAACACGTGAAAATGTATATCTTCATATAAAATGACCTTAAATTCCTTGAAGCAATCTACATATGCTTTTGTTACAATGTATTTTATTAAGTATTTCTACATTAATATGAACATTAAGTGAAGATAAATTATAGTAAATACAAACTTTTAAAACCTTTCAAACTTTTAAAGATTTAAATCGGTTAGTATTGTTGTAGACAGATCAGTGTTTTATCTTATTGCTAGCTTAGAGCTTACGTCAGAGCTATTAATATTTAGTAAAAAAATGATATTGCCTGTCGAATACAGTAGTAATTGTCTGTGTCTTTAATACGATCTTTTACGAGTGTATAAAAGGGTGTTATTTTCTACACTGCTCATTTTGTGAGCCTTTTTTCAATTATTTTGGACGACGATTCGCTTCAGGCCGCGGATAGGACTTTAGACCTAGTAGTTAGCATAGAAAGTTAGGTCCTAGTCTCAGAGTATTTGAATCTCAAAGTCAGCTCTGTAGGCTCAAATTAGTCCAAAGTATAGAAATCAAACTCTTGTGGGCATATGCACGGATAGTTACCGGTGGACAAGAGAAGATACTATTAGGCAATGCATATTATACTCCGGTAGTTTGGTTTAAGTACTGAAGTGATTTTTGTATCCACAAGGAAGGAAAGCAAAAAGAATGTTAAGAATTTCTTCATCGAGGTCATTTGTTCTGTATCTTCTCTTTTTAAGAATAGGTATGTATTAATTTTTCGGATATTTTTGTTAGGAAGGTAGGAAATAGAGTAGGGGTGGGTTACTATCAAACCTATTCTGAAACACATAATTTCAGCTGCATACGTACAAGTGCAGGAGGCAATACTATTTAAGTAGGTACTTCGATTACCGAGAATATTTATAAAAAGTTGAGCATTTTGACATAAGGACAGAGGAGAAGATAATATTATAATGCGGGAAACCAAATAGGGAACGAGTACACGGAATTCAAAGGGTTGGTAGCATGGATCCACGAAGGCAATACCAGAGATAGCAGAAGTCTAAAGTGGCAGCTACTGGTATGCGGTTTCGTATTGGAGGAAGTAAACGTTATATCCCACAAATCATACTAAAATAATCATTGACTAAATTGGTACACAATGTAGCTTATCTCTCGACAGTCAGTAATATGTAGGTAGTACTAGCAAAGCTAGTAGATAGACTAGCTAGAATCAAACTTTCACTGTTCTATCTACTATTCGCAGTAAGTATATCAGCGCCAACGTTGTACTTTATTTTCACTTTGAGAATGACATCGATTATTAGAAATGACATCATGTGGAGCTCACTTGGAGTGAGGATATTCTTGAGAATCTGAATCAGCTTGGAGTGGTTAACTGTGTCGAAGGCTTTCGACATATCCAAGAGAAAAAGAAAGATGTCGTAATTTTCTGATATATGATATTTGTTGTTTTTGAGTTTGAGAGAGCAATATTTGGGCATCAATATCGTCATTTTGTTCCCGCTCCTTTTTCCATTCACGTAAAGAAAATATAGTAACTTTGATCCTCAAAATTATACTGTACTTGAATTATTTGTAAAATTACCCCGCCATAAATAAATTGTCTCTATCAAATTTAATGGGGTATGTTGGTGCTATTGCTAGACTTATAGGTATTTGAACTCGTTACAAACCGTTACAGGAAGTGTTGAATCTTTTCAGGATAAGGCATAGAGTGCAATCAAAACGGCAACAAAGCTAACACGTACCACGATATCACCCCTTTTTTATCTCTGGTCGTCGCCCATAGAACCTCAATCTCACTGCTTAAAACTTGTTTTTAGTAGGAAGGGAAATTATCCAACATTCACTATTGTACATGCGACTAAGATGTACATACTGTACTTGAGAAGTCATATCTTTAACTGCATTTCCCTCGTGTTTTTCGCAAGTTTGTCTTTTTGAAACATCCGCTTTTTAATGTTGCTGACACAGGCTCTCCGACACCGGCGGGCTAGGAGGCAATACAGCCCTTGCACTTCTTTTGTAAAGTAATAGGTTCGAAGAAACGCAGTATGGGTCTAGTCTACACCTATATAGATCACAGTCACGTCAAACTTAAGAGTTGTAAAGTTTTCCTTAAAAACTTTTGATCTATAAGTTTTCTAAGAGAGATATTGCATTTTTAGATTTTTGAGAAGATGTGGGAAAAGTTTAAGTGCTATGACAAGGGCTTGAACCGGAAACTCTTTGTTTATATTGCATTTGTTCTAATTATTTATGGTCAACTAATGTATTTGTAGTCAAAGTTGACCTTGGTATCTCTTTTTTAATAAATTTAAAGCTTTAGAATTATATCAGTTATATCTAATGCCAAGGAAAGCACAAGTGTCGTAGCACTGCATAATCAATTGATTCAACTTCTTTTGACTTTGAGAATGGGTCCTTTTTGGTGCCCGATTAAACTCATGTTTGGTTAAATTACTCAGAATCCGCTTAGCTATTTGGAGATCTGAGCATAATCATTAAGTTGCGGTATCACACACCGACTCTGACCTCCTGAGTGTGAAATGACATTTTTCTAAAGTAACTCTTACGCAGTAACGGCCGACTTATGAGGGAGTAGATAACAACGAAAGAAGAGAAGGGGGGGGGGGGGGTGGAAAATTAGGTAGAGAAATCTTTTGTGGCAAAAGGGGATTTGACTTCCTGGCAAAATCTTTCCACGTAAGTGGAAGAGTTTTTGGCTGAGTATGAACGTCGTTGGAGCTCTCATATATCTCTGAGATATGGCTGCAAGCCTTTCAAAGCAATTCACTCTCCAAGGATCAGATGATCTGCTGGTTCTTAGCTCAAATAAATGGATTCCTGCTGATTTGTGGCTGAAACAACTTTTATGTAATTAAGGATGGAATGCATGCCTTCAGAGAATGCTACTGCATCAAATCACCTCAACACGTACCACTTCTTTAGAAGCTTCGTATCGTAGCCCGGGCCAATACGTTACATACCTGCAGAAGCATCTGTCGCTTGTCAGTTTAAAACTATTCAAAGCAATGAAAGCTACCTTGAACCTGGGGCCTAATACTTTGGCCAAGATAAATGTCACCTCAATTGTGACATACCAAATCCACCGATGTTAAGTAGGCCTTCTGATGAGCCTAGCCTTTATGGCTTGAAACCCTGGGCTATGCAACAGCTGTAGACTTAGATCAAAGCATGTTAGACAAAACCTTTTCATAAACAGGAAAATATTATTTCTGCCGATATCACACACGGTCACCCATTTGCTTTAAGTTCTCTTGCAATAATTCCCTATTTTGCAGCAGCATTTCGTACTCAGATTGAATCTCAGACAAAGGTCTTCGGTGTGAAGTTTATTTAACAATCTCGGCTTGTCATAGATGGGAAAATCAACTAGTTAGCCCTTGACATTCATAAATAATATTTTGTTGCATTTAGACTTGTTGATGTACGTAATGAGTCTATTTGTGATACCAAATGCACTCAAATTGTGTGGTGTGCAAAAACTTTTTACAAGTCAATAGAGGTCAAGTAACATGCACCAAAGCTTAGCACTACCTCGTGGTTAGTTGCTTGAAAGTTGCACGTACCATTTTGTAAGCAAATTGAAGGCTATTAAGAAGTGTCTTTCTAAGCTTTTAGTAACCAGGAAAGTGTAAACATATTACTTTGTATTCTGCGAATAATAAACCACTAATTATTCGTTGTTTTCGCGATATTGCTGGGTCGTTCTCACGGGTTTTCCTCCTCTTGAGTCCTCAAGAAGTGCTTGTCTAGGGCGTGGCATGAACACAAATGTGATTCATGTCTTTCTTTATGTTGTCTTTACATCTCTGTTTTGGCCTTTAACTATGTCCTTCTCCTGGTATTCTTTCTTTAATTGTCTTTCCCCTCCTTATATGTCCATACAATCTTAATCATATCTTTTTCACTTTTTCGATGATGCCTTTCACGTTTTGAGAAACTTAAATCTCGCCTAACAAGATTTTTTGATAAAATGGAACTGGAGAGTTTACTATTGTCTTAACTTTATTATATCTAAAATAAACCTTAAGAATAGCGCGACACTTTCACCTAGATCTTTTTCCTTCATCATGGTTTAAAAAATTTAATGAAACGCGGAAAACTATAATATCAGATAAAATTCTTAGCGCAAGGAAACTACTTTAGACGTGCCTTTTCTTGGACACATCCTAGCAAATGTGCAAATAATATTTATAAATGGTATTAACAAACTTCATCAATTGAAATACCAATGTGCTGTCTAGAACGCGTTGAAAGTATGTGGCCTAATAGATCTTCCTGTTGTCCTTCCAAATGAAACTGTTACGTTAAATACAAACTCGTCAACTGCCACTGTCTTTAAATAATGTGCCAATGCTTTGGTCTCACTGCTTACTTTTGAATTATTTTTTTTTATTTCCACTATTGTTTAACCTTAGACGAGATGTACTTTTGAGGACATTACCTTAACAGCTGATAAACTATTTCTCATTTGAGTTTGATCGAAATGGGAGTCGCAATGTCTTTCTAGTTCCATAGGCCCTTTTGCAACCTTATCTGTGTCAAGGACTTGAGCAAATACTTTGTGGTTAAATTAAATCCCTTGAGCCGCTCGATCAGGCAGACTACCTGTCTTTCAAGAAAAGCTGTAACCATTCTAAAAACCCATGGTCTGAACGTCCTTAAACCCTTTCTCCTGAGAGATTTGGCGTAAAATAACCCACAATATAAGCAACACTTATCATTTAAGTCGCAGACATCGTATGAACACTTCTCTTGCGCAAATTGAACGATCTACTCCAAAAGTCAGATATTTGCATACATGGGTATTTTTCCTGCTCTTATATATGGGGAGATGTAATACGACCACGTACTTCGGCGTGCTATAACTTTGTTTTTACTGTTGCAATGGAAACTATTTGAAGCATGATTATAGCTTGGCTCTCTTACTCTCTCTCTTGTTTTAATCTAATACTTATAGCATTATATATGCCTGTCAAATGTTGCTCAATATTCCAAAATATAAAAAATTTTAAATATGTAAAACTAATACCAAGGAGGTGAAAGAACCTGCACCCCCGAAGTCAAATTTTTTATAGAAAGGTCTTATGGTAGACTTCGTTGGAGAGTAAATAACAGCTAAGATAGGACCTGAAAAACCATAGGCTTGCAATGTTAGGAGGATACCAGCATGCAAAATTTTATCAAATGCAGTAGAGATATCAAGTATTATGACCTTTTATTCACGCCATGGATTCAAAGACCTAGAGATACAATGAGAAACTATAATCGATGGCGAGATGTAGAACGATCAGATCGCAAAACCATATTAATTAATCAATTAATCGGCAAATGGATGGAATGAAGATTATTTACTATCGTCTTATCTTAGATCGTGATTTAAAACTGCAGAGATCAAGTATTGCCAGATACTGGTACCGTAGCAAATAAAAGTAGATTCTTGAAAGAACGTATGCAGGTAATCCTGCTTGTCTCTAAGGAGACCAGAAAGGGTCACACGCAGCCCGCTTACTGTATTGCTGGGTTGGAATGACAGCTGATGCTCGTTCGTTTGTTTGAGCTTGTACCACAAGTATACAAACTTAAGACTGTGAGGAATAAGGTAATGCGCCTTTGTGGGCATAATTTGCAGCATGTTCTATAACTATGTGCTGCAAGGATAACGCTTCTTACACTATTGGAACAGGAAACAGACTTGCCTTTGCCATTACAGATTATTTGACTGAGCTAACACACGCATGATAACTCCTACGCCATATTGCATCACTCCTGTTCTAGTAGAAATATTCACAAAATTTGTACTTCTTTACAGTATTGGTATGGAATGAAAAAGGGATTTTCAAGGCACCATATTAGACGATGTATGCAAACTCATGGAGGTTACGTGCACAATTAAAGTCCAGTTTCCGTTTATCAGCTATTGGACAAGTTAAGAGATGCTACAAAAAAATGATGGCGTTAGCATCATTAACCTTGACGATAACCAATATATTGCTCGCAAACGTGACATGAGCTTATGCCATTTGTTTTCGTATTGACTTTAATTCTTTGGTGCCAGTAGATATAGGTAAAACAGACATGATATTGTTAGACAAGGAATTGAAACTGCCTATGCATAGGCGAGAGAAAGGTAACTAATTAAAGAGCCAACGGCGTATTCAGCATTTCAACAGCCAGAAAATGATACAGGTACATGACTCCAAGAAAGCCAAAGATGTGCCAACACACGCAAACAGATATATACATACATATGATTGTCTAAGTATAAGAACGGGCATTTACCACAGCTAAGTTCGAAATTCTATAATGAACAGCTTAAAATATCGTGACGGGAAACTATTTAACGTTGAAATTAAAGTTGGCCTAATTACATATTGCATTTGGGCCAATAAATCTTATTAACTGAACAATTTTATTTGTACTTGTGAATATTAAACCCATTAGTTGTTTGGTGAGTTGTGAACTGCACTAGGACTGTACTATGAAATCCCAAGGATACATAAACAAAATACCCCATCAAGTTCTAAATTACCTTTCACTCTCATGCGAATTCTCCCATCCATCCATCCATCCACCCATCCATCCACCTATCAATCCATCCATCCAGAAAGGGTCACACGCAGCCCGCTTCCTGTATTACTGGGTTGGAATTACAGCTGATGCTCGTTCGTTTGTTTGAGCTTGTACTATAAGTACACAAACTTAAGACTGTGAGGAATAAGGTAATTTGCCTTTGCCGGCATAATTTGCAACATGTTCTATAAATATGTTCTACAAGGATACTGCTTCTTACATTATCGGAACAGGAAATGTCAACATTTCTATGGGGTTCCATCTGTTCTTATCCAATTATTTCAATGTCCGTCTTTTCAAGCCACAGAAAGCATCACTCCAAGCAACGTTTTGGCCAAACCATTTCTATTTGTTATGTCTTCTGTGCTTATTCCAACATCCGCTAAAACTTTACCCAAGTATTGTCTGTCACTTTCTCTTCATTTTTAAGTGTTCTTCTGCTTTATTGAGTGTGATTACAAGTCGTCATAGACCGCCGTCATCGTTGATGATTGAGGTTTTAGATTATCAACACATTTGACTGCCTCCATCCTTTCACCTTAAACAGTACTGTTACTTCTGCATTAAAGTTTTGCCATGTCACCTTCAACGTCTTTTTGGGGTATGGATTACATAATATAGATGGAGCTATCCACAGCTGCTGTACACCTCTACCAAATCCACCGTCTTCAAACAACTTCCTTGCAACCTTTACTGTGTAACTTCTATTTGTGCTAAATACTAACAGAAACCAATTTATTTACTAATATCCGGTCATGCCAATTAGATTAATTCCTCTCTTCTTTTGCACTTTTATTAATTGTGTCCAAACTTGGTCAATGGTCGTTTCGAGATCAGTGAAGCAAGCAGATACTTCCTGTCCATCTGTTAGGCTTCTTTCAAGAATGATTCTCTTCACAGATAGATAGATAGATAGATAGATAGATAGATAGATAGATAGATAGATAGATAGATAGATAAATAGATAGATAGATTAGGTTAGAGCGCATAAAGATGCAGTGCATGGACACTTGTGGCCATGAGGTGGACTTCAAAACATTGTTTACATGTTTGCATTGTAAGATACCAAGATAATATATGATATGGACAATAATATTGATTTGATAGTACATTTAGTCTTTCCAGCCTAACTATGTTTACCTTAAGTGCTTAGTTACCTCCTTAGAGTAAGCAATTAATATTTGGGAGGGAAAACCATGTCAACACTCATGTCGGTCAGTAGACTGTTTCGTCTAACGTCATCCCTTAGAGCATCCACATGCAACTAGGGTAGGGGACCGGGGAGCATCATCTATAACGTCCTAGAAGTTAAAAGGTTTGGAGGAGCCCACAGGAGCATCTACCTTCCATAATACACAACCGTAATATGATTAGTTTCACTAACGTCTAATGGCCTGGCCTAGCGTTCTTCCTTATCCGTTATTATCATTTGCTAATAAAATACCAGGAATGCTCTTGTGAGTATAGTGAGAATGATTGCATGACAGGCTTTCTAACGAATCTTCAGTAAAGTAAACTATATTGATAAAATTGTTGCCAGTATGTGACGAAGTCTAAAGATTTAAATACCCTACTACGAAGTTTATAGCTACCATTACCTGCAAGGTACCGTACCGAAAGCAAACGTACCTGTTTTAGAGCGTGAGTCTTGAAATTCCTTCAGGAGTTCACTAAATACGATACCAAATGAAAACTGAAATCCCACAGTGCAGCAAATACAAAACAAACGCCCGGCGCAGATAAGCCATGCTTGACTACTATCCTTTTTAAATGAAGATGCATTTGCTGCCATACTTGCACATAACATCCAAAACCAAATGGCTCTCATAAGGCTTGATCGTGTGGTATGTTGTCTGACATAGCAAAACACAAAGAAAAAAGAACAATTCATCAAATCATGACATAAAGGTCTCTATACTATCCATTCAGGGCTTTTTTGTGGGTTCATAAATTTAAAGAAAAGTGAAGACAATTAGATTGTATGTATAAAAGAGTTGATCCCTGCTTCGATGTTGATAGTTTTGCGGATGTTTAGTACCTAGACATTCAGGTCATAATCATCTGACTAATGTTGTTTTTAATGGCAAGCTCAGCTTAGCATGACACCTGCGTACTTAAGGCGATTCTGAAGGATAAGGCTATTATACTATACTATACGATACTATGTTATAATATACTATATTATACTATACTATACTATACTATACTATACTTTACTATAATATGCTATAGTATACTATACGATACTATACTATACTATTCTATACTATACTATACTATACTATACCATACGATACGATACGATGCCATACTATCCTATCCTATACTATACTATATTATACTATACTATACTATACTATATTATACAATACCATACTATACTATACTATATTATACTATGCTATACTATACTATACTATACTATACCATACGATGCTATATTATACTATACTATACTACACTCTACCATACTACACTATACCATAACATACTACACTATACTATAATATACTATACTATACTACACTATACTATATTATACTACACTATATTACACTATACTACACTATACTACACTATACTACACTACACTATACTATGCTATACTATACTACACTATACTACACTACACTATACTATACTATACTACACTATACTATATGTATACTTTACTTTATATATGATCATTATGTGAGAGTATGATGTGAAGGTCGGGAATTACAAGAGGTTAACACAGGTCTCTTTATTCTTATGTTACCGATTTTCAAGCAAAAGAGAGTACTAGGTCTTATTCCCGTTCTTCGTTTAAATTATAAACACTTTTGCTAGGGAATAAGGGCAGATACAACAATTTGTGGTGGCCCGTAGTGAGGCCCATATAGTAGGCAGATTCTGCCATCGTTTCTGTAATATTTCAAACTGGCTATTATTTTAAACGAAGGCGGAGCACTCTGAACGGTGTATTATTGCCACCAATTTGAAACCAATAATATGTAAGTAGTCACGAAATCTAATTCAGTTTAGAGGCGGACCATTGTCATGATGACTCTTGCTTTCGTAGCCCAAAAATTGACCGGATCCAGTCTACTGATAGCTGCAGATTCCATTGTTGTTTTCAATTCAATGACACGACGTTCCTCACCAGAGGGAGCTCATCCAAAGACGTCAATTGAAATGTCAGTCCGTTATGTGAAGGGAGTTCTTATATCTTTAAGGGAGTAAGGGGGCGGAGGGGGGCTCATTCTAGAGTTGGCTTGATACGATGAACTGTCGAGCGCAAGGTTTTCCAGCATTTTCAAGAATCAGAGCTTTAGTTTTAGAAATGCCGAAGTAACCCTGATGAATATTCTTAACCGTTTTTCATATTTTTAAAGCTGCAACTGCAGGATTTAGATAGTTACTTGTGAATTCTGTTAGAATTCATCGTACTGTGAATTCGTGTGAATTTTATCAAGTTGCATGTATTTAGGCACGGCGTTTGCTGTTATAAAATTGACATGCCTCTGTATCATTATCTACTATATTTTCAGCTCGTTTGAGCTAAGGATTGATGAAATAGAATTAGCAGCATTTTAATTGCCTTTTTTGATAGCGAACGGTGAAATTGTAGTTTAGGCACTGGAGCTGCCGTTGAAAGGTTTTAGCGATATTCAATCTATCTCGCAGTTGTCAGTGTGTGACTGAATGTGCTGCAGCTATTGGCATCAGGCAAACTGCTATCTTTTCCAGTGCTTCCTCGTGCAAAACTATAATTAAATTTTGATATTGAGGAAGCAATATTAATTTACTCTCAAGTTCTTGTTTTTTAAAAATGGGTCACAGCTGAAATGTAAAACGTGCACAGGTTCCAAAATGTTTTTAATACAAATTGTGGAATACCTTAAGCCCCTGCAGAGAAAAAATTGCGTTCAATTAATGTTTTCAAGTTTCATGCAAAATTCTAACTTTATAACAAGTCTAAAATGTCCGCCAATTTTAAATATTTGAAGAAAAAATCTTAGGACCCTCATGTTGGCACTACCGTAAAAATTGGTTACGTCCCACTTGACTACAGCAATCAAAATCTGGCCCACCTGGCAAAAAGGTTGGCCACCCTCTGTTTTAAACCTTTAAAAGATTTCTGATGTGTTGGAGCCAAAGTTGCTAACACATTCTCGAGAACCTAAAGCCAATTGTATAACATCTTCCTTTTCGCGATGGTCGATTGCATCGATGTATCTATTTTCAAGGTATCATATCAAACTTTGTGTGCAAAACAGTCTTACATCATACGGTTTACCTCTCCCTTCAAAAATATCAGAGTATTGGTTAAGTACTATACTAAATTCTTGACCGTATTGTGGTTCATTATTAAGACTCTTGACTATTTGGCCAGAAGCGATACGATTTCTAAAGCAGCTGTAGAACTATAACCTAACAAATTGCCAACATCAGTTTTGTCGATTACAAAAATGTTTGTTCTGCTCATTTTGTTGCGATCTTCAATGATCCTTAAATGTAATTTAACTTAACATACGAAGTTTGGTTTGCAACATTGGCATACCTTCCTCTTTGATTTTGTCTCAAAATTGCCTTGGATGATTTATGCTTCTCTGACCACAAAGTGAAGCTTGCAACATCTAACGAGAGTGAGTAATCCTCCGAATCAATACCATAAGGGTTTTCCTATCATCATCGAAATTTCTCGTGTACCTCTGCTTAGGGGAGTTTTTAATTTGTTTTGAGATACATCAGAAAGACGGTTCTGACCACGACTCTCATTACATTCGTTTCCTACTGTTCTGCAAGGTTTCTTATTGGTGCCCACAGTTAAAACAAGTGTTGGCCGCTTGTGAATAGCAGCTGTCTCCATTTCCGCAAGCTGCTCTTCAATAGCCTCCGCATTTCTACAAGATTTTTCAGGTAGTTTTTCCTAAGTCTCATAAACTTGAAAGACACACTGATATCTTCTTTTGCTTCGGTATCTTGACTGTTGAATTCATGAGATTTTATTAGCCGACAAAGTGTGGAAATGTAAGATAGAGTGCTTTCCTCCTATTCTTAAATAGTTTTCTGGGACTAATAACGTTCGTATGCCAAGTTCTTTCGAGGTAAGAAATAAACGTCCAATTCCAATAAACACTGTAGCGCAACAACTCGTCATCTGCTTTTCAAGTGCGATATATTTCTTTAGCATCATTCATGCTTAACTTTCGAATAACTAAGAGGGCAATAGAGATCATAAGTGTAAAGGTAGAATTTAATGAAAATCAAACGTTTGATGACAC
>JAAAKM020006971.1:130187989-130222093 GCA_010016025.2 Alatinidae sp. Z8VKAUB7J3 | reverse complement strand
TTCACATAATGATTCGTCAATTCATGTTAGAATGGCTAAGAGAGATCCTGCCATGAAAGCTGAAGTAAGAGTGATTTACTAATGGTTTGTATTGAAATGTCAAAGTTATTGTTGTATCTTAGCGTGTGTTGTCATACTAGTATACTTCATTCAGAAATTATTGAGAGGAAATCAATGACTGTCCTGCAGCTGTAAGTAGATCGTATAAGTTAGTTTCCTTCAACGTACTTAGTTGAAACTTAATGTTCTTCTTTTGATCAAACGTGTTTCTGACCATTTTGAAACCTAGGCGCAACCTCGTTATCAAAAGTGTCAACTTACACGAGGCTGTGGTAGTAGAATTAGTTCCTTGTCCCTTGAATGTGATAAAAATTGTTAAGTAAGTCATGTTGCAAAGGTAAACAAAGTTCATATCAGTCATACATCAATTAATAACAAGAACATTTATTAATTCAAAGAATTTTAAAGTAAATTCCAAACATAATGAGGTTCAACAACACAAAAATTCAAAAGCTTCAATATGGACTGATATGACAAGCCTGCCACGTTTACACGCTAATTACGGAAATTGAGGACGAAAACGAAACCAAAACAGTTTGGACGTTGCTTAATTTGGGGCGAGTTAAGACTTACTATTTGGAACCTTGAATAAACCCTGGCCCTATACACCACGTACTGTTTTAAGAAAGCTTTGGTTATCCTTGTTCAATTTAAGCCAACATATTTTTATGTAGCCTTTGTTTTGTTGCTCTTCCTTTCAAGTATCGGTATCGGAATCCAATCTATGCCTAACAAGATATCCTCGTCTTACTCCTTGATGGAAAATCCAATATTCTAAGTTTGCAAAGAAGCAAGAGGACAAAAGTGATACCTTATGATCTGACATCTTTGTAAATCAATGTTTTTGAATGACTTTTCCTTCCTACCTGGATAATTTAGAATCCATCTATGCATAACACAGCATATGTGGTTTGCGTTTTGGACAGAGAGCCTAGTAGTTCAAGTATATTAATTAGCAATATGAACCGAAGTCTTATGAGACAACCTGACTTTGTATTGTCCCTAAGTTTTCAGAATCTGTTGATAGCTTATTCGTCATAATGTTTAATTAATGCAACGTTTTGTAGATAGTTTTCATTAAATTTAAAAATGTTTTGATATCTTAGGGAGTAGGAAGGCCTTGAAAATTTCAAATATCACAGGACGATAAGCACTGACTCCTGACTTACTTTGATCAAAATGTTTATACATTCCTCCCTCTTCTTAGATCGTACAGGTCCACTGAACACCGTTGAACGTTTTGACGTGACAAGTGGCAGGTGGGAGGTATTTCCATCGATGATAGAATGCAGAAAATATCCAGGAGCTGCAGTATTAGACGGTATTCTTTATGTAGTCGGAGGAATTGAGGGAACTGGGCATGATCTAAGCACAGTGGAGAGATTTGATCCTATGACAAACATGTGGAGTTACGTCGCCTCGATGGAAAAGTGCAGAGGTAAGTTAAGAGGGGCTTATCTATTTGCTTAATAACTTGTTGTCCAGGCTGTGCAATGCGTAGGCTAAGCTTTTACACAACTGACAAAATTTTACGCTAATCGTTTTCCATTTTTTGATGTCCATATAAGCATCTCCAGATAATTAACTTTTGGGTCCCCCGCTCACCCATTCAAGATAAAGTATTGGGGAGATTACACCCGTCAAAATTATTTTATGAATTTCACTTGTGCAGTTTTGTAGAAAAATCAGTTTAAAAGTCATATATATATATATTGACTCAACGTTATTATCTCATATTGCCAACGCTAGACATGCCACTAGCATGACCTTTCCAAGTGTTTAGTCCCCCTTCTAGGTTAAAAAACACAGCTACGATTAGGCTTGTCAAACGTCTTGACAGACCTTCCAATAGCATATAAATAGACTTACAAATAGATGGCAGAAACAACTACATTGGTTACACTACTAACACCATGAAAACCCGTGCGAAACAACATAAACAGAATGGAGCCATAAAAGGACACATACAAGGACACAACAAGACAATTGACATTTACGACAACATGACAATATGCTACCGCACACAAAACAGTATTGACCTGCAAATAGCAGAGGCACTACTGATTTAAAGGGACTGCCCAACAATAAACCCATGACTGAATTCACTTCAGCAGCGTCTAGTGCTGAGAATTTAAAAACATAACCTAGTAAATAGAGACTTACAATTTTGTGTGAACCTTATGCAATAATCGTCTTTTTGTAATACGTAGCTTTTAATTATAGCTTTAAATATTTGAAAATCTTAATAACTTATATTTTTATAGGTTGATATCTAGTATCACATTAATAATGCCCGCAAACTCCTTTCCTATGTTGCTTCCTTTTTTCTTGGGCACCCACCTCCACTCCGTAAAAGGAAGAGCTTTGCCTATGAGATTCAGCAATTGTTGCAGTACCGTTTTCTTTGCTGTTACTAATTTAACCTCTTCATGTGTTTTAATTTTCCTAAAGGGGCTGTTGCAACTGCTGTACTTGATGGTTGGCTATATGCAGCAGGTGGGTCGCATGGTGGATCATCAATCAGGTCAGTGGAAAGGTATGATCCAGACAGGAACGAGTGGACGCAGGTCAGCCAAATGAGATTTCCAAGAAGTTACTTTGGCCTGGCTGTGTTTGGCGGGAAGCTTTACGCTGTAGGAGGCTATTGTGGCATTTGCGAAATTGAACACTGTGAAGTTTATGACCCCATAGGGAACCAATGGAAAGATGTTGCTGACCTAAACAAGGCTAGGATGAAGCATGCAGTAAGTTCTCATGGAGAGAGGATATTTGCAGTAGGTGGATTATGTTCAGCGAGTGTATTGGACTCCATTGAAAAATATAATCATGGATTAAACATGTGGTTGATTATTAAACATACCTTAAATCCCCGGATGGGAATTGGCATAGCAACGCTTGTTTCTGATGATGACGAGCAAGAGTTACTGATAGTGGGAGGCCTGGATTCTAATCACATTTATCACAGCTCAACAAGGAAAATCAACTTAAGATCTATAGACTATGCCATTAAGGCAGGTCCAGCTTTGAACGAACCTAGAGTTTTTTGCGGAAGTTCTAGTTTTTAATGTTTCTCAGAATTACTAGTTGACGTAGCAACTTATATCGAGGTAGATTGAAAGTGTTTTTGTACAGGATAGTCAATTCAATTAGTGGTTACGTCAAAGATTTTGAAGTTGGAAACTCGCCTCCTATTCAGTTAGAGGACAATAGATATGACGTCACCTTTGTAATAGCCTGACGGAAAATTATGAAGGTCTTCTTACTAGCTGTATACATAGTGCTCCGGCGTGCGTCAGTGCTTGAAAAATCTCGACGCTATAAAGTAAAATTCTTCTCCATGATCTATGAATTCTACATAACATTATTTCCATACACGACAAAGACACTGTATGCTCTATTTTTATCATATATGAAAAAGAATGCCGATGCTAATTCAGAGGGCTGGTAAGACTTAAAATTATTTCATTTTTATTTCTTAGTAAGGATTTATAAAAGGGCCCGAAAAAAATTTTTTGCCCGAAAAAATATAACATTTTAACAACCTGGGGGCTGCAGCCCCACTCTGCCCCTTTGGCCGTGCGCCCATGCAGAAAGACCTTTGTTACCTGCAACAAGACTTCAAAGGTACACAAAGGAAAAGAGAGTTAATCTAACAGATACTGAACATTGCAATACAGATACATAAGAACAAACAGAATGTTTGAATTAGAGGATTACATTGACTTCACGACAAAATTGACTATTGTTAGGTGTCCTTGAGAAGTTGATAAATTTGAAGACTTAAAAAATTAATTTTCCACACAAGAAGCTTGTGAGCTATCATAAGTGTTTCAATTGCCATTTGCTAAAGACGTTTACAATACACTCAACCAATGAACGTCCGTCAGCAATTTATTTGTAATATAGATATCAAGTTGAGTTAAGTATTCGTGTTAATAAGTATCTTTGCCAGGCACTAGTCGCAGTGATTTTGTGAGTAGTGGTAGAATACGTTTCGAAATGAACTTTATGGGGTTTGAAAGGATTGAAACTCGTCTAGCAAAAAAGCACGTATATGAGGGACACGTGTTCTGTCAACAGACCTCTTGAAAAACATGTAAGTTGAGAAAATTACTATCGATCAAAAGAGTACCGGCTTCTTGGTTTTGGTAAATGCAGCTTTCACCGCGGCAAGATGAAAAAGGAGAGCGCGCTTTTGCTAATACCATAAACGAACGCGCTTGGTAATTGTCTACGCATGCCGGATTGTCAAGCAAATGTTCACCGATCGCTGACTCACTTTTAAGATCTAGTGGCACAGTTTTGCTTGCACGAGTAGATACAACGTTTAGAACTTTGTAACATTTGCTTAAAAAGGCCGGTACGTGCTTGATGATTCTGTCCTGTAACCTCTCTTAACGATCTATTGCAGTCAGACACTGAGGACGCATGTACTAATATGAAGCAGATGCAATGAAAGATATATTGCAACGAACTGTAGTACTCTCTAGTGACAATGCTATAATAGTATTATGTACTTACTTAGATTAACTGATGAGTGTCATGCACATCAGATAAGGTACCCTTTTCAATACGAATCATGCCACATTTCAATCTATACCTTAGCTGACATCTGTGGTAGGCTGCTCAAAGTTCATGCGCTAAATATATATTCTTTGTAACTATAGACAATACTAGCTGTTCCGTATGTTAATATTCATTGCTTTGCATCGGTTACCTATAGGATCCCTTCTTACTTGTAGAAGCTGAGAACTACTAGTTTTTCTCCTGTTCTACGTTTTTTCTTCAATAGAGTCGAAGATTCTCAGTTAAGACATTTTTATCTCGCTGATTAACTTTTTAGGGTGCTCCAACACTTCAAGAATTGGCCATTCCGGAGATCGTTGAACATTCGATATCTTCCGCAAAAGTTTGTCTGAAGGCCCATTGACCATGTTAAAGCGTACAAGAAATGTTAAAACGTATCGTTAGTGAAAAAATAATTGCCACATTTTATGACAAGGACTGTATTATCATGTTTTTCTTCACTATTTTCATCATCATCATTATCATCATTACTAGACAAACTAACCGACACTTATTGTAGGGGCCACTCAATAATTACGTAATGGCCATATGGATGTGTGGGGTAGCTGATTTGTTAGGCAACGTTACAATATTCCAGCATGAGTCAATGGGGTCTGAAGCAACAAATTACGTAACGCTCTGGCAAAAAACTGTATCTCAATATATGATAACGTTCATGATAACGTTTCAGGTCCAGTCTTCTCTTTGAAATATGCCGCTTGTTCTCAGACTTTTACGTAGGAGTTATGCTATCCGTTACGGTGCGTTATAGATGGATTGATGGGGTTGAAAAACCGATGGTTAACATTACGTAATTATTGCATGTCCCCGTAGACAGCTTCAATGTCTATTCCTTTCTGTCGATAGTTTATATCCATGTCACACTTCATATTTCTCGATGTCACCAAACTGTCTTCCTGCTAATTTGTTTTTGGTTCTTGTTTATGTCCACTAGATACTTCAATGCACAATTTATCATATTTCATACATCTAACTATCTAATATGCTTCACAAAAGTTTCTTCCATGTTTCTAAATTATTTCAATTCAATTTTCCACAAAGTTTATCCGTTCCAACTCATTGGCATTGCCTTGTTTGTTTAATACTGCTTTGCTTCACATAAACATTTACCTTATGTGGATATAGGAAATATAGATTGCTACACAATTATTAGGCCTGCAGCTACGGCAAAAATTTAAGGAGTGTTTCGTAACTTGGAGCCTTGTTCCGCAACTTCGGGACTGCACATTGCATTTGCCAAAGTAAAGCAAAGAGATGTTTGAATCTTGATTTGTGAGTTTGGTGGTCTGATAGTAAATTTAGCCCTTGGCCCTCGGTACCCCCCAGCTATGGCTCTGACTACTTGTGCAAGACGTTATTCCAATCCTTAAAGAACTAGAAGAAATAATATCGATTAAATAACCCCCAGAAGTTCTGTAGGCGTGATGAACCAGATGCTCTAAATGGTTCAACCTACGTCTGCATGGCTAGCAGGTGAAAAATTTATAGATCCGAAGTCAGAAAAGATTTATGACTTCGTAGCAGCTGCAACACGCCTCTTAAATACAATGTCAACTGGCAAATGACAAGAAATACTCAACACACTTCATCTCATTTAAATTAAAATCACTGAAGAGTTAATCTAACTAGCACGAGGAATCTATGATGAGATGAAACTACCCTTCTTCGTGTTCGATATCCGCCAACTGATTTGTTGACGTCAGATTTCACTGTGTAAACACACAGAATTTGCTTGTAATGAAGTGCCAACTGCAGTCGTCTCTCAGTTAACTGTGGATTAGCCACTTCTCAATACTGGTGGATTTAAGATCTTTATATTTTTACATAGATAGATTGTCACCTGTCGAATGACATAAGTTTGTTTTGAAAGCTTCACTCTGTCACTTTGTGCCAAGCTGAGTATGCCTAACGTTGCTTGACCATCAAAGTGAAAAGAACGTTAATGTTGATACAATTGTGATAAACTTGTGTTATCTTTTAATGGCAACCCATTATGTGAAGCGTTTCGGCAATTGTAAACACATTTCACTTGTTAGTCTTGTAAAGCATTGTATCAACAATTACCATACGTAAGACTACAACGTAGGACAGTCTCTTCACGTATATCACCAGCTGAAGACTTTTAACAAAAGCATTTCGCATTTCATTTCACATTTCATTTCACATTTCATTTCAAATTTCATTTCACATTTCATGACGCGAGGACTTGTAGGCGTACTAGTGTTGTTTATTCTTCTCTACTACTTTTAAATTATAGGATGAGAAAAAATGTGTTTTGTTTTGTCTGTACGAATTATTTTTAAAAAGCTTGTTTTTGATGGAAAAATTTTTATTTTCATATATCTTGAAAACACTAACTTTACTTTTCGACACTATCTGAAACTGGTCGTGAGTAAAGCGCGAAGAAGGAAACTATAGTTTAGACAACGTTTCCCTTTATTTTAAAGACGTCCTCAGGCCTTTGTTTACTAGATGTCATAGTGCTACTACAGCTGATTATTGTGCATTCAATCTAAAGTACATGGTCCTTCAAGTAAAGTGAAATGAGATAAAACTCTCTCTATCAAAATATATCTATTTGATAAAAAAGTAACGCGATAGGCTTTCCACTAATTTTTGCTTCACACATATTTGCGATCCTTAGATTGCTTAGGTTGTTCACCTGAAGATCTTTAGCCTGTTTAACGTTCAAAATGTAAAAACCCACTTTGTTCTTTTCGCCGTTAACATCGACCTAAATTGCTCTACGTTCCTCTTTATTAACGCCAGAACTATCACATTTTGACTACAATTTACAATTTGTATTGTAGTATATTATGTTTGTAAAGTATTAGGAGATATTAAACTCAATTGTCAATGCTTTTGTTCTGTATTCGTCCTTTGTATTCGTATTCGTCCTTCGACTTGTGGTTCAAGTTACCTTATCCTTAATGCTTTAAGAGTCATAACTAATTGTCTCCTCAAAATGTGAATGCTATGAATTCTGCATATTTCCTTTTAAAAAGTGTATCACAGCGTTTAAGATTTATTGGTTTTGGTTCCCTTATTTTCGAGTATGCTCGCAAATGCTGGATACCATGTATCGAACAGTCTCCCCAACATAGCACACATCACAGCGTGGACATGTTATTTTCAACTGACCATTTAAAATATGATATAGTCAATAGTTCCGTGAAACTTTTGCATAAATATTCGTAAGGATTCAGTACGAACTTTGGTGGTATGATGATCGTCATGCTTTGTGTGCTGTTTAGTCATGTTTTGCATTTTCCATCTCTGCATTCAGTCCAGAGCACTTAAGCTTTAAGTGATGTGAAGGTGCTTCATTTTCTTTATGTAGTGTCATTGCCATGCATAACTTTTCTAGAAGGATTTTCTTAATCTTTTGGTCTCGTTGGTTTCATATTTTGTCACACGTCAAGGGTAGGTATGAGTTATCTCATTCTCCATAGGCATAATTATACCAGTTTTAAAAAGAACACTAAAGAAACAGAAAATATGTCTCCACCGCGGATCGAACCCGTGACCCACGCTATCGCGGCGTGCGCTGTACCAACTGAGCTGGGTGACCTCCGATGTTAACATGCTTCTATTTCTCTAGTCGCCACATTAGCTTCCAATCATCCACCGGTGGACATCGACATCCAGCTCTACGCAATTGGGGACCAGGCTCTCTGCGCCATGTTACTTGACCAAGGAACGAAGGGCATCCGTCCCATCTATCTATCCAAAGCCCATTGAAAGTTAGAAAGTTAACTCGACGGCTCGGCGATACTTGCATAATTATACGTTTATCCAGATTACTTTTGCTATTTGGGCTTCCCCATCTTACCCGCTTCGGGCTATACAATGTACCCCAAAAGAGCACCATCCCATTTGTTGTATGTAGGCCCTACAGCACTATTCCTTTGCTAATGGATGTCGTCTCTGCTTTGCTCTGTTTGCGTAAGTGTTTATCGGCAAGGAATTTTCATAAGGAAGGGATAGGGAGTAGGTAGAGGACTTCCATAACGAAGGGCAGAAGAGGGTACTTCCATACCACAAAAAAAATGGCTTAATCTCTCCAGCAATATTCACCAGTTGCACTTTTTTCTTTTTCGAACTGTGCGGTACACGGCAACGTTTACCGTAAATACACTCTAAGTTGGCGTGTTCTGACCAGTTCACTTTTATATAAAAAATTCAAGGTCAAGAAAATGGTTGACTATTCTCTGGAGGAAAGTTTACGTTTAAATGTTTCCTAAATAGCTACTTTTAACTAGAGTCCAGTATGCATGAAGGTTTGTAAGAAGGTTATGTGCCCAGATAACGTCAATGAGAAAGGTTAACCACAGGGATTATCAAAGAAACGGAAAAGCTACTTATAAATCCATTCCAGTGGCTGTGAGCGTTTGGTTAAACGTTCTCTATAGGAACATTACAACTTAAATTGCTTTTCCATACATCATAGAAGATTCATTTAAAATATTTAAGCGGATTTCATACCTTTTAAAATTGCGTGGAAATATCTAGAATCTTGACGAGACCATGGAGCATTTTTATAATAAGACAAGTACAGTATATTGGCATTTGTTTTGCAAACAGAATTTTTTTATCATTTTGTAGGTGTAAATGTAAAGAAAATATTGGTTGTGAATTTCAAGAGCCCACCACTTTAAAGCAAGAGCAATTGAACATTCTTACATCCATTACAACTCTGCATAGTAAGGAACTTAAAATCTAATGGCTCCATCTGGCGTACCGAATATCGAAAACGCAATACGTTCCTTTTATTAACCTATTATACTACGATGAAGTTCGACTAATTTGATTATTACATAATAAATATCATCATCTGAGGGTAAGCACGGTGGGGTACATCTTACGGGATACGTTTACAACTTGCACCTTTATCATTATTTTATTGTAGTTTGTTTGTTTTACAAAACAAAAATATTGCACAAAATAGCAAAATCATTGCGTACTTAAAAGCTTTTTTCGTCTGACTCTTCCCAGAGTCATCATCATCATCAACGGATCGACCTCGGTCGGATTGCCATGACACAATCTCTCCACTGTTCCCTGTCATCCATGGCCGCGGCGAGGTTCTCTTTCCAACTTGATTTGTTTAGTTTCCGGGTTTTGATAAAGCGAAACAACTTCCCACTTTAATCCGTCAATAGCTGTGCGATTGCTACCGTAAAAAGATATATGCGTTCCGGATATCGGGCAAACATTCAAAGTCTTCTTTAATTTCGACTACAGTACCGTCTTGAATCAGCATTTTTTGCAAGCTGTCGTTATTTGAAATTTGTATGAACTTATTTCTAAACATCCTTATTACATGCAACTTGTCAGAGATATTCTCTTATCAATATATTTTACCGTAAAAAGGGTAACAATGACGGTGAAGTCAGTCACAAAATTGGCAGCAACACGAGGAATGGTTACGTGAACCTTTTCCCAATGAACGATGCAAGATTGCCAAGTCAGTACAAATTCCATACTAGATCTTTTAAGAATACTATTGTTAAACATGCGTTTGAAAGTAAAGACATTCTCCGGGCAAAGAAACAATAACGTCACTTGCCCACCTTAAGAAGTAGTGCCCATAAGAATCAGAGCCAACCTCCCTACTTAATTTCCTGAATTCCTTCCATTAAACAGGACCATCCATTCTAAGCTTACGAGGTCTTAAAACGTTTTTGTGCACATTCTCTCCACTGAGACACATAATTAAACACTGCAATTCTACAGTAAAATATTGTATCTGCATTGCCAATTAAAATTTAGCGATCACACCTTGTACTTGGAAAGATATTACAATTACTAACATGATATGACTTTATCAGAATTATTCAATTTTTCATCGTATACTTCGTTGTATTCATTTCTATGTTTTGTTTTGATTCACTAGTTTTAACCCTACCTTACATGGGGGGGCTAGTAGGCCCGCTGCTCCATATTTCAGCTTATAACTATTAAAAGCCTGGCCGGATTGACATAAAATTTTTGTGAGTTTTCCTAAATTTTGCTGAGAATTCTTATGATAAATAAATTCTTTTGAAATTCTTTTGAAATTTTGCGATATTGGCGTTTTGTTGACTTACAGTGGAGTTTTTTACCTTTCGGTTTTGTTACTTTTCTTTGAAAAACATGATTATTATATCTTTAAGCTTAGATTTTCTATCTTGAATTTGTACCGACGATTTCGTATTCTCAAAAGTGACAAATGCAAAATTTGTAGAAATTTCGCAAAAAATGAAAAAATTTGTTGTACAATAAGGTGAAGTTCGCTAGAGAACCTTATATAACAATATATGCAAAATAATTATGAGAAAATCACATCTTTAGATCAATTCCGTACCAACAATGAATTAACAGTTATATTTGAGATGTTTGGAGGATATTTTTAAGTCCTAACGCTCAAATTAAATAAAAACCGGTGGAAACCATTTCGGTAGTCCTATAAGCCCTAGGGCTTATTGTATTCTGCTAAAAAAATTTTGTGAGCTATATACGGTAGATTTTGATCGGGTTTTCGATGTTTGTGGTCTTCTCCGAGATATTCTGCACCAGGGAGTGCCATTTTGACCTCTCTCTGTTACATTGGTACTGCTGGGGGACGGTTTAACCCACGACTTATTTTTCTTTCAATTCGATGAAATTTCGGTATTGACGACAACTTTTAATCGATTTTTCTTTCAACGTGATCCCGACTACATTCGGATTCTACTGAAGATTCCTTGCCACGCTGTTCTTCGTTATAATATGAGTCCACTGACGATTCCAATTTCTCCTTGGTCTTCACAATTACATTTATGGTCCACTAACCATTCCAGTTTCTTTTGGGGCTGTACGATAATAATTATGGTCTACTGACCATTTCAACTTCTTTCAGGGCTGTTCGATTACAATTATGATATACAATTTTTTCGGACCCTCCGTACTTTACTGTTATATTGCGATTGAGCTACGATGATTTGCGATTGAGTTGCGGTGATTGCGATTCGACTTGCTACTCTGTTGCGATAGTAATCTACGTACAATGTAAAGATTACGTTAAGACTGGTTCAATAAAAAATAACAACTAAAGGATAATTCGACAAAAATGTAATGAGATCTTACCGATCGGGTCTTTCCACCAACCACCTGGCTGGGACTTGAGCATCAGCTACTTAGCTGGGCGACTTCGCCTTTACTAATTTAGTTTTTGAGGTTCTTCCTATTTAACTGACAGACCGCTGACCACTCGCTGCAAGGTACAGCAGTGACACGGCAAAAATTTGTTTTTTACCATATTTTGGAAAACACCCTCGCCGCCCATTCGTGCCTACAGCACCCTATGAGGGTGCATTGCTATTTTGATGATATTTTCTCTATGAAAGTTAAATATCAATCAAAAATGTGCTCAAACACTTATTCGATAATGTTTGTAAGTAATCACGTAAAATTTTCATTGATACCGATCAGTGAAAAGTGATAAATTATCAAATAAAAACAAGGTTTTGCGAAATCTGTTGTTTTGCCGCCATCTTGAATTTCAAGACCTCCACGTGCTTCCTCGGAACTCATTATCAAATTTTTATCCAAATTTATATTGACTAACTACATAATCAAAACTTACATCTCACAAATCCGAAAAATTTTCAACGATAGGAAAAAAAAAAGGGATTTTTGTAAATGTATAGGGTGCCGTAGGCATTAATGGATTAAGGGAGATGAGTTCAAGGTTTTAAGATGGTAATCTGTTATTTGCCCATAAGTGTTATTTTCTTTTAGAGTCATTACTCTTCCTTCGATAGGTGGTGATTTCTATGAAAATTCGAATCTTTCAAGTATCTGTCTGACTTTACGAAGTGCACATGATCCGTGGAAAAGAGCAAAACCCATCTTATTGCTCTTCCAGCAAAATATTATACTATACCGAGTCTCGAATCTTTCAACTCATTCCTTCTAATTACTAATAAAAATTCCTGAGGACATTTGGCAAGATTGCCCCCCCCCCCCTGTGTTTCAAGACAAAGGAATAAAACAAAGCTTTGTTCATGCTATCTAAAACATCTACTTCATTCCTACATAAAATATTATCACACTTGTACATTCTTAAAACTTACCAGACTTGCTCATTGCCTTAATTTTGGACATATCTCTCCTTTAACAGCCTTCCCATTGACATGAGACGTTCGACTGTCACAAATCTTCTCTCTGCAAGCTTCAACTTTTTCCTGGTAAACACGTATTCCACGACTGCCGGACCATACGAGAATGAATTCATGATGCTGCTTCTTTATCTAAAGTGTACTCAATTTGTTCGTCTTTACAACACAAGCTGGATGTACTTCGTCTACTTTCAAAATCCCAAACAAAGTTTTAAATGTGTCAATCTGGAGACGATCGATACATCCTTGTGCAAACATCACAAAAATTGTTGAAGTAATTGAGATCAGAAAAATAGTTTTACTATTCCAACTGTCTTCGCATAATCAAGAGAGGAATGCCATTATAATTTCTCTGAGTATATTTGCCCCCGCCCCCCACCCCTCTTGTACCAGTTACTTTCATAGAGTAGTTATGAAACAGCACATTGTTGTAGCCTTTCAATTACGATTTTAACAACAAATGTTGGGCAAAATCATAAAAATGGTTAAAATCATCATTAATAAATTTACTATTCCTATGTTATAACTGCTCGTGCCTGCAATACTCCCCCCCTCCCCCCAATCTTCCAATAATTAACATAAACGATTATAAAATACGTTATTGAACTGCTTTGCAGTCTGATTCATGATGATGAAAACAAACATACGTCAAAGCAACAGGCTCCTAACACCACAACTGTGTATATTACAATTAGCAAAGCTTACAGTTACTATGTTCCAACGATCTTTAGTCCCCCTTCTCAATGGGCTACCAAATTAATGCCAATATAGACATGTATTACTTCACATATTATTTCAAACTTGTTCGAGCCGAAAAAGTTCTTAGTAAAACAAAATTCAAGTATAAAACAATATTTACACTTTAAAATCCTATTATCTTCAAAACCCGGCCCCAAGCTATACCCCAGGTACCCTATCAGATCTATTTCAAACTTTCAGAAGTAATTGAATTATTGTGCTACAAGTTAAAACCAATTTCAGCTGTCTACGACTACTTTAAAAGAAAAATTAACACTGTGAATGTCAATTACAATCTCATATATTTCCCCCGGAATTTAGAGACAATCTCGGACATAAATTAATGTAAACTGACCTGACCCCAGTTCCAACTGACGATGGGTTTTGAAAATCTTCATTTGAGTTATGTAATCCGGTCACTTTACACACGGTACGATACCCCCATTACCCTCATGTTACCCCGCTTGACCTGGCTTGAGCTTACTCAATAATTTTGTGTATTGTTTCTCTATCCTACACACGTCATGCTGCCGTTTTGATTTTATAGTCAAGATTGTTATGCATATCGATTTTAGGCATCATTCTACGTCTGTTAACTTGATTACAGTAAAGATTCGATTCTATTATAGTAAATTCCCTATGAGTGCTAGTAATTTGTTCACTGTTGATATATTATTTACAACTATTATTTACACTACTTGCACATAACTATCCTATCTTAATGCAATATTGTATTTATTGTTACTTGGTATATATAATCGTGTCTTGCCAAGTTGCAGTTAGTTGATTATGCTGATGAACATCAGATACGTTGGTTCGCTGTTTGTTTCCATGCCATTGTTGGAAGAAATTCGAGCTCCGACCCTGAGTGTAGAAAACGAAGTGTCGTCAATAATTTCTTGTCTGTGCCGAGCGCCCCTGCCACAAGCCACCCCTTACACTTGCATGTCACACCTCCCTGTTGATAGGAGGCAAGGGGCAGATAGTGTGCAATACCACAAATGAGAGCCCTTTCCATTACTAAGTGTCTTCCATGATTTTGGTCATTTTGATTGCACTTAAGTAAAAGTTTACATTACTTTTTTCCACAAATTGTAGTACTCCTTTCCCTTAAAATCTTATGTGCTCGTTAGGGATCCTAGAATTGCCATTGAGAGGTATTGCCCTTATAAGTGCACAATTCTGGGAACAAGGGCCCGGTTTCTCGGTTACTCCTAAGTTCTAGGTGAGCACCTAACTTTAGGCATAAGTGAGCACTTAAACTTAAATGAGTTTCTCGTTCAACCCTAACTTTAGGTACACACCTAACTGAATTAGGTTCCAAGCACCTAAATCCCCGACTTAGGTGGGCGGATTTAGGTCTATTGCGAAGGTCACCTAACTGCTGAGCCGCGCCGTGAAGTTCTTCAAATATGACTGATTTTATGAACGTGGTTGAATAAATGAACGAGTTGATGGACGATTTAGGGTAAACAAAGCCCTCTCGATTCATAGAATGACTTGGAATTAAACACTTGATTTCAATTCCGGGAAATTTCATCGTGTTGCGGGGCATAATTCGTGTTCGACTACAATCGATAGAATTTACAGTGTGTGGACATCGTAGGTTGAACTCCACTGTTAGCCACTGCTTTACGTTTTTAAGCAGCCAGGATTTTTATGCAAAGCATCGGAGACTCAGGTACTTAGTAAATAAGTCAATTGTAAACAAAGCTGCAATCCAAAATTTATCGAATGTTACTACTTCACGCCAGACGAATTCGTAATGCGTAATTTATAAAAGTTAAACCCAGCTGAACCCAGCTGAACCCAGCAGAAACCCAGCTGAACCCAGCTGGAAACCTAAACCCAGGAGCGAACCCAGGTGTAAACCCAGCTGACTCGTCGTCAGAACAATAGGCTTTGTTACCAGCTTTGTAGAAAGAAGCGACGGTTTCCGGGAAGAAGCAATGCAGAAGTAACGAAGAGCCGTGGAGCATAACAGCTAGAAGGCCTGTAGATCTGCGCTCGTTTGACAAACTTTATTGTTAACTTTGATTAAGTAAAATGCACAAAATTATGATACCATTGATTCGTATCGTGATAGTCCTATGCCCCCTTTTGTGATATTCGTAGCTGCCTACTGGCTTGAGCTGTAAACAAGATATTTCGTTAAGTGGTTACTTAAGCTACCTTTTGCAGCAATTATTTCGTCTATTGGTAACGAGGCAGAATTTGTTACTGCCTTAACAGGGCCCGAGGGGAGACCATCTCTCGAAAATAGTATACTGGATTTTAAAAATTTTAGAAAATCCCTTCGTTTCGCCTAAAAACTTTTCTAACTTTCCAGATATTTCTAGCGATTTTTCTCATAAAGATTTCCTAAGATTACTTTACTTTTAAAATAATTCCTATGCATTTATTTAAATTTCTCGAAGATTTTCTCGTATCATTAGGTACTCCTTACAATTTTACGTGACTTCCGGCTATTCCGGCTCCGCCGTGGCGTCCGTCGGCGACGTCGACGGCGATGGCTTCCCGGAGCTGCTGATCGGCGCGAACGGTGTCGACGGCGCCGGGGGGTTCTTCCAGGGCCGAGCGTACCTCTACCGCGGTGCCACGGGCGAGCGGGTTCGGAGCTGGGACGGCGAAGGTGGCAGCGACCGCTTCGGGATCGCGGTGGCCGGCCCCGGGGACACCGACGGCGACGGTATCCCCGACCTGCTGATCGGAGCCGACGAGCACGACGCACCGGGTCGTCCAGGGGCGGGACGCGTCTACCTCGTGTCCGGATCGGACGGCCGGCCGCTGCACGTCTGGGACGGCGAGTTCGCCGAGCAGGACTTCGGCCTGTCGCTGGCCGGTGCGGGAGACGTCGACGGCGACGGCCTCGGCGACGTCCTCGTCGGCGCTCCGCTCGACAGTCTCGTCGACGACGGTCCCGGAGCCGTCTACCTCTACTCGGGGGCGACCGGTGAGCTCGTCCGGAGGTGGGACGGCGAGGTCGACGGCGATCACTTCGGCTCGGCGATCGACGCGATCGACGACCTCGACGACGATGGAGTGAACGAGGTCGCGATCGGGGCGTTCCACGCCGATCGGTTCACGGGCCGGATCTACGTCTACTCCGGTGCCACCGGAGCTCTGCTCTGGAGTCGTTCCGGGGCGGCCGAGTCGTCCAACTTCGGCGTCGCGCTGTCGGCGGTGGCCGACACCGACGGCGACGGTCGCGCCGACCTGGTGGTCGGTGCACCGTCGTTCGACGGGCCGAGCGGCATGAGCTCCGGAGCGGCCACCCTGCTGTCCGGAGTCACCGGTGCGGTGCTGTGGAACTGGGTCGGGGACCAGGGGCGTGAGGGCTTCCTCGGCGATCCCGGCGGTAGCCTCGGCGATGGAGTGGTCGGGCTGTCCGACCTCGACGGCGACGGTCGGGCCGAGCTCGGAGCCGGGGCGATGTTCTACAACGGGCAGCCCGGCGTCGACACCGGACGGCTGTACGTCTACTCCGGTGTCGAGACCCTCGTGCTCGTTCCGCCGATCTCTCCCCAGGCTGGAGAGACGGTCTCGTTCGAGGTCTCGAGGCTGGAGCCGGGCGCCACCGTCGGGTTGGTCGCCGGCGAAGGGGACGAGGCGCTGAACGTCTCCGGCTGCCCGGGCGCCGCCACCAGCGTCGGCACCTTCCTGAACGTCGGTAGCGCGGTGGCCGACGGCGCCGGGGCGGCGCGGATCGACGTACCGGTACCCGCGGGTGCGACCGGTCGGACGATCCGTTTTCAGGTCGTCGATCCGTTGCGGTGCCGGCTCAGCGACGTGGTCGCCGTCGTGTTTCCGTAGCACCACGATAGAGCGGCGGCGGCGTGTCTCGCCGCCGCGTCCCTTCGTACCGGACAGTACCGAATAGGCAGCGAGATATCAGGAGTCGCAGGTCGATCTCGGTGCGCGCGGGGAAGCTCTTTCGGGTCAGCGAGATTCGGCCCGAGAGGACGTGGGGAGCGTTGCCGTTTCGGTACGAAGTTGAAACTTCTCTGTTCTGGCGGGCGTTGCTCGTGGTCATAGTGGCCAGGAGGGGGCGGCGGGTCGCCGTCCTCTCGCCGAGGCTTCCGAGCACTCCGGGGGTGTCGCCCATCTTCTGCTTTCGTTCCTGTTCAGCGAGGTGATCACGACTGGTCGGCCATCACGAGCTCGCTCTGCTCTTCTCGCCGCGACGAACCCGGCTCGACGAAGCCGCTGTTTTCACTGGCGGCCGCCCGAACGGCGGTCCGCGGAGGAGGTGTAGCGGAATGCGGTTCCAAGGTCTCCGTGCCTTGCTGTGCGCTCTGGCGATGGTATTGATCGCGGTTCCGGCGAGCGCGACCGAGCTGCCGGCCGGCAAGATGTTCGTCACCGGCTCGGTGAGCGACAACATCGTCGTGTTCGATCTAGAGTCCGGCCAGTCCCGCCCGTTCGGCGGCGGCAGCGGCGACGAGGAGCGCGAGGAAGAGCTCGACGGCCCGATGAGCATCGAGGGAGAGACCAAGACTCCCGGCGACACCAGCCTGCGCCGTCTGATCTGCGTCAACGGCCTGGGCAGCACCATCGAGCTGTTCGACGACTCGGGTGCGGTGATCGATACGTTCAAGACTCCGGCGCATCCGAGTGGTGTCGTGTTGACGCCGTCCGGGACGATGCTGGTGACGATGTTCGGCAACCTCGACATGAAGACGTTCGTGAACGAGGAGCCGGACCATCGCGTGATGGAGTTCACCTCCGACGGTCGGCACATCCGGACCATCACGCATCCCGATCTGCGCGGCCCCTCCGGCATCACGCGTGGTCCCGACGGCACCATCTGGGTCGTCGCTTCCAACACCGCCGAGCAGGGCGGCGCCGGCCAGGGCGTGTTCCACTTCGATCTCGAGGGCAACTACCTCGGCCGGATCACGTCCGAGTCGCTGGACGGGCCGCTCGGAGTGGCGGTCAACTCGTCGGGCAACGTCCTGGTGACGAGCTTCTTCACCAACTCGGTGGTCGAGTTCAGTCCGGACGGCGACGTCGTGCGCACGATCAAGGCGCGCGGCCTCACCGGTCCGACCTACCTGAAGCTGGACTCTCGCGACAACATCTACGTCAGCAGCCTGTTCACCGACAGCATCGTGGTCTTCGATGCGGCCGGTAAGCAGCTCAAGACGTTCTCGAGCCCGGACCTCGACGGCCCCTACGGCATCAAGATCTTCGAGCGCTAGAGCACTCCGGGCGCGTCGGGCGACGGCCCGGCGCGCCGTCTAGCCCTCCCGCTCCCGCTCGGCGCCATCGACGTACTGGGCGCGATACTCGTCCGTCGGCTCCATCGCCTGCACCACGTCGATCACCAGTCCGCCCGGGGCCTCCAGAAGAAAGTGCCGCTGCCCCCAGGGCTCGGTACGTAACTCCTGGACGACCGAGACCGTCTCGGTATCCAGGGCTGCGTACGCGGCGTCGGCGTCGTCGACCTCGAGCGAGTAGATCATCCCGTGGCCGCCGAAGCGGCGGCGGAGCCGCTGCGGCTGCGACGGGTGGTCCGGCTGGAGGAAGCCGAGCTGGGTGCCGTTCGCGTGAGCCAGATGGACGTACCAGTCGGCCTCGAAGGCGATCGCGAAGCCGAAGTGGCGGACGAAGAAATCGCGGCTGTCCCGCACTCGCTCGGTCGTCATCACCGGGAAGAAGCCGGTCGGGCGGATGGCGCTCACGGGGGTCCTCTCCTGCGCCCGCCGGGCCGTCCCGGCGGGGCGTCGACTGGGTCTCCGAGGGTCCGTCGCGTCCACGCTCCGGACCGGGGCGGCCGGATGTTATCATGCGACGCCGCGGCATCGGGCGGCCGGGGGATTGACGTGAGCGAGTGGAACGAGGCGACCGCGGAGTGGTACGCGGGTCGCTACGGCGAGTACGCCACCAACCGTCTGGGAGTCGACGCCCTGACGTTGCGCCCCGACAGCGTGGTGGTCGACGTCGGCTGCGGGACCGGCGCTGCGCTGCGGCACGCCGCCAGCACGATCGTCGCCGGTCGTCTGATCGGCGTCGACCCGGTGCCTCGGATGGTCGAGATCGCGCGCGAGCGGCTGGCCGGGCATCCGGCGCGCGACCGCATCGAGCTGCGGGTCGGCTCGGCCGAGGCGTTGCCGCTCGAGGACGACCTGGCGGACACGGTCCTCGCCTTCGACTCGTTCGATCACTGGCGCGATGTCGACGCCGGTCTCGCCGAGGTCCGACGCGTGCTCCGCGACGACGGCTCCTTCGTCGTCGTCAAGGACGGCGGTCTGCCGGGCGGCGCCGCCGGCGTCCGGAGGTTCCTGGGACGGCTGGCGGCCGCCGGCTTCGAGGTCGTCGACGAGCGCGCCGTCGTCGAGGCCGAGGTCGCGTTCACGCTCTGGCAGCTACGGTGCGCCCGCCGGGCTGTCGACGTCCAGTCGTCGGGCGGGCGCCGGAGGTGAAGGATGGACCACGACCCGTATCAGTTGATGTTCGGAGACCTCGACAAGCTCGCTCCCGGGAGTGACGCTCACACCCGTGAGGTCCTGGCGTCGTTGCCGCGACGGAGCTTCGCGCGAGTGGTCGACGCGGGCTGCGGGACCGGTCGTCAGACCCGGGTGCTGGCACGCGAGCTGGACGCGGTGATCGACGCCGTCGACACTCACCAGCCGTTCCTCGACACCCTCGTCCGTCGGGCGGAGGCTGCCGGATGTGGCGAGCGGATTCGGGTCCACTGCGTCGACATGGCGACGATCCCGGAGCGCTTCGCGCCGATCGATCTGCTGTGGGCCGAGGGGTCCGCCTACAGCATCGGATTCGACCGGGCCCTGGCGCTGTGGGCACCGGCCGTGCGACCGGGCGGCTACGTCGTCGTCAGCGAGCTGTGCTGGCTGACCGACGCCCCTCCGGCCGAGGTGCGGGAGTTCTTCGCCTCGGAGTATCCCGCGATGGGCTCGCTGGAGGACGCCGAGCGAGCCGCGACCGAAGCCGGCTTCACGTGTGTCTCTCGCTCGATCCTGCCGCCCGAGGTGTGGACCGAAGGCTTCTACGATCTCCTCGGACCGCGGGCCCGCGAGCTCTCCGAGCACGACGACGGCGTGGTGCGTGAGCTGGCCGGCGAGATGCTGCGCGAGATCGCCACCTTCGAGCGCTCGCAGGGAAGCTACGGCTACGTCTTCCTCGTGCTGCGCCGTCCACCCGAGGCGGAGTGAGGCGAAGGAGCCTCGGCCCTTCCCGGTGCGTCGACTTTGACAAACCCGGCTGCGGTCGCGCATCCTACGACCCAGAGCGGTCCCTCCGGTCGGGTCCTCCGGGCGGTCGGTGATCGCCCGGGGGAAGAGCATGCCGCGCGCCGTCCCGTACCGTACGTTCGGGCTGATCTTGGGGCTGATCGGGACCGTCGTCTCCGCGAGCTCGGAACGCCACGTCGGGCCGCCGAGCGATCCGTGGGTGCCGGATTTCTCCCATCCGGAGGTCGCTGCGGGGCCGGTGGTGCGGAGCGTGCAGTCGGGCTCGTGGTCCGACCCGGCGACCTGGGGCGGGTTGCAGCCGGGCCCGGGCGACGTGGTCGCCGTCGAGCACGACGTCGAGCTGTTCGGGACGGCCCGTGCCCACGACGTGGTGATCCGCGCGGGCGGTCGGCTGCGTTTCCGGCCGGACCGCGACACCCACCTCGAGGTCGGGACCCTGCAGGTGCTGGTCGACGGGGTGCTGGAGGTGGGGAGCCGGGCGCACCCGGTCGACGCCGCGGCCGTCGCCACCATCGTCTTCCTCGACCGGCCGATCGACACCACCGTCGATCCCGGGCAGTACGGGGGCGGTCTGCTGGTGCTCGGCCGGGCCTCGCTGCGCGGCGCACCCCTGTCGGCGAGCTTCGTGCGGCTGGATCCTTACACTTTTTTCGAAGCGACTTCTTAATTTTCTGTTCCTATTGGCCCTGGCTCATTCTTTACTAGTCTTCAGTCACGTTTGAAAACCATGACGTGGTCATGAGGACCTTCCACCCTCGATAACATATTTTCCGAGGTTTAACCTTTTCTTAACAAAGCTTGTCAGCTTTTAGGTCCTGGTGCAACCACTGCATTGCTTCAGAGTCTCTGCTTTGAATTGCCTGCGAAGATTTACTCCTTTCTTTTTTTTTCTTTTTTTTAGAGAGAGAGACACTTTTATTATACACCAGTCGGCACGCGTTGCTAGGACTTAATACAGAGTTGTAGGACTTATTACAGAGCCCTGGAGGACAGTAGGACTTAATACAGAGCCCTTGAGGACACCACGTTTAACAAGATTTTTACTTGAAAAAAATCCATTAAGGTGAACGTTCCGCTCTATATTTTTGAGTTAATCACGAAGCAAAGCCAAAGTAGCCCCTCTTTGTCCATAAAAATAATATTTTTGCATTAGTATTTGGTAGGTAACAGTGTCAAATGCCTTAATCAAATCCAAAAACAAAGCAGTTACTCTAAGATTATTATCAAGAGCTCCATTAATTACCGAAGTTATATGTGATAATGCCATCTCTGTAGTTCTCTCCTGCCTGAAACGAAATTGAATCGGATTTAACAGTTTATACACTTCCAAATGATCATTTATTCTAGTGTTAATACACTTTTCTAGAACACGAGAAATAACAAGTAAGACCGAAATAGGCACATAATTTCAAAGATTATTCTTATTACCGCCTTTAAAAATAGGAGTTATCCTAGCAACTTTCAAGCAATCAAAAAACGTTCCCCGTTTCAAACACACATTAATAAACGTCAGCAATCAGTTCAACGGCTGGACGCAATTCACAGAGTTGCCTGTATATTAAGTACGTTATTTACCATCAGCCACTTTAAATCTTTTCTGCTCCGACTTTTTTAAAACACCATTTTCCCGAAGAGGGGCTTTTGGACCCCCTTTAGTAACTTTGCAAACTTTAGTTCCCAACTTATGCGGTTGGGCAGAAGTTTATAACTTTCCCTCCTAGCTGGCACCCAACACAATGTTAATTTTGATATCACGTCGGTTTCACGTCATGTTCCAATCCGACATCGAGTCGACCCTTATTTGACGTGATGATATTAACAAAAGCATTGGTTGTTATACTGATATTGAACTTCAATCAAGCGCATAGAGTCGTTTTAACGTACGCCCTATCTATATTGAATCAGCGTCAATAAGACGTCTTTTCAACGTTTAAAGTACACAGCCGCGTTAATTTTCATTTAAAGCGCAACAACCTAAGAGGTGACGTCAATACAACGTCTGACATAAAAATTTCGGCTAGCACCAAAATGATAAAAAATTTGGATTTGGTTATAGCTTATTAGAGAGGGATCTTCCTATATATAATGACAACCGGTAATCATATTTTTTGTTGCTTGGTGCACTGAAAGGAAAATTGTACATCTAGTTGAATTGACGGTCTCGCGTGAAGATAACATAGATGTAGCGCAGGTGAGAAAAGACAACCGTTACGAGAAGCTACTTGAAAGTTGCGAAGAAGTCGGTCGAAAGTCAACACATCTGTCTGTTGAGGTTGGCTGCAGGGGATTCATCGGTGACAGGCTAGGGAAGTGGCTGACCAAAATTGGTCTTAACACAGCAGAGAAATAACACAATGAAGTAAATTCAACACATAGTTGAGAAAGCAAGCCACTGGATCTGGTTGTAGAGAGATGACACTAACTGGCTAGAAAAGTGACATCAAACATACCCAGAATCCCTGAGATAATCCACAGCAAAGATCATCAACAACCCACGGATAACATCAACTGTGGCTGTGAGCGCAGTCGACACAGTTAAAGGATCCTCATGTCAGTGAGGGGGACCGGTGTGCACAACAATCCGTTGAGAGGAAGGCCGCGAAACGGAGCACATTCTCTCCTGATGAATCCTTATATTCACTGGATCCGGTGCGCGGAGCAGTCGGCTGCAAGCACTTGAGTTACAAGCTGTTTTTCTTACATTACGTATTATTTGGGTTGTAGGGTTATATAACTTAATTAAGCAATTTTACCATAAAAATAGACAATTTAAATTAATGTTCGATCACACCAACATTTTTGAAACGCAAAGTTTGACCCGATTAAACAAATAATTTAAAACCAAATACAACTATTCTGTTAGCAAAATAGGAAGAATCAAATAGTTTTGGCTCATACAAAATTTAAGAGTGAAGATTGACGAACAAATATTTTCTAGGAACAGACCTTAAACCATAAGGAGTCTAAGATTAGTATGAACTTTCAGTATGTTACTGTCAAAAGTAGATCAAGTATGTATAGGTATATACGAAAAGATATTTCGTACACTCTATCGGCTTACTTCTCACTTGCAAAACTGAGTGATGGCGTCAAAAACAACTCGCATTATTATCTGTGGTAGATATTGACTTCTAACAATTTACTCCCTTCCTTTAAATATAGGAGCTAACATATCGTCAGTGCTAAAACATCAGAGAGGCTGAATGTATTGTAATAAAAGATAATTAGGTAAGAAGTGGGTCAAATACATATACAGATATAAGTGAAAAGTTACAAAATATTTTTTTAAGTTGAATAAAATGTTATAGCCCTATAATGTTACCTCTTACCTTGAACTTAGCAAAATACTCATCATCTCCCGTACTTGTAGTTCCTGTTCCATTTTTGGAATCTTCAGCAAGAATTTTGCACTGTAATGAAGTGGTCGTTAATTTGACAACTGAACAGGATGACTCTCTCTTACACATCAAACAGCATTCTGCAATACCAGAAACTGCATCTGATTTTAGGACTGAGTAAGTCTTGTTCGTTGGCAACTTAAGTTCGACGAATAGATCTCCAGCAAGAGTATAAAAAACCGCGGCAACAAAAACAAGAACGTTCAACCAGCACATTTCGTACTGATCATAAACGGTTGACGAATACCACCATAATTACAATTATATGACCTTGTCAACTTCTTTCAAATGACAGAATGCAAACTGAGCGGTGCTTGATGAAAAAGAAAATCACCAAATAACGCATGTTGCAAATAATGAATTATAAATGAACATGATTTTTTAATTGGAATAAACACCATGTTTCTTAATTAACAGAGAGATGACCTCAAAGTATTTATTTCATTTGACATTTATGACAATAGTTTGTGTCAGCTTGAAATAATATACTGATCTACGTTTCAAGCTGCTTTAACAGTTTCTTTTAGCAAATACTAAGGTAACAATTTTTTCCCAACGTTTCGCAGTCATCTTGACACCGTTCTTAAGGATAATATTGGCAAAAATACGAAATTTATTCATTTACACTATGTAAAGAATGAAAAAATTACATGAGTACCTTTGCGCGTATCTACTCGCTCATGCAAGTGCCCACTGGTAACCAACATACCCTGCATCGCACAGGTGACATTTAATTCATATACTACGCATTGTTTGTTTACAATAGGGGGCTTTATCTCTTGAGTCTTAAGATAACTATGTAATTTACGAGTGACAAACGCGAGCTGGATGTTTATTTGAATTTTTAAACAAAGATTTTTTTACCCGGTTTTTAACTGCAGTGGCCGAAATCTAATCTTTGAAGGGGAAAATAAACTTAATCATGCCTTCTTTACCTTGTGGAGTGGCTGGTTGGTCTGTATTGATAGCTTTGCTTTTTATAAAATTCTTGATGATACTATTAAAAGGATGAGGAGGATATTTACGAGTTAAAAAAACATTCAGAAGACCCTCACACTCATTAGAAAAATTTGTCCAATCGGACAACAATCCGTATGCCCGATCAAGCATGGTCTTGATGACACTTCGTTTGTAACGTTGATCGACAGGACTATAATAATAAAGCAACGAACCTGGGTTTTTTGTTAGCTAAAATTTTCATGCAAAGGCAAGACCTGTGCAAGACAGTTGGTTTTAATTTAAAGTTCAAAGTATAAAACAAGTGCCTGCCGTAAGCATAAGATTCTTTTGCAAATAAGAGAACAACAAAGAAACTGCCATTTCGACAACGTTTTGTCTTATTGTAAAAATTAGTCGGGAACATTTATAGCCCAGTGACATTTCAGTGTTAACATTCCTAGATTGAAAAACGTGCCGTCCCCCTAATTAACGCCGCCCTCTAATAAACGCCAGACCTCTAGCCGAACATTTGTAATAAATGCCGCAATGATAAACGCCGCATCTTAAAGACTGGCATTTATTAGAAAACAGACCAAAGGAGAAATGACAAAAAGTTTATATGAGTTTCACATCTTTTCCATCAACAAATTTTGCTATTTCCAGTTTTTATAGTTTGCCATGAACAATTTTTGCATGAATTTTTGTTTATTTTTTGTCTTGTAATAAACGCCGCTCTCTATTAAATGGCGCATCCAAAAGCTGGGGTTTGTAATAAATGTCGTGGGGTTGATTAGAGGAATACGGTATGTCTTTAAATGTCTAGTTAGAAAGATTGTCCAAAAGAAAAAAATAGAAACTAAAAAATTTAGCAAGTAAATAATGATTTTAGTTAATTAAAAGGCACTTGTGCACTGTATCAACGTAGTACAGCATGTTAAAGATAAGGTCTGCAGTTGCCAAATCGGGCGGGAAAGAATTCTTAATATAAAGACAATTGCCCACCACTAGACATGCTAGATATGCACAGCTAGAGTCTGTGGTAGGTGTGATCCCCCACCACGATATCAAAATAATCATGGGAGATTTTAATGCACAAGTTGAGAAGAAGAGGGTTGGTGTTGAAACAGTAGTTATACTTTTTATTTCTTGAAATGACACAAATGTTAATAAACAAAGGTGGCTGGAATTTTGTAGAACAAGCTGCTTAAGCCTGAGCAAAACCTTCTTTAACCATAAACAGATACACAAGGGTACATGGATTTTACCAGATGGACACACTTTGAACTTTGAAATAGATTTTATATGAATGATGGAGGTCTTCGTTCACTGATTCCAGAGCGTATATTCTAGCATATCTACAGTGACCACCTCCTTATCAAAGCTAGCAGCTAGATCACCTTTAAGTAAAGAACCTCAAAAGATGTGTTCCAAAAGCTCCTTGATAAAGAAAAATATAATGATCCTAAAATAGCAAGCCAATATGAAATACAATTGGAAAACCAACTTAAGGCCTTAGAAACAGAAGAACTAGGGTACAACACTGTGAACGTTTGCTGGGAAAGATTTAGAGAGATAAACAGCAGCTAAGGTTTTAGGCAACTAACAGAAAACCGTATCAGCAAAGAATCATGGGAAAAGATATATAACAGAAAAGAGCAGAGAGAAACTTTTTGAACCCTAGTGAAGCACAAAAAGCGAAATACAAAAAGCTAAACAGAGAGGTTAAAGTAGCATGTAAAAGAAATAAGAGAAAATGGTATGAAGAAAAGACCCACTTGGCTGAAGAAGCAGCTAAGAAAAATGGCACAAGCAAAGTGTACAAAATTGTAAACTTGGTTGCAGGAAAAACAAAGAGAATGATTGTTATAGCAGTAAAAGGAAAGGATTTAAGGGTACTCAAAACACATGAAGACGAGGTAAAAAGATGGATGGAGCATCTCAGAAAGTTTTAAATCAGCCAGAACCTAACAAGACAATTTGAATTGACTTTGGGAATCTGATAGAACTAGACATTAATTGTGATATAATCAGCTTAGAGAAAGTTACGAGTGGGATAACAAAGTTTAAAAATGGGGAATCATCTTGTACAGATGCTATTGATTCCTTAAAAGGATTATTGAGATCATCAAAGAATACCAGGGGAACCTTACGATCCACTTTGTAGACTTCTTGCAGGCTTTTGAGACAGGCTTTTGAAGCTTTTGTTCACAGAGACACAATGTGGAGCATTTCCAGGTTATATGGGATAAAACGATTATGGTGACGAGGGCTTTCTACAGGAGACGTAAATGCTGTCGTGAGTGGCCAATGTTTCAAACGAGGAGGTATACAAGCTAGCAAAGACAAGAAAGTTCTTTCTTAGTAAAGTCGAGCATCAAAAGAACATTTCTCTGGGTCACATCAACAGAGAGAGCTGTCTCGAGAATCTCGTTCTGAATGGTAAAATTGAAGGCAAGTAGGCGAGGGGACGATAGAGAGTAATGGTGATGGATGGTTTGGTAACAGAGATGGGAATGTCGCCCACGCAGCTCATACGTGTTGCAGTAACCCTGCTTTCTGGTCCTGTTTAGTCGACTCCAATAGCGGGTATGGCATCTAAAGAAGAAGAAGTAAGTGCTGTATAAGATTTAGCAAAGGCACCACAGATATCTTTGAAATTGTTACCGGTGTCAAACAGGGTGACGTTCTGTCACCATTTCTATTCCTGTTGGTGATTGACTATAGACTATCGAAAGCGGAAATCAAAGGTGGTGGAATTAATAAGGGTGTCATGAGAATCTTTTAATTTGGACTTTGCAGATGACATTGCTCTTCTGGATCAGAATGAAAATATGTTGCAAAGAACTACAAGAGAGACACAAGCTGTGAAGGAGAAAGTGGGATTGCGTTTCAATGCTACAAAGTGTAAGATCATGAAAGTTGGGGGAAACACGTATTGCATGTTAGGACTCTATATGGATGGATATGTGATTGCTGAAGTAGATAAATCCAGTATTTAGGAATTATTATAAGCAAGGAGAGTAGAAGCTCGGAAGAAATCTGTCTGGAAATGCAAAAGGATTACAGTAATACTAAAGATGTAAATTTATGAGACAACCGTTCGATCTGTACTACTGTATTCATCGGAAATATGGGAACTAAAAGAAAAAGACGGAAAGAAATCAGAAGCTTTCCACTATAAGTGCACGAGAAGAACGTGGCAATACCATATACACCCCAACTGTCAAATGAAGAAGTGAGAACAAGAGATGTAATGTAATGGGAACGGTTGAGGATATCATAAAAGCGAGACAACTGACATAGATGGGTCACATCTTTAGAATGGGTGAGAAAAGGAAAACGAAAGTGGCAACAGAATGGATCCATAGAGGACAGAGGAGATGTAGAGGGAGGTCAAAATAACATGGATGCGCCCGCTGGAAAAATACTAAGAGAAGAAAGAAAGATTAACGAAAGAATATGAACACATACATATTTGATACTCCAATTATATTGATATCAACAGAGTCTATACTTTTTAAATATGAGTTAAAGTACCCAGTTTGTTTATAAAACTTATGAATTTAATAATCATATTAATAATGCTGTTAATCCCACATATAACTATAAAAATATAGTATTGATTTTCATTCAAAGCACGCCATCGAGGTATAAAAAGAGACTCGGGACTTCACAACGAACATCCAAGACAATCAGAAGCAAATGTATGTTTGTTACTAAATGCAAGCGTCGATCAAAGCATTACATTATTCATCCTAAGCTAGACTACAAACAATCATTGTAAGATCCCTGTCACTCAGTTGATGGGCACCTGTCAATAAGAGGTACATTTACACCCGGATTAAAAACTTTGACCTTTATATAGAGTGGTGTTACCCGTTTACATACTTATCATAACAAATATATCGATTCTAAGATATTACTTCAGATAGATTTGCTTTTGTAAAAAAAAAAATAGAAGAAGTATGAGATTATATATGTTGATTTTCACCGGTGAATGACTGGGAGTTAATATGGCAACTACAGAACTAGAGAATGTAATCACAGGAAGTCATGTAGCTCAATTGGTAGAGCACACGTCGCAAAAGCGTAGATCGCGGGTTTGAATCCCGGTGATGAAATACTTTCTATTCCCTCTGTGTATTTACAAAACTAATAGTTCAAATCTTCCCTTCTCGATGATACTCAGTATACTTGCTGTTATAACCTGAATTGTTAAAGTTGTAAACAAATTTTTATATCAAGCTATGCTTTCTGTATATTAGAACAATTGATTGCTCTTTTATGTTACCCCGAAAAAATAACCTGTCCAAAAAATATTCCCTACAGATAATGGATTAAATTCCATTGTTTTGACATCTACTTAAGTCTTTATTAAGTTCTACTTTTGTTGTTTTGTTCTCTAGCATGCATCTGAATACAAGCTTTTATCGATAAATTAATATTTCCATACCATTAGCAAAATATAGTCACTTCTAAATTTGAAGTTGATTTTGCAAGACTTGCATTACTTACAATCAAAGTATGTCTACAAAATGGAAAGGTACACTAGATAAACCTCCTTTTAAATGTAAAATTGGATTTAATCATACCTGGAGAGGAGATAACCCTATTAAATAGCTTCAATTATGTTAATGTAAACGAAAATAAGCATGTATGCCTTTCAATCCAACATTTATTAAGGGAGATGAAGAGCTAATGCAATTTGTAGAGCTCCTGTATATTTTTATTATTATTATTATTATTATTATTATTACTTACATGTAACTTTATGCCTGTAAAGTGAGTAATGGTTGTATTATTGGGAATGAAATAAATACACGAAGTTTAAAATTATTATTATTATTATTATTGTCACTTTGTAACTACAAAGATGCACTTCTTTACTTAAAAGGATATCTTAGAATATTAAATTTTGATTCATAGTGCCATATGTTTTCAGTACCAATTAACTACCTTTGCTCATGATATTTTTCCAAGAATGATGGACATGCAATTTAGTGTTTACATGTCTTTTCATTTACCATTCGATCCACTACGTCGATGCTTACTTCTCGTCCACGGTAATGTTTTGATCAATTCGGTAGCTCTTGCTTGTTTGGTCGACCGCTTTTAACATTTCCACATGCCGGCGCTTACAGGGAAATACTTCCTTTTTACTGCACAAAAACAGAATTAAGTAAGATTTGTGAAGTAAATATAAACAAATTGCCAAGTTAAGAACCTTACTAGAAGAATATAATCCCAAAACTGATAAAAGATGAATAAATCTCGGTTGCCATAGACCGTATTGCTTCGACCAACAATAAAGGTCGGTTGGTTGACGACAAATTGGTTAGTTAGCTGGTTGACAAATTTTAACAATTCAACTTGCCAAGTCTCTTTCCAAGTGCAAAAGGATTTCCTTTCTTGGAAGAAGTAATGACAATAATAATAATGATAATGATAATAACAATATACAGGAGCTTTCCATGTTACATCATATCTTCATCTTCCTAAATGAATGCAAATAAAGATATGTAAGTGGTGTAGACGTAAGAAAAAAAAGTCAAAAACAAAAGCAAAACAAAATCAAATAACACAATTAAAGCAGCAAGACATAATTGGAAAAAGCAAGTAGGTTTTCTTTGGTAGGTTTTTCTTTGGTAGGTTTGACTAAATAACTCACGACAAGAATAAAGATTAGACTTCGTTCAAAAGTTAAGTTGATATCCGTATTAAATACAAGAAGGCATCAAATATAATACTTGCTGGAAGCATAGTTTGTCTCGGCAATCTTTATTTACCATGCTACAAGAAGAAAGAATCGAAGCGTCTAAAACAGATCAGACAACCCAAAATCTTTTGTCTGGGAATGATGATAATAATTTCATAAATCTCATCCGACCTTTCGCTTTTTGTATTATAGTTGCTGCTCAATAACAAAGATGCATACAAGTAACAACAATAACAACAAAAACGTCAATAAAGGAACTGCTGAATTTGATCTTCTGTAATTAAAAATGGAAATGGTAACTAAAAAGATGTGACAAAGTAATGTGAAATGAACATAAAAGCAATGTTTATGCAATGAATGACAAATTTAGGTAGATTTTTAAAGAATGTAAGGAAAATGAATATAGGGTACATGTAGGATGATCCATAAACTTCCGTTACCAGAAATGACAGTGTAAGCACAGAATAGGGAAAAGAAGAAGTGATAATACCCTTCAAAGTTTTTTGCAAATATTTTATTTGAAAAGAACACTAGAAAAATAGAAAATATGTCACCACCGGAGATCCAACCCGTGACCCACGCTTTCGTAGCGTGCGCTCTACCAACTGAGCTAGGTGGCCTCCGATGTTAACATATTTTTACTTCTCTAGTTACCACATTAGCTCCCAATCATCTAGCAGTGGACATCGACATCCAGCTCAACGGAATTGGAGACCAGCATCTCTGCGGTGGACATCACCGGTGGACATCGACATCCAGCTCAACACAATTGGAGACCAGCCTCTCTGCACCATGTGACTTGACCAAGGAAGAACGGCCCGTCATCAATCCAAAGCCCATTAAAGTTAAAAAGTATTATCGAGAAGAGAGAAGAGAGGATTAGAAATGTTGCTTTTCAAAACTAACATTTCAAGTCCTCTCTTCTCAAAAATATTTTATAGTGAAACTAACAATTGAACTGAACTAGCGTTGTTTCCTTTATCAAGGTAAATTTGAAATTGCAACAAACAGTTTGACGGAAAATTGACTGTTGTCATGAGGGAACGGTTTTGCAGCGAGTAGATAACACAGCAGGATAGAAATACTGTGCCTTGTTGAAGAAAAAGCAGATATTTAAGTATTAATTATCTAGCACGCAATTTCTTAACGAGCAAGTTTGGTTTCGGATCAGATCTTGAGTTTCTTATTTAAACCTTGGAAAGATTATTAAAATTGCTTAAAAAAATTGTTTGTTATCACAAATACCAGGCGTATAAGTAATTATTTTGTATAAATAAGAAATCTCAAATAGCCAATGGGATTCCAATTTATGATATTAGCCAGCAAAGCTCATCTGTACTCGACGCTCCAAGCACCCAGTTTCTAGATTTCTCGTAATAGTTTACTACTTCCTTCACTTCTTGAAGATATTTGAGTTGTTGTCCGTAACATCTTTTGTCCCATCGCCACTGCCACCATTCGAAAACAAATAAATTGAAAAATAAATTTGTCTGGTTAAATTGCTTACATCCTAACGGACACCGCTCAAAGCCACCGTTATAACAGAAACTCTCTGATAAAATTAAATTTAATTCAGTGGTCATTGGGGGTATATTACTATCCTTGTCGTAGTATGCTCTCCCTGACCTGGTGCTCAAGTATCTCACGTGAATCGCTACCCTTGGCTTGGGTAATGTCAATTCCTTTGGTATTTCTTTCCTAAGAAATTGCAAAGATGCCATATCAGGGACATAATTGGCTTTCCCATCCCAGTTGTTATCGGGTGACATCTGCAGATGAAAACTGTATTGATCACGTTTATGATACCAGATGTAGTTGCAAAATATACTATATTGACAGAGGCACTCCATGCCGAATTTTAGACTCCTCTTAAACGCTTCATCAAAGCTGGTACCAAATCTCTTGGCTATAAACTGTCTTAATTCAATGATATGCGATACTTTAATCAATACAGGAAAGTAGGCCATACATTGTGGAACTTGTTGTTCTCCTAAGAGAAAACGTGTGGCTGTTCCCCAACAAGGGCGGTTTTCTGACCCCATTCTCGCATTCACTACTGGTTTCCCGTCCTCAAATAAACTTCCTGGGGCTACAAGTGATGTCCACATGGTGTCTGAATCAACGAAACCTACGTACTCTGCGTCTGTACATCTCTCTTGATGAAATTGGTCATAATAGGAACGATATCGCAAGTTATTCTCGTATATGCTAGGATCTTCGGCAGGAAATTGGAAGCAGATCTTTGGATAGGGCCAAAGAGAGTTTAACAGAGATCCAACAGCTTGGTCTTTGGGACTTTCACCATCAAGTACCAATATCAGTGCACTTTCCGCTTTGTCCGGAGGAAAAAAGTGTTTATAGCTCTTCACAAACCATCTTCTATATTCTGTGATAAACCGTTCGAAACTTGATGTTCTGAGATACAACTGAAACGAGGGAACATGCTCCCAAGGAGAAGGTAGAACAGTTGAAGCATTCGTGCCCTTGATACTTTCCTTCCGAAAGGGGAAGTGAGTTTTACTGAAAAGATGGTCGTCAATATAGGTTATTTCTATGAAACAAAATGACAGGATGACGATTATCGTTGTGAGAAGGAAAATCTTTCCAAAGGATCCACGTGGACAAAGTGACTTGATCTCGTTCGAACCACTTGTAGACGCCATTTTCATGCACCTATCACCTTTCTTCGCAAGAGTCTCAGCATGCTATGCCTGATAGCTTTGTAGTCCTTTTAAAGCAGTTTTTGTCTTGACTAGCTTTCCTTATGTCCTGTTTACTCCTGTAAGGAAAAACAAATGTCAATCACAAACGCGAAATTTCCCAATTTAAGAACTTTATGTAATACACTAATTTTTTTATAAGAAACTACCTCAGCGTCCAGCCCTCGAAGTTTCTTTAAATTTTGACCTTTTGAGCCCTCAAAGTTTCTTAGCAGTTTCTTATTCTCTGGTACCAAATAGAAGGGAGTGGAATAACCGGAGGGGGCTAGTCACACTGCTGTTAGTAAATTCACACTTCATTTAGGGTACCCTCTGTTCCAGGTTAGCCTATTCATGAAATAACCCGTCTTCAAACTGTCTAAAACCTTTCAGAGATTTTTTAGGTTTCTTAGAGCAGCCCCATCCAGCCCTTGAGTTTCTTAACTTTTAGGGAGATTGAGCCCTGGTTTCTTATAAACTGGTTTCTTATAAAAAATAAGTGTACAAACCAGAGACTAAACCCTGAAAGTACCAAGAATCCAGGAAATTTGATGAGTAAAGTGCCTTTCACAAGGCTACAACATCTTGAGATTGGACTGGGACTTGAGCCCG
>JAAAKM020006971.1:130177989-130182989 GCA_010016025.2 Alatinidae sp. Z8VKAUB7J3 | reverse complement strand
TAGTAACCGTGTCCCCGAACTTCTTTACAAATGAGTTGATATTTTGTCACAATGTGTCAGCACAAATGTCCGGAGTCTTCTCGAGTGTGCATTGATTAGTCGCAGTTTTAGTTGCCTTTTTTTGTTACAAATTATATTCGCATTTGTAAATGTTTCCAAGGGACAACAGTCGCTTGTCATCACAAGAGTAGGATATAGAAATTATTTATAACATATAAATTTGTGTGTAGGAGACATTAACTTCCCTTTGTTGGTTCACCGTTTTTCAGTTCGATTAATTTCATTTATTATGTCAATAGGTGGGCTCCTTGTATAGGGTATACCAAAATTTGTCCTTTCTCATTAAATGCACTGTGGAACTCCTCTTTCATAAAGATATAACTTTGGTCTGTATTTTTAGATCTCGTCAAGGTTTTTAAAGTATCAGGAAGTGGTTAAGAGTTGCACCTACCATAAACGTATCAGTAAACCTTTTTATGTATCCAAATAACTCGTGTACCAATTTCTGTCAAACGAATGAACTTAACATCATTTCTACACAAATAGAACCTATTCAGCAAGTTCACAATGGCGACAGCGAGTGTAATTCTCCTTTGGCCTGTAGTACTGCCATATTCTGCCTGGAAGGTTCTTTTCTAAGACTAATTTGGCCTGCGACGTACGGGGGCAATTATAGGGACCGGAGACTCAGTTACGCTTCCTGCGACGACCTCTCTCTGGTAAATAGAAATGAGACATCAGGATTCTGACACATACACAAACTGAGGTAGTTAGAGTTACTCCAGTCTAAACTAAGCCATAACACTGGCCCAAGGAGTGATTGGAATATGAATGAACAGCTGTGCCTTGGAACGGTCCGCGGGGTATACAGGTCAAAATGATAGACGGGCCGTATTGTTTGCATTTTCCTTGATAACGCCCGCGGCGGATTGAAGAGCTTCGCGCGCCGGGAGTTGCCCATGCCTGCAATAGAGGATAACTGCTTTTGTGACCTTTCTCATTAAAAAGATACAATTTACTGTTCTTTTCTAGACATGCTTGGGAACAGCAACAAAATAAATTTCATCTTCACAAGTTATTCGACGGGCGTAAGATTTGTTTGGTTTTATATCCTCCCTAAGAACCTATCATCGCTCTACACCCCTACTAACGTTCACAGGAGTTCTTTAAGTTGTAAAATAATGCTGTTACGGCGGCCTGCCCTTGCCATACTTCAAAACGATAGGAAAATCCTTACTGAATAAAATATCTGCTGATAAGAATTGGTTTGTTCCTTTTTGCGAGGGTGTGATTCAACACTAATTATGAATTGAACGTGATATGATGCATCTGAATGTAATTTTTTTGACTATTCGTAGGGCAGCGACTGTTGCTGGCGTTTTACAAATTCCTTGGGAGTTCTTGGATTATTGGACGCCCTCGAGGTAGTATTTATTATCAGTGATATCATTAATACCCAAACTGAATGTTTGTAAGGTTTACAATATACGCTAGCAATGCTAAAGCGCGACATTCCTAATCAGTCCGCATTTGCTCAATTCTACGCACTATTAAGTAGATGTTTTGACTACAAATTGCTTCCGTCTTCTAATTGTTTATCATGAGACAATCTTATCAAAAGCCTTTGAATCTTTCATATTTCATATTTTGCAGATAACCAAAACAAATATCATACAAATTTTATTCGACATATAAACTTTAAGTGATAAGGAAACCATTTCAATAAGAAAGTTTTCAAGCAGGACAGTCTGTTTAATTCAAGCTCAGTCTTCCTCTTTCTTACAAACTCTTTCTGGGATATATACCATTTGCAGTTTAGTCCTCGTTAGCTTTGTTGCTGGCGTCATGTTGATGATTCCTTGCATAACATTTACGTCGCTTTTAGTTAACTGTAGACCTAAGCTCAACAATTTTTGAAAAATGCCCAAAAGTCTCAAATATGGGGGTTGATAATAAAATGGTGGGGTAGGTCATACTTTCAAATTTCTGTAAAAAGGCAGGGTCATTATAAAATTCTACGCGGTTAGAATTTTCAAAAAATGCAATATGGCCCCTCCCTACAATTAAGCACCAAAGGGTAGTAGTTATGTTGATTCTGCAGACATTTTTAACTTCTATACATTTCTAGGTGTACAGGTACAATGAAATGCACCGAAAATATTATTTGATTGATAAGGATCTAGTAAAGCCAATCAAAGGATGACAACACAGTTTTTTCTTTATGTTTTATCTGATGATGTGTTATCTTGATGCCATTTTCAAGAGAAATGGTAAAAATACTAAACAGGGATAACTTATAAAATTCAAATAAAATAAAGAAATTGAACAGTCTTCTACTGGGATGGAATCTGTTTAAAATTTTTTTCATTAATGCTTGACCGTGCAAATATCCAGCATCTTGTTAACTAATCAACTAATTTACTTTTCTACTTGCAAAGCACTTAAAAATGTTCAATCAAGCTGAAATTTCATAACTTACCTCAGTAGAGTATTTTACCATTTCCCTTATTAATGGCATGAGGGTGACATTAAAACATCAAGAAAAAAACGTAAAGATTTTTTCAATCAATGTTATCAACATCTTGAATTGCCATCATCATGCCTCACTGAATGTATAGCAATGTTTGTAACCATATATGCGGTTTAACAACAATTTTTTTCTTACCTTTGTCCTCTCCATAAGCTGTTTACCAATTTTCTGTGCTCCTTCAGCCCAGTCTGCATTGACAGTATGTTTCACCCATGACCAAAGACCTGAGTCACTTCTATTCATACGAGGCTGGCCTTCATATTGTCCCTCTGATTCATCAAAATACTTTGACGGAGATGAGGAATAGGTCATATGACTTGAAAAATCTTGTGGTGCTGGAGTAAAAATCTGTGGTTGGTTTGTGGGCTTAGTTGAATAATTATACACCGATGGGACAAACAGTGGAGATGTTTGCCCTAATGGACCTCCCTGACTATTCATATTCCTTGGTGATTGCTGTGGAATATACATTGGTGGACTCTCCTCGCATTGATCAGTGTACTGCGTACCCGGTGTACAATAGACAGGGTGAGGAGGACTTGGTGTTTCATTATAAGTAGCTGCTGTTGGTGAATACAAGGCTTCTTGCTGTATGGCATTGCTGTATCCTTGTTGTACCTGGCTGGTAGTCTGATTTGAGTTCTGAATTATCTGATTAGAGAGAGCACTGGAATACTCCTTCCCACTTGGAACACTTGAAGCCTGAGCTTGTGGTGGTGCACCGCTTGAATACACATTGGGCACATGTGCCGATGGTTGATATCTATTGATACCACTTCCGGTGTCTTGGAAATTTGTTTGTTGTACATTAGGTATTGCATTAGGAGCTTGTGGAACATTGCTAACAAATGGTGTAGAGACATGGTCATCTACATGTTCCTGTGGTGCTCTTGTTGGGGAGAAAGTGTCTGCTGAAAGTGGACTTCCATGAGCACTGAAATTTTCAGGTTGGCTACTCTGTCGGAAAAAATCTTGAATACTGTTACTTGATGATTTTGTTTGCAAATTATCAGGAGCTGCTTGACTGCCTGGGAATGCTGTAGCCACTAAATTGTTAGGATATGTAGTAGCTGGTGTATTATCAGGAAGTGCAGAAACAGCTGGACTTTTGGGATATGTTGCAACTGCTCCAATCTCTGGAAATGTTGGAGCTGCTGCACTCTCGGTGTACGTTTGTGATGCTCCGATCTCTGGAAATGTTGGAGCTCCTGCACTCTCGGGATATGATGGAGATGCTCCAATCTCTGGAAATGTTGGAGCTGCTGCACTCTCAGGATATGTTGGAGATGCTCCAATCTCTGCAACTGTTGGAGCAGCTGCACAATCGAGATATTGTGGAACTGGTGCATTATCAATAGTGGCAGCCAATGATGCATTTTCACCGATGGCAGCAAATGGGTCTTTGGCATCAGTGGCTGCAAATATTACAGCATCAGGGCCAAAAAGATCACTTTGTTTTCCTTGGCCTTCATTTGCAATTTCCCCTACAGCCAACTGTCCATTTCCTGTTCCTGCATCTGTACTCAACAGCTCATTTTTGTCCGATATGTTTTCAATACCAGGTAATAACTGGTTATTTGACTCCTGTGGTACTGCACTAAAATCAAAAGGATCATCCACTGATAAATCCTCGAAGTATTTACTAACATCCGATGTGGTACTAAGATTTGTGTCAGTTTGCGAAGGTACTGTTGTATTGTTTTCACCAAGTATATCCTTCTCGCTGCTCGCGCGAGAATCGTTACTTGGTTCTGCAACCTGCACGTCTTTTTCAGACACCTCGCTTTCTGCAAGCTTTGCTCCTTCAAACGAGGGGCTGATACGGTCGTAAGAGTTACTATCTACAGCTAAAGTCTGCCCTAAATCACTATAGCTTGAGTGGGACTCACTAAGATTGATATTATCCAAACTAAAACCAGGAGAATCGACTTCTGGTTGAAGACCCAGTGACCCCAAACCATCGTCTACCTTGCCAGCTTTCTGCACGTCAAGCCCCAGAGACTTCGGAAAGGTATTATGTTGTGGGGTAGTTTTCGAACTACTTGTCAACAAAATAGGATCATCCATTAAATCTTCTTCTTCAAGCTTACCAGTCATTTCTCCAACAACTGATGTGGTACTGGAGTCACACATAAGGTCAATCGACTCCAGAGACTCCGGAATGTGAAGATCGTCACTTGTTGAAGACGCAGTTGTTAGCGTCGCGTGCAAGTCTAAATCTGGCTCCTCTTCCATCATTTTAGCTGAGTTCGCCTAGGAAACCCAGTCTTTTCGGATTGGCACGTAAAAAACGTGGTTCTTTACATTGTTTTTCTGCTGTACGTGAAATCAGATAGACACACAACGTGGCAACAGTCACGCCGACATTTTGTTAGCCTCATTATGAAATGGCTGTTGAGACACGGAGGAGGAAACCCCTTTTCCTCAAATATTTGCATTCCAGGAAAATGATTGGAAGAAAGTTTGGCCT
>JAAAKM020006971.1:130159404-130170738 GCA_010016025.2 Alatinidae sp. Z8VKAUB7J3 | reverse complement strand
CCTTTATTCAAAACCCGCTGGTGAAGTATTCAAATCTCCAGTACTGTTTCAAAATTATCCTTTCCCATCATTGTTGCACCAGACATGCCTCTGTAAACTCTTAAACTATGTTCTTGTATATTATACAAATAAAAAAACCTCTTAATGATTCAACTTGTACTTTTTGTAATAGCTGAGAAAGTTGGTTGCTTTAATGACAATGGAAGGGTGGCAGGACGTAGACCATTTCCGGCCTATAAAGACCTTAGAAACAGTATCGATTGGAAGAATATTGAAAAGATAGTTGCAGACTGTGCCCAATTAGCAAAAGCCAACGGAGCTGAGGTATTGGAGCATAATACCTTCTTTTCTTTATCTTTTTGCAATTTCTCTTAATTTTTAATAGCTTTTCAGGAACTTCTGGCCATCGTCAGAGAAAGTGAGAAGAAGGGGTACTCAAATAATTGCAAAAAGGTATAACGTATAGTCGTCTTTGCAAAACAAGATATGTCATAATGTAAATTAAAAGAGAGGGCCAAATTAATGAAGCAAATTCCTGCGTTCAATAACCTTAATCACAGAATATATAAGATACAAAAAAAGATTTGTCGATGGATTGAACTTCCTAATATCAACGTTTTAAACTTTTGGTTATCCTGGTGCATCACATGGTTTGACGAATAGGTTGAGATGTTTCATGTTTACTCCGTACTGGTTCATGTTAGTAAAGCATATAACAACTGATGCGAGAAAGAGTTTGGAGAGCTATGATATGCATTTCGATCGGAATGATGAAAATTCCGGGGACAAAGAAGGGAACCACGGAAGAGGTGTTTCAGCAAACGAGAGCAAGAAAACAAACGAGGCGTGTGGAACGCGTTTCAGGAAAGAATGGTCTCTAGAACCTAAGGCTGAATAGAAAGTACAGAAAGAATAAAAATAGGCAAAGGAGATGGATGCTCCAAATTTCTTTAATGAAAGGATTGGAAAAAGAGCTAAGAGTGCCAAAAAGTGGTGTTGCATAAAATGGATACAGACAGAGGGAAGTAGCATTGATGATGATCTACGTCATTGGCATATGACACTGAAAAGAAGAGAAACATTTTTTTATTGAGCAAAGTTTTAAAATTGATATCTCTTAATTATAACGTTATCATTTACCTATTTCTTGCCATGACGATTTTTACCAACAGTATAGTAATGTTTGCATAACTATTGCTGTTGTTGACGTGGATGTTTACGTAGGTCACATATAAGTTTTAATAATGCTGAAAGGCTTTGAGACACTTGTCTTATTTCCTTAATACAGTAGCTCCTATTTATTGGCTACTGCTCATATTAAAAACCATCTCTTATCCCAATGAAACTTTGAATTTTCAGCCTGGTGATTAGATTTAAACATTGTTTTCTCATTGTTTTCAAAAAGGCTCAAAGAAAACAACAAATGTTTAATTTGAGAAAATGTTTTCAGGACATGATTGTATTTGAATCTTCTCATTCCTTAAAATAATCGGAGAAACTAAAAAAAACAGGTATTGATTACTTTGAATTTTTTATTTTAAAAAAGGCTTCAACTAAATCAATAGCATAATCTGAAAAAAGTTTTATTTCAAGCAAACAAACTTTTGACTTTAGTTCTCTGTTTTAAGGATGCTTTGCCATGGTAGGGGTTAACTCATTAGATCAAAGTACTGTTATCACTAACCACATTTTTTCAAGTAAATAGAGAACATGCAATACATATAATGGGAGGCGATTAACCCTATTTTGCTTGAAGTGTTCATTTCTGCAGCCACTTTCCTCTCTGTAAACTTACGCCCCTTATTTCTCGCCCCTAAGTATTTGATAGCTAGAATTCTCATCAGAAAATTTCATTTCGTTAATCAAAGTTTCATCAGATTGGCTCTAAATATGAGTTGAAAGTTGTAATCAGTTGAAGAACAGGAGGAAGCGGAAGTCCAAATGGCTGTTTTCAGGTTCAAAGTGTCCGTTCCAGTTAAACTTGTTAAAATATATAATTATCGTTTTACTTTCAGTTGCGTTTTAAAAAGATGACAAGTTAATAGTCACCTATATTAATAAGTATGTCAACAGTTTAAGAGTCTTTTTATTCATATTATTTGTAACACCTACATTCCAACTCAACTTATTGATACGTCAGTAAAGCAAAACTCTATAATCATCCGACTTTGTGTTGCATCTTCTTGATAGCGTATGCAAAATAATCGGCCCGGCCCGAGGCCGGCCTCCCGTCCGTCGGACCGCCCGAAACCGGCGACCGTCGGACCCGTGCCACTCACGACGGACGAGGAGGTAACCGATGCCGACGCCGCACGCGAAGCCCACCCGCATCCTCGGCCGGTTCCTCCGCCGCTGCCGTCTCGAGGCGCGCTACTCGCTCCGCGAGGTCGCCGAACTCTCCAGCCGACACCCGACGCCGCTGTCGGCCTCGTTGCTGTCGCGCGTCGAGCAGGGTAGACACACGCCGCACGCGACCATCCTGCTGACCCTCTCGAAGGTCTACGACGTCCCGTCCCAGCGTTTCCTGGAGCACCTGGAGCTGGACGCGTACCAGCCGTCCGATTCCGACGAGCAGGATCTGACCCGACTCGTCGAGCTCGGCCGCGAGCAGCTCGATCTCGATCGTCCGGCCGAGGCGTTCGCCGTGCTCGAGAAGGCCTACGGCATCGCCAAACGACGCCTCGCCGAGGAAGCCAACGAGGACAACGCCAGCCTGTTCGCCGACGTCGCGATGCGTCTCGGCGGAGCGGCTCGCCGGCTCGACCTTCATCGGGTGTCGGAGGTCTACCTGAAGGACGCGATCCAGCACCCGTTCGTACCCGACCGGATCGTCGCCTACGCCTTCTATCACCTGTCGGACACCTACGCCGAGATCGGTTCACTGCACCTCGCCCGGGCCCTCGCCGACGCCGCGAGCACCCTCGCGAGCCGGACTGGCCAGAGCTACCTGGCCGCCTCCTCGCAGGCGCTACGGGCGGCGGTGGAGGTCAACGCGCAACGCCCGCGCGAGGCGCGCGACCTCAACCGGCGCTGCCTGGAGCAGCTACTGGACCAGAACCAGCCATTGGCCGAGGCGATCGCGCGCGCCAACATGGCCTTCTGCGAGGTGCTGATGGCGCGGGATGCCGGCGACGAGAGTGCCGCTCGCTCCGCCGTCGGCATGCAGAAGGAGCTACTCCAGCAGCGGCCGCTGCTCGACTACCCGCGCGTCGCCGCTCGCGTGCAGTACTTCCTGGGACTGTCGCTCTATCGACTGGCCACCGCGCCGGCGATCGAGCCGGCCGACCACCTGAAGAAGGCCAAGTCGACGCTCCGGGTGGCCGCCCGCGAGGCGAAGTCCTACGGCCTGCGCCAGCTCGAGTTCCACGCCCGGTTCTACCTCTGGCGGGCCGCCACCGAGAGCGGCACCGACGCCGAGCGGCAGCGACACTTCGCCGTCATGAAGCGGCTGCGCAATCAGGTACAGGCGGTGACCCGTGAGACGGTCCGCTTCGACCAGGAGTACCTCCGACGCAAGAGCGACGGATGACGCGGACGGCGCGCTATCCTCTCACGGGCCGAGGGAAGGGAGGACCGAGCCGATGACGTCGACCGACTCGCACCGCCTGGGAACCTACGCCTGGGCACGCCGTGACGGCGGCGCGCTGAGCCCCGGAGACCGTCTCCGGTTCGCCCTGCCGGTGCTCCGCGCGATGGTGGCGTTCGGCCGCGAGCTCGTCCGGCGCGGACGGCGCTCCCGGCCCGAGACCGGACTCGACCTGTGGCCGACTCCCCCCGACTCGCGCCTCGCCCGACGCGTCGAGGAGGCGGCCCGCGAGCTCCAGCCGGAGTTCCTGCTGCTGCACGCCCGTCGGACCTGGGCGTTCGGCTGGGCGCTGTCGCGCCTCGACGGTGCCCGGCTGGACCCGGAGCTGTTCCTGCTCGCCGCCCTGATGCACGACGTCGGACTGTCGGCACCGGTGCGCGACCAGTGTTTCACGATCCGGAGCGCGGAGGCCGCCGACGCCCTGGCGGGCGAGCTCGGCTGGAGTGAGCAGCGCCGGCGGGCGGCGGCGGACGCCATCGTTCAGCACATCACGCCCGGGATCGAGCCGAGCGACCTCGACCGGCCGTCCTACTACCTTCAGGGAGGCGCGATGGCCGACCTCACGGGACTGCGTCGTTCGGATCTGCCGCGCGAGTTCGTGCGCGACGTCCACGCGCGCCACCCCCGAATGGACGTGAATCGGGCCCTGCCGGAGCACTGGCGGGCAGAGGCCCGGGCCGTGCCGCGAGGACGGGCGCGTTTCGCCGCCACCTGGGGTCGCTTCTGCGAGGTGGTGCGCTGGAGCGGCGCCTGAGGGGGCGTCCTCCCCCTCGGCGCCTCCGTACCCCACCTAGGGCGTGCAGTCGGTCTGCATGAAGATACGCCAGCCCTGGCACAACCCCATGACGATGTCCAGGCAGCCGTTGCGATCGAGATCCAGGAACGCGAAGTCGTGGGCCTGGAGGTTGTACTCCGGATCCTCGTTCCCCGGCACCGGGTCGAACAGTCGGCCGTCACCCGGGTTCTGGAGCAGCGTGAAGCCGGCCGAGGCTCCGCAGTTCTCGATGTCGACGTCGATCGAGGCGAGCCCCAGATCCAGATCGCCGTCGTTGTCGAGGTCCGCCGCCTGCAGGTTGCCGCCGAAGCCGGTGCTGCGCGGCGATTGCTGGAGCACGAACGTGTCGTAGTCGACGTGGCTGTCGGGCGTGACGTCGACGCTGAGCGAGACCCGGTCCTGGAGGTCGCTCACCGAGTAGACGTCGACGATGCCGTCGGCGTCGAAATCGGCCGTGGTGAACATGTAGAGCAGGGTGAGGAACCCGGGCACGACGCTCTGGAACGGTACGCTGTCGAACACACCGGTGCCGTCGTTGAACAGAATCGCCACCTTGCCGAGCCCGAACGGCGGCGCCGCGTAGTTGGCGGACACCTTGACCACGTCCTGGTCGCCGTCGTTGTCCATGTCCCGGATCTCGGCGTTGGTGCCGAAGGCCACGTTGGCGTGCTCGCCGAGCCGGTCGTTCTCCAGGGTGAAGACACCCGTGCCGTCGTTGATCAACAGCAGATCCTGGGTGCCGCCGGCATCGATGTAGTTCGACAGGTAGATGTCGGGGGCGCCGTTGCCGGTCACGTCGCCGATTCCGACGCCGCAGATCTGCAACGTGTTGACGTCGCCCGGGACGCTGATGAACGGCAGACGGAAGGACGACTCGTCGACCAGTCCGAGCCAACCCTGGGCGTCGGCCCCCTGGTTGACGTAGAGCGAGGATTGCTGACCGAAGGTGTTGGCGACCAGTACGTCCAACCAGCCGTCGCCGTTCAGGTCCTCGATCGCCACGTCGCGCGCATCGGACAACCGGGTGAGGAACTCGGGTGCGAACAGCGCGGTACGGTCGCGCAGCACTCCCCCCTCGTTCATCAGCAGGATGTCCTGGAGCGGGCCGGGATTCGAGAACGGACGCTTACGGACGACGACCAGGTCCACCCAGCCGTCTCCGTCGAGGTCACCCGCCGCCAGGTCCTTCTCCTGGGCGTCGATCGGGGGCAGGCCGGTGGCGTCGACGTACGGCCGAATCCGGAGCCGCGAGCGGGTCTGCTCCTCGAGGTCGAGCCACTGTGCCGAGGCCGTCGACCCCAGCACGAGGACGCTCACCACGAACTTCGATGCCCAGCTACCCATGGCTGTCTCCTCTATCGGTGGACCCGCCCGGGTCCGAAAGGGGTATCACGTCGCCCGTGATTCCGGGCGACGTCCCCGATTCTACGCCGGACGGCGGGGGAAGTCACCCCTTCAGTCGACCTTGAGGCGGAGCTGGAGCAACGCGTGCGGCGGCACTGTGCAGGCTCCCGGGTCGTCGACGCTCCACTCCCTCGGGACGACGGCCTCGCGGTCTGCCGGAGTGTTGCGCGCGTAGGGATTCGGGTGGGTCAGGAGCCAGGCCTTCTCGACCGTGGGCGCGGCCCGCCGGAATCCGTCGAGCTCCACCCTCACCTCGACCGGCTGGTCGTGGTGACGGTTCACGATCGACAGGGACACCCAGTCGTCGCGGCGTGAGGCGGCGATCGACAGCCACGGCGTGCGGTACGGACCGATTCGGAATCGGCGGGGACTGTCGTCGAGGGGTCCGTCGTCGGTGACCGCGAGCGCCTGCGCGCCGCTCTCGGTGGCGACCAGCCGGAAGGCATGGTAGCTCGGCGTCAGCACGACGCCCCGGGGGTCGGTGCGGATGAGCCCGAGCACATTGACGAGCTGGGCGACGTTGGCCATGCCGAGCATCGGTGCCAGCTCCTGCAACAGATGCAGAACGCAGGCGACCCACAGCCCGTCCATCAGGGTGAAGTTCGCCTTGATGATCTGTCGCAGGTGGTACCAGAGATTCCATTCGTCGAACGCGATTCGGACCGACGTCGACGGCCCGAGCACGGCCACGACATCAGCCCACACCCGCTCGATGCGCTCGCGCAGCAGCGCGGGCGATGCCAGGATGGCGTCGTACGCCGGACGGCGACGCGCGTAGCGGGAGCTACGGCGGAGCAGGTTCCAGCCCGCGGTGGCGGTCGGCACGTAATCGTGCAGGGACAGGAGGTCGATCGCCTCTCCGCAGCGCTCCAGGAGCTCCCGGTTCCAGCTCGCCGCCTCCGGCACGACGCTACGCCGGCCGTCCGCCGGATCGAGACCGCAGGCGACCAGCTCGATGGCCGGGTCGCGCTCGCGCATCGCGGCGGCGAAGCGTGCGTACCGCCGAGCGTAATCGGCGGCGCTCTGCTCGTGGCCGGTCTCCCAGCGGGCCCAGATCTCGTTCGCGATGCCCCAGTAGCGCACCCGGGGAACCCCCTGGCGCTCACGCGCCGCGCGGGCGTGCGCCACCCACTCGGCGGCCTCCTCTTCCGTGCCGGAGCCGTAGTTCACGTTGATGTAGGGCTCGACGTCGAGCTGCCGACACAGCTCCAGGAACTCGTCGGTCCCGAAGTGATTCGGGACCGGCGGACCGGCGACACCGTCGCGCGACCGGATGAGGCCGTGCAGCCGTCGGCTCCAGTAGGCGTTGGTGCGCAGCGGTCGCTCGGAGCGAGGGCCGACGCCGTCGCGCCAGTGGTAGCTGTCGGCGAAGCACCCTCCGGGCCAACGCAGCACGGCCCGGCCGCCGCCGCCCAGCTCGGTCAGCCCGCGCATCGCCGCGAACACGTCCCGCCGGACGCCATCGAGTGGAGGCTCGAGCCGGGGCAGGGGATCGAGCACGGCCGAATAGGCCCAGATGCCGTCGTGGATGCACTCCCCCAGCTCCTCGACGAAGTGGCCGTAGAGAGCCGGCGGGATCGGATGTCGGACCCGGTCGTGTACGGTGATGGTCGTCCGGCTCACGGCTTGCCCTCCCCTCGCGCCGGAAGCGCAGCCTAGCAGAGAGGAGGCGCCGGCCTCCTATCGCCGTGCGGCGAGGGCGCTGAGCACGCGCTCGACCGCCGCCTCGCCGGCAGTCTCGGGCGTACCGGCATCGTAGGGGGGTGCCGGCGCGTACTCCATCGCGAGCTGCGCGGTACGGGCCGTCTCGTCGCCTGCGATCTTCCCCATCAGCGCCAGCCCGAAGTCGATCCCGGCCGTGACGCCGCCGCCGGAGGCCCGGTTGCGATCGACGACCCAACGCGACCGTACCGGACGGGCGCCGAACTGGGGCAGCATGTCGAGGGCTGCCCAGTGAGTGGTGCTCTCGTAGCCCTGCAGCAGGCCGGCCGCGCCGAGCAGCAGCGCGCCGGTGCAGACACTGGTGACCCAGCCGGCGCGAGCCCCCCGGTCGCGCAGGTAATCGAGCACCGCCCCGTCCTCCATGGCGGCGAAGGTGCCCTCGGTCCCCCCGGGTGCAAACAGGATGTCGGGCGATGCGAAGGCATCGTCGAAATCGTGAGTCGGCAGCAGCACGGCGGCCGAGTCGGTCGGCAGCGGGCCGCGCTCCTTGCCGACGATCTGGACCTCGGCTCCCGGCCACAGGGTCCAGGTCTGGAGCGGCCCGACCAGATCGAGCAGGGTCATTCGGGGGTAGGCCAGCAGGCTGATCTTCATGGTCGCGTCTCCTCGCAGGGCGTCGCATCGTCGTTCACGAGCCAAATCTAGCCTGCCGACGACCTGGCAGCTATGATCATCACATGTCTCAAACTGCCACCCTACCCCGACACCGAGTCTGGTGCGTTCTCTACGACGGCGTGCAGCTGCTCGACGTCGTCGGGCCGGCCGAGGTGCTGAGCCAGGCCAACGAGGTGATCGGCCGACCGCACTACCGGATCCGCTACCTCGCCGAGCGGGGACCGACGGTCGCCACCTCGGCCGGGCTGCGGCTGGAGGTCGAAGCGCTGCCGTCTCGCTTCTCCGCGATCGACACCCTGCTGGTGCCCGGCGCCGCCGAGCGGCCGCTGCGACGCGCGCTGGCCAGCCAGCCCCTGCGGGCGTGGCAACTTGAAATCTCCGAGATCGAGGCCAAATCAGGTCAGCCTCGCCTGATGACCGATTTTTTTTGGCCAACTTGAGGCGAACTTGGGAACAACTTCACCTAGTTGTCGGGTAGAACACACGAACAACTTTGCCCAAAATTGCAAGTTGTCCACAAGTTGGCCAACTAAGTTGTCGGGAAAAGTTGCTCGTGTGTGTCTGGCTTAAGACTCCTGCACATCAAGTAATCAAGAAAACTGCGATTTTTCAACCTCTCAAATTCTCTTACATGTTTCAACAATAACTACTCGTAAAAATGTTTGCTGGGCTAATCAATTCCTGTAATTAACTGTAATTGTAGTTTATGCATCGTCCGTGACTAAACGAGTAAGTGTCACACAGTCCTTCACTAGTACGTAATGTCTCTCATTGTTGTAATTTTCCTCTGCAGAGAATGGTCGATCGAGCTAAGCCACTCCTCGTATGCTAAAGGTGATGTGCTGAATTATCGAAAGAAATACCTATGATTGAAAAGTCTCATTTCACGTATCAGAAGGTTAAAGTAGCCTTTTCTCCGCCATTGTTGATCTATCGTTCTTAACCAAAATCGTCTCATCGTTCAATCTCCGTTTGTTCTCCTGTATGTCCGAAGCAATAGAGTTAATGTAATCATTTTACTCAAAATTGGAAACAGTGTACTTGAAATTAGAAACGTTACTTTCCCTTTAAACCTCGTCAGCATCGTCATTTGTGAACACTTTCCGTAGTCTTGGGTACCTAATAGAAGGGGGTTGGAGTAAACGGGAGGGTTGGAAAAATCCCAAAAACGTAATAAACGGGAGGTTGGAATAGACGGGGTGGGGGGGAAATGACTAAAAATGTAGTAGATGGGGGGGGGGGCAGAAGAAAAAGTGTAAAAAATGAAGTCAAGAATCAATGTTTAGAATTAACTGCAACTCCCTAAACGTAGGGTAATACAACAAAATCAAAAGTCAGTTATTCGAAAGCATAGTACTCTCCCTTGCCTTCCAAGATTTTTAAAATGTTCCCCTCCTCCTGCTCAATGACAGTCTTATTACTAACATCTGTAATGTGCGCCTTCACACTTCTTCGAGCCTCGTAAAAGACCACCTTCGTCTTTTTAATGTGTGGTTTTCATATTTCAATAAAGATTTTTTCTACTGGCCCGCCAAAGTATTTTCTCAGAACATTGTCATGGGTGGGAGATTACCGAACGATTAATAGGCGGGGGCGTTGGAATAAGAATGTCCTGGAAGGAAATTTTTGAAAAATTGATTTGCGGGGGGGGGGGATGTCTATTAGGGACCGAAGAGTACACACGAATGAACAAGACTATCTGAATTTGATGTAGTAGTTTCGATTGGTCTTTCACACTTCGGAAGTCAGAAACCATCTCCGAAAATCATCTTCACTCTCCTGAACGGCCTCGTATCTTCCCTCAATGCGAGTTTCAGCACAGTGAAGAACCAGGTGATCTATGCTTTGCTCCTCATCTGGAACACACTGGTGTCGGCAATATTCCCATCTGTGCATGTTGACCACCCTCCTTCCTTCCTTTGACAGAATTCGATTACAGGGCACTCACTCCTTTCCTATAGCTGCTATGGAGCCCCAGCAGCTGCTTTGTAGTGTCGGTCACCACCTCTCCATCCCTCGGCGTGCAGCGCACCCACTTCCGTCTCAACTCGTTGATCGCTACGTAGTTTTGTATTTGGTTGTGACAAAAAGGCTTTCTTGATTTTAATCTATTTGTTACTTGGTTGTGTTCCAGTACCCACTTGAGGGGGCATCATTAGGAAGCCTCTCAGCTCTTCCTAACATCTATTGTTTTGCCTCCTCTCCTCTTATGTAAGGTGGAGCAATGTTACACAGTGCTGGAAGCCAAGCTATGGAGGTTGATATAAGGGCTCCAGATATTGTAGTTGCCCTCTATTTTGGTGGTGTATCCTTGCCCAGACTAGCGCACAGTAATCTGCCACATTGTAGTTTAGGGCTAATGCTGTTGTTCGAAGTACAGACTGGTGCACTCCGGATGAAGTGCCCAGCAGCTTAATTGTGACTAATTTGCGGGATTTTAGCATCTGGGATGTATTGTTAAGGTCTTCTCTGTATGTTAGAGACCTATTGACAGGGGGACACCCAAGTCCTTGTGAGTCTGATCTGTAGGTATTGGCTGGCCATCGACCACTTCATGTAGTGTTTTGTAAGATTAGTGGATATTCAGATGAAATGCGGTGGCGACTGTTTTCTATTTGTTCATTCTCAGTTACCATCTTCTAAAGTATTCCTCCACGTAAGCCATATCTCTAAAGGGTATCATCCGGCTCCTCAGAATTCCCTGCCTGGGTTATCACCACCCATTCATCTGTATATCCCAGTATTTGCGACTCCATCGCAGGTAGATCACTGATCTAAGCATTTAACCAACTAGGAGCAGTGACATAGAACGCAAAGAAGTAGCGCCTACCTGTCATCACGTTGAGAAGGTGTAAAAAACAACTAATCTTTAACAATCTGAGCTAGCTTCATCGTAGCAGTATCATAAGCAGCTGAAGGATTCATAAACACTGCTTCGATCTTCTGCCCCCTCTCATATCCTGATACAACAAATGAAATTAGTGCTAATAACTGTTCAGACGTGTTTCTACCAGGTCTGAAGCCTGATTATGTAGGTGGTATGCGTTGTTCTAGTATTTGTTGAATTGTTGCAAGATTGATTCTTTCCATCAGCTTATAAAGGTAGCACAACAAGGAAATGGGTCTATAGTTGTTTGGTTCTGTTTCGGGTTTGCTAGGCCTCTGTATTGCTAAAACGTTTGCTCTTTTCCAGGTATAACAGTGTTTACCCCTATTTATAGCATCCATGAAT
>JAAAKM020006971.1:130141672-130159304 GCA_010016025.2 Alatinidae sp. Z8VKAUB7J3 | reverse complement strand
CTAGCAGTTGGAAGCATTCTCGCCATCACATGTCCCCTCATACTGTGTCAAGAGATCATCGCTCTTTTGAGTCCATCATAGTGTGTATTTCTTGTGGTAGCGCCTGTGGATGTGTTCCCCGGCACTACTGACAATGCGTTTCTTAAATATGGCCATGTTTTCTTGATTTAGGGGAATTCTCCCTCTGTTAGTTTTCCATCTTCTGTTTCCGTAACGAACTTGATGCTAAGATGGAGGCGGTTAATATGTTCAAAGAAGGTATGTAGATCTGCTTTTTTGATGATCGCAAAAACATCGCCAACATATCTTTCCCATATAGATGGTTTATGGTCAGCGGTGATATGAGCTATATTTTTAAAGTCTTGCAGGAATATTTCAGGAACGATGGACGATTTAGGAGCTCCAATGGGCACACCATTACTTTGTGAATAGACCTTGTCACTGAAGAGGAAACAGGTGTTGTGAAGAAGGAATTGGAGGATGTTGAGGATGCTTTAATGAAGATCTGGAGACAAGTGAAGTGGCATTGTTCATTAGGTCTTGGATCATGTCTTTGATTGGGATTGTGTCTGGTGCACAGAGGGGTGACATCAAAGGAAACCATGATTTCGTCAGTGTTGACTACTTGCTATTTGATGCAATGTGCAAATTCAGCTGAATGTTTGCGATAATTTGTCTTCAATTTGGTGTACGGCAATAGCCGGCCAGCAACATAACAGGAAAGTGAGTGACGAGGGCTTCCAGAGTAGGAAACTATAGGACATATCGATACGTTGGGCTTGTGTTCCTTGGGCAGTCAATAGAAGCGTGGGAGAGAGGAATCCTTGGGTTTCATCTTGTGGTATAGGTGCTTGCCTAGAAGTCCGTCAATTTGTGCAATTTCAGGAGTGTCTTGCTGGCTTTCGTTTTGACTGTGTGCACGGGATTCTTTTTCAGGATCCTACATCAAAGACACGGGCGAAACCATCAAAAGAATACTCCAACGGCACAACATCCGATGCACATTCTTTACACCATCCACCGTACGCAAAACTCTGTCCCAGCAGCAGAAACAAACAACATCGTTTACAAGATAAAATGTAAGGACTGTCTAGCGACCAATGATACTGCCATGTCAGTAACCGCTTAGAATTATTGGTCGAGCGAGAGCGACGACACTTACTACTGTCAAAATTGGTTCTCAGGTGCTTGTAAATTTTTTTCATCCACCAAAATCTGCCATTCACTTACCCACTGACCTCGAAGCCGCTGACTATAGTTGCCGTAGCGACCGTTTTCATTCAAAGCGGTTTTCATTTAAAGTTTGTTGTTTGAGAAAGAGATTCCTGATTTGTTTAGTTCTTAGCAGGTAGAATATGTACCATTCTATGGTTTTATTGATCAGGAATTAAAGTCGCGGCAAAATGAATTTTAAGGTAGTGATGTCCAAGTCCATGACAACCTATAAGAGTTTGAAGAGACCGACTATGATACACGTTCTGACTCAGATTGTGAAAAACGTAATCGTGTTTTATGGGAGTCACACATTTGCAGATACCACTCAGCACTCGATTAACTTTGACAGCAAAATTTGCCCAGCAAACATTTTAGATAGAACCTGTTGGGAATTTGACTTTTTCAAACGATCTTTCCGCCTCATTTCAAGCTTAAACGTATCAACTTATCAAATTATGTCTAGATCAAGGTGACAGGACCGTTCCACAAATTTTCATGTTGCCAATCGAGACGCTCTCCAAACTATGACAAATTATATTTAGTGAGAGGCATTATGGATATAGTAAACCAAAAATGTGTAGAACCATACAAGAATTTTAGGCTCTTTTGCAGTAACCTCCCCACCCTCCCCCGGCTTCATTTTAGTGACTATGGAACGGATTTAATTTCGTCCCGTCTTTTATGTACGTTAATACATTGTAAACATTACATTTAACAATGCTATTGTAACAGAGAGTAGTAGTACATCTTTAAAATGGATATCGATAAGTTGAATTTTTTTGGAATCGGCAACATTAACATATGATTGTGATGCTGCTATTACTTTTTAGCAAAATGTTGTTTTGTTGCACTCAGAGACAAAGTGCGCTAAATACAGCTCCTCTATGGCCTTATCTACGGGTATACATTCTGCTGATGGGCTTCGTTGGCGGTGCCCTCGACAGTACAGCGGTGAAGTTATTATTTATTTTGTCGATCCACAAAAAGGCTCTCGTACTAACAAAATAGAAAATGTGCTGATGTTCTTCAAAAGAGATATAAACACCTTCGTGACGCAAACAGGTCTCTTCTAAACAACTCAGGAATTTAAATGGAGAAAAGAATTTGGAGAGGACGCTTTCAGTAACGTTTTAGGACACATCAGGGATGTTTATAAACTTTAATTTAGTACTTGTGAGTTATTTTCTTTCACTGTTTTAATAGTTAAGAATTCAAGTTGTCAATAAATAGCGTTTGTTTAAAATTGCAGAGCGATATTTTCCTCGCTGAGGTGATTCCGCTACATTTCAAACCTGGCTTCAAAAATTGTGTCAGTTTATTGGCTGATCGAATCAGGAGACTCCCCTCAAATTACTTCGAAGGGTAAATTTATGAACTGTACAAAACACGGAAAGGCTTAATCCTTTCCTTATAACAGGTACAGGTAGCGGAACTCCTAACAATAGAGCGGGGGAGGCAGGGATACTGCAAACGAACAAAAGTACCGAACTCTCAATCGACGAGGACTTGATAAAATTTAATGGGGAAAGTGGTTGCGAATTTGACAGAAGGATCGAAGACAAGGGACATCATGGCTACACTGATAGGTGCTTCACATCTTCCGATGGGATTGAAGAGAAATCAGAGAAAGCTATATATTATATAATAGCGTTTAGCTACATATTACCTTTAAAATAAACTTGACTTTCGAATTACGTGTACAACCAGCTTATCGCCGATAGTTTGTCCAGGTAGCGGAAAGGCCACATCATGAAGTTCAGCAGAGCAAATAGCGGATATTGTCCTAAGACTTCTCAGTCAAAAGGGCGTTGTAGAAAATGTGCTAAGAAGAGGGGACGAACGAAAACCTAGATATTAGTGTGAAACATGTTTCCAGAAAGATATTAAAAATTTTTTGAGAGAAACTGCTGGAATCAATTTTGATGAAATGTATTCTGATAGTTGTAAAATATACTATACCTGGAAAGATATCAAAATAAGACACATTTTAGCCTCTTTCAAATCTTTAAATCTCTTTAAAATCATCGTCAAATAAATCATTAAAAATGTTTCTTTTACATCATCAAAGCTGAGTTCCCAAAGGCCAATCAAAGGCCAATCAACGGGTCAATCAAAGGCCAATCAAAGGGCCAATCAAAGGCCAATCAAAGGGTCAATCAAAGGGCTAATCAAAGGGCTAATCAAACGCCAATCAAAGGGCCAATCAAAGGGCCAATCAAAAGGCCAATCAAAGGGCTAATCAAAGGCCAATCAAAGGCCAATCAACGGGTCAATCAAAGGCCAATCAAAGGGCCAATCAAAGGCCAATCAAAGGGTCAATCTAGGGGCCAATCAAAGGCCAATCAAAGGGCTAATCAAAGGCCAATCAAAGGGCCAATCAAAGAGTCAATCAAAGGGTCACTTAGCTGCCAATCAAAAGGCCAATCAAAAGGCCAATCAAAGGGTCACTTAACTGCTAATCAAACGACCACTTAGCCATATTTCGTGGTTGAACTTTTCCAGAAGACCGATTCTGCAAGACCAGGTAATTAAAGTTCGGATAAATGAGGGGGGCTAACATTTGAATAACCACTGTATTCACATTTCTGCTACGTAAAAAGAGGCACGGCAAGGCAGAGTTAAATATTAAAGGGAGTGTATTCTCTTCATAAGCTTCTCGTATCAATAGCTACAACAGAGACTACAATAGAGTCTCTTCCTTGGTTACGTAAATTACCCAAGACATCTCTACAACGTTTCATAATACAAAGTGATAGTTTGATTTCCAAAGCGATCCCTTATAGTCCAACATAGAAAAACCCTAAACTTATTCACATCCTTTCATTTGTCATCCCTTATCATATAACCGGAATCTAACTTAACAGAGATCATCATTTCAAGGAGATAATGTTGATACAACTGCGTGCTGTCATCTGACAGATCGTCTGAATAAATACTGCTTTCATTACTCCATCAAACCCATTACACAAATACATCATAAGCAATCTAAGGTGTAACGTAAGATTCTGTTAATATGTCGGACAGTCTGTGGATTGATTTTCTTTCTTTGTACTGCATTTTGCTGTATTAGCATGACCATTTTGATTCCAAGGTTCTGCGTTGTATTTACAAGTGCAACCATTTTTGATTGTTTACTTCTGTTCTTCGTTAATCAGTACACCAAGTTTGAATTATATAGCATTGATCCTTTTCTTTTTATTATTGCACTTTTTAGCTGAATTGTACTTTTGACGACCATATGGTCATCCGTTCCCGCGAGTTACATTTCAATTAAAACGTTTTGAACATTTTAATAGTTATTAAGCTCTGCATATGATGGACAATGCTTCCCCAAAATGTATCCCGAAAATATTTTCCCGAAAAGCCTATTTTCACTGTCAGTTTTCTAAAAAATGACAGAAAAAAAAAGTCACTCAGCAAAAACAGAGATTAAAGCATCTCAGGTGACCTTTTTCGTCTTGTCTACATTGGGTGATACAAGTAACCCTCGCTGTTGTGGACAAAACTGGTGCAAAACATAAGTTTATGATGTTGTAATCTAGCGAAAAGGGCTTAAGAAGTCTTAAGAAGTTAAGAAGAAGTTAAGAAGAAGTTAAGAAGTCTTTATGAAGAAGATAGTAATCAAAATGTAACTTTGCACAATAAGCATTAAAATTAGGATTTTTATTTCATATACAGTATATTTAATTCACTTTAATCAAAAACACCGTGTATAGCTCTGGCTAATTTGTTTTGTTTCTTGTAGTTTGTTTTTTCATTTCTAAAGCAATTTATGTGTTTCTTTTAAAAGATAAACAGCACCGATATTAAAGTACATTACTAATTATCAGATCATACTTTACACCAGGCCAGAAAATTATATAGATATATGTATGTCTATACTTACTTGTTTATTTAATGAGTGGAGAGTTGACACAATAGCTTGCTTTTTCAGTAAGGGAGCCGAGGAGTTGACCCATTGGTTTGAAACCCAAGTGTTAACCACTGGGCCATCAAGTGTTCAAAGCAATGGGTCTTAGGTTCGAATCCCCTCAGCTCCCTTAGTGCAAAAAGCAAGCTATTGCGGTAATGCTCAACTCATGATATAAATAAATAAATATAGATATACATATATAAATATATGATAATTGCTTTGTGCCTGCTGAGTACATATTTATATATGTGATATATATATTTATCATGAGTAGAGCATTACTACCATAGCTTGCTTTTTCAATCAAGTTACCTGAGGGGATTCGTTAGCCAAGGCTCATTGATTTCAAAAAGCCTCAAACCTTAGCCATTGAATCAGCAAGTCCAATAATTAAGGTAAAAAATTTTTAAGTCAATCTTGCCATGTTTTCTCCTCTACCCAGTGGATAAGAGGAAATTGATTGATCACAATTATTTATTTTGTTTCGGTTTTGAGCCTTCGTCAGTCCCAGATACATACAAGTACTCAGCGGACACATAGCACCTAATATATATTGATTTTGAGTGGAGCATAACTACAATAGCTCGCCTTTTTTACTAAGCGAGCTGAGGAGATTCGAACCCGCGAGCCATTGATTGAAAACTCGAACCTTAGACGTTGGACCATCAATTCCAGTTAAATATAGTGAGAATTTTTTACCGTTAAACATAAATTGACGCTACTGAGTAGTTGGTTACCTCTTCCACTCTTTAGAAATCAAGGTGTCGATTCGCCCAAAGCGTGTATCTTCTACCGATATCAAATCCTCAGTGTGTGTCTATTATCTATTTATTGTATATTATTTATATATATTGTATATATTATATATTGTATATTGTCTATTATTATATATTATCTATTTTTGTCTATTATTATGCTTTTTTAAACTTTGGATCGATTATTCGTCGACTGATTGTCTGAGATTTCAAGCATGCAGGGTTTTCCTGCGGTTGACTACCAAGTCTCCAACAGAGAACGACTTACACACTCAACGAATTCAATAAGATAATGGATATCATACAATAGAGGGTTGCAACCAGGGTGATCTAAATAACAGGCCAGGACAACATGCAACCGGAGGCCAGAACTGGAGGCCATTGACTAAACATCATCGTGTATCAACAATAACCTTCCATCATAGCACATCTAGGAAGCACATATCTATCTGTGCTCATTACAATTCATAACACAATATTCCCGAGGCATATCTGAGTCCCAAATAGCAGTAATTTTATATCAGATTATCCTCCGGAACAAATACACGTTCACCTTCTAGACAAATCTCAAAAGTTTGGTTGCATTTAGGGGCCTCAATCGTCTTTTGAAATGTCGCGGGTAGAAGTATGTGATTTACGCTTTCGTCTAATTGTTAATGATTGCATTTCCAATACTTCAATACTATTTTGTGCATATATTATTCTAACAAAGAAAAACCAAGTGCCGACCGATAAACCCAATGGCCTCCAGTTCTGGCCACCGGTTGCATGTTGTCCAGGCCTGTTATTTAGATCGCCCTGGTTGCAACACATAAATACGAAATCTTAACACAAACCGAAACAAAGAAATCTTTTGCTTTTATTAGGAAGCACTTGCGTGTACTTTCATAGACATGTTCACACATGGATGTCTTTATTTAACAGAGAGTGGTTTCCTAGGGAATTGCTATGAATCAAAAAATGTCGACAGGGAATAATGAAACTCACTGCGTCTGCATCAGCGAAGGGCTATCAAACAAGGCGCTCGAAGTAATTGACGAATCTGTTGAAGATTGGAGAGAAATGAGTACCTGCCACAAGTAAAGAATAAATTCAACATTTTGTACGTCCTCATGCCAATGGGAAAAAAACTTATCAAATTAGGGAGGATTACGTTGCATGTTAAACAATACTGAGCTATTTCTGGAAAATCGTTTAACATCGATATCTTTTTCAAATCTTCATCCTTGCAGACTGTTTTCAGTGTTGTTATTTTGAAAATACTCCGAAAAAGAAATCTCATAGTGTTAGTGAGGCTTTTCGCCGATTGTCTTCAGACTAAATACATCGGAACATAATACATTGTTACAACAGAAGTAATTGACATTGGAAGGATCGAAATTCTTTATAGGTGAGACATGATTGGTGGGAAAATGCGGACGTCACTGAACACATGTAGAAATGTTATTTAGCGCTTGGGACAATATTAAAAGTTCCAAGAGCGGGAACAGCAAAGAACTTAAACAATGAAGGTCTTCACTCAAAAACATGTGGCATTTTGTGGTTCAGTTACCTGAAGAAAATCATTTCACTTGCTATTGGAGCAAAAAACTCTAGTTTTCTAAGATTTCCTGAATGGAAACGAATGACATCATCAACCTGGAAAATGGCGGCTGCAACTGATTTGTACACCTCCCTCAATAATCTTTTCGATATATTGCCATTTTACTATACATCGCAGAATTTGGTCCTCATTTTATCATCAAGTTATCTCTAGCGATCTAATGAAATGAGGTAATGTGCAAGAAAAACACAAAAATAGCAAACCGTCTCCAGTGTCTTGCACTCCAATAATGTCTTCACTCCAAAGTAGTTTAGATTACCAACATGTAGATCGATATGACTTCTAAATACACCAGCCTTGCATGTACTGTACACAGCCTGCGAATCTTAATGCATACATGCAAAGTTATAATTTCTTGGTTAATGCTTACATTGATTTTTGTCATTTGATTGATAAAAAATATCAAAATTATAAGGATGATGAAAAATTAACAGTACAACAGTAGCTATACTTAACACTAAAATAGTAAAAAGGCGTAAGCGTATCGGCAAAGCTGTTTCCACCAGGAGGAATGGGAAGAAAGAAGAACAAAGGAAAAGGAAACGAGTAAAAAGAGAAGAACAAGAAGAAGGAAATAAATAACATAGCTGTAAGAAGACTTCTCTTCGTCTATGAAAGTACATCGCCTGCAGGGCGGTACTTCCACTCGATTCTACCCTAGGACTGGGGTTGGGTGGGTGGGGTTTTAGGTGTTAGAGTCTCTATATCATTACTCTATGCAACTACAAGAGAGTGAATGCTTAACATTGGCAAACTTTTTGCAACAAAATGGTATTTGTCTGATCTTGAAGTTTGATCTTCAGTGTCAAGTATTAAAATTTACTTCGTTAGGATATTTTCGTTCGTAGTAGCAGATGAATAAACGTAATCATTTCTTTCATCATGTTGAATACTCCACGCCAATTGTGATATTTATCAAGTGGCTTGGTCAAATTATGTTCTAAAGTCAAGTTTTTAACAAAAGCAGCGATGTTGTTTGTCGCAATTAGTATTTCACTCCAATAGCCAACGTGAGTACTCTTGGGTGTCTAATAGAAGTCCCCTCCCCCCCGCTAATTTATTTTTCAAAAATTCCACCCAGGACATTCTTATTCCAGCCCCTCCCCTGCCTTTTAATTTTTACGTAATCTCCCACCCATGACAATTTCTTGAGGAGGTACTTTGACGGGCAAGTAGAAAATTTCTTCATTAAAATATAAAAATCTCACCTTAAAAGATTATGATGGCCTTTTACGAGGCTCAAAAAGTGTGAAGACGCATATTACAGATGTTAGCAATAATACTGTCATTGAGCAGGAGGATGAGGGGAACATTTTTAAAATCTTGGAAGCCATGTATGAGACTGCCATGACTTCGAATAACTAACTACTGTTTGTGTTGTATTACCTTACGTTTAGGGAATTGCAGTTGATTCTAAACATTGCTCATGACTTCATTTTGGTCATTTTCCACCTCACCCCCCCTCGTCTATTCCAAGCCCCCGTTCATTAAGTTTTTGGGATTTTTCCAACCTCCCTGTTTATTTCAACCCCCCGTCTATTAGGCACCCAAGAGTAATTTGCCTCTGAAACGGACACCAAAAGTTGCCCTTTTTGCTTGTTATTTTTTTTCGCAGAAGATCTGTTTCCAGGCGCATTTTCGGACGAAATTTGATGTATTTTAGCTGTCTGCAGAAATATTCAGCGAGTAGGAGAAAATTAATTCTATCTATTAAAGATTAAAGGGCACTAAATGAAAGATAGAATCTTGCCAAGTGACACTCTAAAGTCTCCTCTTGATCAAAAAAGTGTTTGAGGAATGATTTGGTTTGAAATGTCACAATTTGATTTCGACGATCACTTTTTAAAAGGTTTATTTAAACAAGTCAAAAATAAACGTTACAGTTAATAAAACGCACCACCAGCTGAATCCTTTGTGGTCTCTGATAACTTTCGCAACAGCATATATGTTTATTTTATAATGCATATATTTTGTTTTTGGACCGTTTATTCCTACCCGCCCCCCCCCCCCAAAAACCACCAAAAAAAACAAAACAAAAAAAAAACCAAAACCCCAACAAACAAAAAAAAAAAGTATTCTCCTGCAAGATGCTGAAGCTGATAACCTCCATGAGCTGCAGACAATGATGCTGGATCGAGATCTATGGAAAGGAATGGCAACATCGGCTCGGGCTGGCGCTCGTCAAAAGTAAAGTAAGTAAGTAGCTAATAATTTCCTACAATGCCCCCTGTAATTTCCTAGACTGTCTGGTGCATTAGTGTCATCTAGCGATTTGTAAGTGACAGCCCCCTATAAGCAGAGGAGCCCTCCAAATAGCAGCGTCAGAGTCCAAATCTGATGCCACTCATTTTCAAGAAACATTGAAGTTGAAACTATACAATCTCTTATCACCGGAGGATAAACCTCTAACCACATGGGATAACCTTCTAAATTTTGAGTTCACTAAAACTAAAGAACTCTTTGGGAAACAGATATTCTTTTCCCTTCACAGCACGGGGCTGCGTGATTTACTGTGGCTCACGTTTAAGGTCGCATCTTGTATTCGCAAATTTATCGGGCTGAAAGAGTTCAAAAATTTCAAATACGCCAACGAGTAGACGTTAGGAACTGAAAAACGGCAATCCTTTTACGGTGCTACAACTAGTTTTGTACTATTACTTAGAAATGGCCACCACCATCTCCATCGATTGCCAAAGGCGTGTAGCTGCTTAAGGGAAGGGGTATAACACTCTGTTCTCATTAGACTTCCTTTATCAGGTTTATCTTAAAATTTAGCGAAACGCAATACACGACCGGGCCCTCTTGCTGTAAAAGTAAGAAAGGCAGCATTAAAATCTCTTTTTACAAAGACCGAGACCACTTATTCAAACAACATTGCACAAGAGTATGTTGTCGACTTAGGAAGTATTTATATATACCTGTATTTGGCCACTATTAAACTAAGTATTAAAAATTATAGTCGTATTTGGGCTGTTGTCCAAAAGCCTTACACGCCGCTTGATCGACGACAGGGCCGTTTCTTTAAGCTATCTGGGCTCACTCTGTTTTCCATAGCATAAATGCATAATTTTTATCCTTCTCTAAAGATATCATCTCGGTAAGTGATGTGATTCGGTGTTAAGCTTATCCTATTTTTTCTTGTTAGACAAGGAACTGCAAGACTCTGAAAATCTTTACCTGATTTCACCATGGGTGTTCTCAAGGCACAGGGAAATGTTTTGCTCATAAGACATCCTAAGATCCACAAGGTGGCCGGATTCACTTTACATCGTTATTGTCATCAATTTGTCCCCTTCTGGCTTTTTATCTTAAATTTTAAAGTCAGTCGCCCTATTCTATCTGCGTTTTAAATTTCAAGTCGTTCATTAATGTCTTCTTTATTCCTATAGTTTTAACTCGGCACCAACAACTTCCAGTAACCTCCTGGTGTAGAATGATGCCCTTATAAAACGGAAACACATTCAAAATATACCACAGTATCCCAGTCATGTTGCAGGGAGCGAAAGGAGAAAACTTTTATTAGTAATGTAATTTCAAGGCCTGTTATCTGTTTTATTTCAGAGGCCAAAACAGACATACCTTCACAAGAAGTTTTGGGATCCGTCGGCTGTTGGCATCTTTCACACGAGTTCCTATACCTGAAAGGAAAAGAAGAAATGTTCTCTAAACTAACCAAGATAGTAAAGATAGCATTGGGGTAAAAGCAAAGCTACGCAAAGGCGCACACGGAAGCGTACTACACAATAAAATCTACGCCAGAATGCGTTGCTAGCCGATTCGAAAACAAATTGTGGCGCTGATTTTTAGGCAATTAGTGGACTTCCCCATTCGGCATTTATCAGTAAGAGGGGTTTTAAAAAGAGGCGTGACGTATAATCTAGGTATTCCCAAACAATTTACTAAACTGGCAATGATAGCGTCAATGCGCAAGCGTGTGGCAGAAGGAGTTCCATTAGAATGCGTTAAGTCGAGTTGGAGTACAGAATGTTGCGCCGATTTACCTGCGGGCATAGGGTCAGTTGCGAGTCTCTGCGCTCGCTGTATATCAACGAGACGGTTCGTATATGATAACTTGATAAGTCACTTTCCCTTTCATTAACTAAATCATGTTCTACGTTCAGAACAATTACTCTTGTTTCTCGGAAGATGGTTTCGGAGATCAGTTTATGGTAAGTTTGGTCACCAAAGAGAGCCACAATACGGCCTTTTCTAAAGTAGCACAGGGTTCTAACTGCAAACGACTGACTTTTTTTAAGTTTTTAAAAGTTTAATGGTGGTGATCTATGGCTATAAGGCTTTGCCGGGAAAGAAAAGGCAAATATATTCGTTCTCCGGAAACTCCTCAGAGCAAATTCGTCTTTATGGTCTGTGGTCTTTTCTACATTTGCTACTTGCAGTAAACTTAAGGCAATCTGACGGAAGCCAGTCTAGAATAATTATATGAAGGTCGTAAATGTTTCCCCTTTCCACTCAAGATGGGATATCAAACCAGACATATTCATACGATTCTAAAGTATCCTCGATTCTTTTTCATCCTATGAAATTTAATAACGATTATCAAATATACAAGCTTTAGCGATGATTTCTTGCAATGGGGTTATAATTCGCTAGATAAATTATAGCGGAGAATTGACGTCGCGTGACAACGTCCCGTTTAGCGATGTCTGTTGTGAATGGAAGCCTCAAACTGATGGAACCTGAAATGAGGCTAGGTGTGGCCCAAACTAAGGCAATGAGAGAAATAAACATAGAGGTACTGGCGCGACAATATCAAACAAGCAATTTTAGGTTGGGTCCAGTAAACAACATAAAACTGTTCTGTGATTCTGCTGTAGCTTTGATGAACGTCCTCTAGATTCAAACAAAATTTTCGACAAGAAACAAAAAAACGTGTGACAAATCCACTGTGGCACGAGTCCAAGCTTTTAAAATCAAAGAACTTTGGGTCTTCATGGCAAAATATATGGCAAAATAATCCAATAAAAGAATATTGGGTAACCTTCTGTTGGGAAACGTTTTCAACCATCGAAACCTCTGAATATCTAGTGAATTTGACAAATACGTAGATGTAGCTAAAAGCAATTCTGAAGCATTCACCTGGTCCATCGAAGTCTTGACTTGGAGCAGAGGTCTAGGCGGAAGGAGAGAACATTTATGTTACAGTGCAGTAAAGCTTGATCCATTCCACACTTACGGGACCAGGATATTCATGTCGAAATGGCGAGTTAGCATGGGGTTTTTAGGGTGATATATTACTGGAACTGAAACCAATACACTTTGCCTACTTAAGGTACGTTTGCTGACACGGCGTGATCTGGAGAGGGGGCTAAGGAAACAAGCCTTCCGGTTCTTAAAGAGATCTATCTTTCAATTCACCCAAGTCCGTTGTAAAAATCTGCTATGCAAATGTACATGTGGCCATTCTTATCGTCCTGACCACCATGGTCATGATCATCATCATGATCATCATCATGATCCTAATCATGATCATGATCATGGTCACCACCATTATGACCATGATCATCATCATCCTCACCATCATCATCATTATCTTTATCATCGTCATCAACATCTTTATCATCATCATTATCATCACCATCACCATCTGAATCTAACTCATCATCATCATCATCATCATCATCATCATCATCATCGTCATCATCGTCATCATCATCATCATCATCATCATCATCATCATCATCATCATCATCATCATCATCATCGCTTTTACTATCACCATCACCACTTTATCATGATCATCATGGTCATCATGATCATCATCATCACTATCATCATCATAATCATCATTATCATAATCATCATTATCGTGATCATCAACTGGATAAACGTGAACTTAATAATCATGCTCATTAATACTTATTTGCTCCTGGTTTACCTTCCTCTTCTTAAACTCCGATTTGATTAAAGAGCGAAGATTTTGCTTTTCGTCTTCGGAATCGTAGCCACCGTACGAGTTGTCTTCATCGTCGTAACTAACAATAAAATTCAGATCAAACTAGAAGTAACATAGTCTTCCATTGCGGTGATCAAACAAGAAAAGTATCCTTTTTGATCCTTCACATTTGGATCTTAGCTTAAATGTAAACATCATGAACATGCTCCTAAAATATCACTGAGCGGGAGAATACAAATTGATCATGGAAAGTTGTTTACTACTGAGTCCAGGGTATTTTCAAGTGTATCAAAAGAGAGAGCTGATTTCTACTATCAATAAAATGCCAGTTGAAAACGGGGAAGTGTTGAACTTTGGATGCTTTTCCTATGTTTTGGACATAGAGGCCAGCTAAGTATGTTAATGTACAAAATTGCACGAGAAATATAAATGGCAATCGAAGCAATTGGCTTTTAGCCCTACAACCTTAATGTACGCCTGTGGTCTCCGCAGGCTTCTTGGGCTCTACTACTAACTTGGAAATCACAAATAACTTGACCGTATACTTTAATTGTCAAATACATATTAATAAGTGTTTATTCTGGGACAAGGACTAAATCTCTAGCATCTTTTTAGCAGTTGCAAAATGTCCAGAAAGGAATTATTTCCGGGGTTGACGGGACGATCATCTACTAGAGAAAGCCTACGATTGGTAAAGTGGCCACTATTCGAAGAAAACATTGTAGATTGTCACTATATCTTCAATTGCTTTACCTGGCGGCAAACGTTACGAGAAGCAGCAGCAACGCCCATCAAAGAAGGCGCATATAAACTATATTGAACACATAAGACAATATATTAAATAACCAAACTTTCGATGTATTATCATGTCATCCTCAGGGTATAGGAAACTGTAGATTGTGTCTTATAGTTAGTAAACAACAATACAACATTCACGATTAAATCGTGAAAGAAGATATGGCACAATCACAACAGAACGCTCAATGAATGTAGAATTTTACCGAGATTACGCTACACGTTGCCGGAGATGTATACGAAGAATGCGATCTGTCTGCAATCCAAAATATATTTCCTGTTTTTTTTACTCGAGTAAATGATCATATTTATACTGACTCACTTAAGATAGGAGCTCGCTGGACGTAGGGTTTATCTAAAGTGTTCATTATAGCATTAATTCGATGGGTGTGTTTACTAAAAGAGAGTCTTGTTGTAGAGTTTACAGTATCTCAGATCAAGTAGCAAACCGTTGGCGACAAGGTTTCCGTGTAAGGCCGGTGGCTCTGATGACTCAGTCAGTGGCACAACTGACTCTGTTACACAGCGGTCCTCGCTTTGTATCATAAATAGAGATACATTATTCATAACTGGCAGTATTCTCTACATTTTTAAGCATTCTACATTCTTATTTTAATTGAAGCGGGGTTCTTCTTGAACGTCAAACTGAATTATCCAGTAAGCTAACGGAGCTACACACTTTCCACAGCATCACCAAAAACGTCTCGCACTGATAGTTTTACAAAGTACCGTAAAATCCCGAATATAAGCCCTGGGCTTATAGAGATTCGTAAGCCTTTTTGGTGGGCTAATATTTGGGGGGCTTATATACAGGGGGCCTATATTCGGAGGGTCTTTTTGGGTAAGAGGTGACTTGTGTATTCCCCAAAATTCACCATTCGGAGTCCAATCAGAAAGTCCCATAAAAACATTTAATGCGTAAAATCCCACAAAAGAACACAAGTAATTACAGAGACTCTATATATCTATACTCTGTCCATGTTCATTCGGTACCACTGCCTTCTGCAATACCAATTTCGGATCAAACACACAGAATCTCAAATGAAAGCCCTGGGCTTATATCCGAAGGGATATTTTGGCTAGTTTACAGGGGGATAATACTCGGAGGGGCTTTTATTCAGGAGAGCTTACATTCGGGATCTCCTTGATTTAAAACTAATGCAACATATGAAAGTGTCCTTACTTGGCGTCCGCTCCATGCCTTCCTCCACCATATAACTCTACATCAGCTTTCCCAAATCCTGATGCCCAAAGACCCCTTCCTTTGTTACCTCCAGTACCCACTACCGATGTTTGACTCTTAAAAGCATTGAGAAGTCCATCAACTTTGACTGAACTGCGGCAGACATCACATCCTTTATTGCACTAAGTGAAAAGGAAGCAAAAGGGTTGAAGACAGGTAAGAAATGGATAGATGTACTCATAGAGAACATTGCAATGGTTTGGGGAAATCATCCATAGGCATACGTAACCCTTGCACTTCCGTAATCTCTGTTTATTGGGCATCGTATGGTGAAAAGGTGAGAATGTCGGTCAATTGAAGCAGAGTTAAGGCCGGTTTCCACTTCCTCGATCACCCCTCGATTCGATCGACATCGACCGCTTTGGACATGCGCACTCTCATTGTCAAATTTTTCCTCAAAACCAAAAGTACCCAATTTTTTTGCCCAGGTATTTACCAAAAGTACCTCCCCCCCCCTGGTCGGGCTGCAGTTGATCGTTGTAAGTTACTGGCAAGTGTTTTCGACACCATTCTTGTTAACGCTAATGCCTTTTAACAGAGTTAAGACCCCTTTGGTACTACAGACCTAGTAATATCAATTGCTTAGTGGCTGGTCATGCTCTTTTGTCTGAAAGAACGATATTGCTCCTGACCTTTATATCTTTTCATACAGGTAACTGTGAATGTCATTATCTAGCCAAATGCGGTAATACACTGAGCAATGCAATGGAGAAAAAAGTTTCCCATCCGTATTCTCACCTTTGAAAAGTTTGCTTTACAAACATTTTATCAAGATCTCTTTACATTTACCGCGAGTAAGGCATTAGGCCACTTGAGCAACACAGCTATGAAAACGAAGTTTTCTACTTTAATTCCTCAACAAGAGAAAAAGAGCAGCCATGCGACCTGCTTAAACTGAAACTGATCAATTTAAGCACTTTTGTCACCCCACTTAGAGATAAAAAATACTTTTAAAAGGAGTTTAAATAGCTTGTGACAGTGGTCGAAATCGCTGTAAAGATACATCGTCATACGTAAAATATTTATTCTAATACTCTTGGAACATTATGCTGAGAAATAATTGCTTGCAAAGAAGTGGAGCGTAGTAGTCCACTTTTCTTCCTTCAATGTTTGAATTTGTTATTGTTAAATATTATTTGTGCGTTTGACAGAAATTTTCATATTGTTTAAATCCAGGCATGGGAACTCTTGGAATACCGTATGCAGTCAGTATTGGAGGTTTTATTGCTTTGCCATGCGTCATCATCCTTGGTATCATCACTAATTACACTGGTATTCTAATTATTGATGCACAATACGACGAAACCCCAGACGAACATTCTGAACTAGAGGATGACCTTAAGAATAGGAAGCCAAGACCTGGATATGCTGCAGTGGGTAAGAATCTTGTCGACTTTATTTCTTATAATATGTCCATCTAAAGTTTGAGCATTTTCCTAACACTTTAAAAGAGATTCCGGGGAAGTGAAGTGTGTTATCTCAAAGGGGATACGATGTTCTGTTTGATTAAAAATGTCTTAAAATACAAATAATCAAGATTGATATAGGACAATTTTTATACATTTTTTTACCTTACCATACGGTTTTCAAGCATATTAGCCTCTTAAAACTGCCATATGTGTCACAAGATATTCCGAGAATTACAACGTTACTTCAAGCTTTTTGTGATCAGTGTCTGACATAACATTTTAATATACAAAATCCGTTACTTAAACTTATTTTATTGTTCTGTACTTGAATTTGTATGACATTACTCATAGTTAAGTGACGAGACAATGTATACAAGGAGCAGATTGAGGGAGAAGGGACTGACATGTCACTAAGAAATAATATTGCCGAAACAATCACAGAATGTCAAATAAAGGAGATAGAAGTGTGGTCGGTCGTGTGTCAAAGGTAGTTTGCAACCAATACCAAAAGAAAGTCAGCTCCTTTTCGCTCTTTTCTTTTTTGTTTCAGTGTTTTTTTGTTTTATGTATCAGAGAAAAGTATTACGTGGTAATGTAGTGGAGGAGCTATGGTAGCACTGAAATCGGTTTTTTCCCCTATTTTTTCCTAGACATTAGTGTTCCTTCATCAATGATTTACGATTACTATACACAATACTTTCTATTCACTGTAGTTTGGATGACCCAATGCCTTGAGACATTTTCCACATTATGATATCCATGTCCGTAAAGAATTTTATAGTCAC
>JAAAKM020006971.1:130115384-130128557 GCA_010016025.2 Alatinidae sp. Z8VKAUB7J3 | reverse complement strand
CTGGAATGCTGCAATGCTCTGGCTGTGTAGTGCTTTGTACTAAGTGCCTTATAAAATTGAGCATAACTTTCTTGTGTGTTAACAGGAAACATAGTTTTGCGGAGTCCATCCTGGGCCAGGCTGTACAAAGTGGGGTTGTAAGGATCCAGCATGGCTCCAACGTCAATGGATGCTTTGGTTGTTTGTGTACTCTTTACTTTAAATACGTCCGTTGGTTTCTCAGTGGGATCTGCTCTTCCTTGAAGGTCCAAATGTGCAAGGGTATCAATCCTTCCCTTTAATCGTTTCTGGGCGACGATTAGGATAGGTAAAACTGATTCTGCGTATCTTCCCCTGTGGATTAACAAAAATATATATCCTTTTACAAAGGTAATACAAAAATACCTCCAAATAAAAGATTCATGTTGTAGGCTGAAAAGCTTTTCTTGTACGACTACTCATCAAAACCTAAAGTCATCAATACAATTGAAAGCAATAAAAAAGGATCGAAATTTGGATTCTTTACCACGAAGCATATTTTCAAAGATATTACAAAAGTACAAATTATGTCACTGTCGATGATATTTTGCAACTGTAACGGGCATTTAAGGCAGAATGATGGGCCAAAAGTACCCCCTCCCCCTCGGTCAAGTCATATGGCGCTGAGAGGCAATCTCCAAATCAGAAGCTTATGTGGAGATTTATTCAGTTCACGGGTGACGTCATTTTGTACTAGACTTTAGAGAACATGAGAGGCCTAAAAATGAAACAGAAGAATGAATTTAGAATGAAACAGTACCAACTAATCCATGTTGAAGTCATCCCTAATGAATTCCTTCTTGTGTCTACAACAGGATCATATCTTAATTCTAATAAGCTCTCTAATCGTGTCTATCTAGTATCATTATACTTAGGATGACTGCAAGAACACACAGATTGCCTCTGTGCCCATCATTAGATGTAAGGACTTATTCTCCTGTTGATGCTGGAAATGCCACTAAGTGCGTGTCTTCATCTCACTCTCTTAAAAGAAAAGAGAAACGTCTTAATCAGTAGAAACCCAAATAACAACGGGTAAAATAATCCGTTATACTCACATTTCGGTCGAAATCAACCTGATTTAATAAAAAAAATTGCCGGGCGAGTAAGAGGGTACGCCATAAGAAACCTGAGGGCACGGTACAGACGTTTATGACATAATAACTTACTTTAATTTATCAAAAGGAGATTACTAGTCTCACTGTCCCAAATACATTTACGTTTAATATTTCTGTGTTGTGCAAATTGAAACAGCGCTAGGGAAGGCCACCTTAAAAGTAAAATTCAGTCACCTAGTTATATTAAGCCTAGTTGGTCATTATGGCAAATTACAGCAGCGAATTAATTTGCTGGTACTTCCATCCGTCATTCTCTTGAGCCAGATTTCAAGTAAACCTTTAGAGGCCATAGAACCATCATAGCAACTATTTACTTCGGCTGAAGTTTGTTGCTAAAGTAATGTTACAAGAGATCAAATAAAAAGACAATCGCTATTCGTTTAAAATACACGTACCCTGAGATAGAATGAAATCTGCTGGCCAAGTCGCAAAGTCTTTCCCATTTCTCTTCATGATACATAAACTCTATGGCCAATAGTATGAATCTACGCAGAAACTGTAAATGCACTGTACTGGTGTTGTCTAGTTGTACATCGTATTTTAAACTCAATCCACCTCGTTGACTTGCAGCATTTCCGTATACATAGTGCTCCTCTTCACCTCCAATTTTATCCTCCTTGTTGAAAGAGACAGATACACAGATAATGTAGACATAAGAAAAAAGGTCACTCATAGAAACTACCTTTGTATAGTTTGATTAAAATGTCACTTAAAGATAAAAAACCTCTCAAAAAGTCTCTTGATTCACTTTAACAGATTAATGCCTACTTCTTGAATAAGCATCTATCTTACGTGAAATTCTTTTTGGGCACACGTTTTCTGTTTTATGCACCATGCAGTAGGTTTTCATTATTACTATGTGTGTACTCTGCAATACAATGGAGGCTTTTTTAAACAATAAAAACATACACACCAACACTGAAGAATAAGCACAGCAGCCCTAACCACCTAATATTGTTAACTGATCGATATAGCAATAAGCACTCATTTTATTGAAATCACCTTGTAAAGTGTGTTATGATATCAGCACTCCTTTACGATCTACGATATACACTGTAAGAGGTACATGGAAAGCGGAACAGAAGTATAAAAAAAGATGACGAGTTCTACAGCCTGTTAACAACCGTAAATGCATCGGAGTAGCATTGACAAGATTTTCCGTAAATCAGTGATAAAAAGGACTTACCTTTGCACCCTTCGGGCATTTCATTTTCTGAAGAGTACTCAACATGTCTAGGAGGCAGTCGCCCCCAATGTACAATTCCCTCCAAATAAAATCACGAATCTTCACCAGTTCAAGAGGATTCTGTTGCAATGTTACCTCTAATCCCGCTTGTAAAAGAACCGAAAAACGTAAGAGTGTGTTGGTAATATTGAAGAGCTCGATGCAGGCATTTTGAAGGCGCTTCCAATCCATGTGACGATGTGCCAATACCTACATAATAAGAAAAAAACCCAAAAGAGATTGACATGAAGTGCTGAAAATAAATTAAGAAGGACTATTCGCCTAAAATATTTAAATAATTTGCTTGTGGTACAAAATCCAAAAATAATGATTAGTCGTCTTTTTAGAGCAATTTTTGGATTCTGTACCACAAATATTATTCGGAATATGCCATAGCTATTCAGTATGGTCGGGTATTCTATGACCGACCTTGAAACAAGCTTTCTCAGCCAAAAGACTGTTTCCTTAAGAATTGAAGAAGTGCAAGGAAAACTGCCGGCCTCACTATCAAACACGATTCAAGTTTTCAGTCAGAACCAACACTTGCCGTGTAATAACAAAATCATTCTCACAGTGAGAATGAGAATCTTTAACGGATACGTGAAAGGTATTTATGTGTACAACAGTAATTTATGGACACTGACGACAAACCTGGATAAAGACATAGATAATTTCATGGGCACCTGCTAAGGCAAATGCTACAGACCTAATTACCACATGTCATACGTAATAACTCGCTGTACAGATAATGAAACGAAAGACAGCAGACTCAAGTGGTGAAAAAGAAATGCATGGCATGGTTAGGCCATATCTTACGGTTGGTGGAACAAATCACTTACGACACAAGGACTGATAGGGAGATACACGAATCTGCTATTTGTCCGGACATACTGTTGTTCGTTTGTTACTCTTGTGCTACTGCACTGTTGGACCAAATCCAACCAAACGTTGTAGACTTGATTTTGGAACCCATACGCAGGCTTTCGGCCGGGGGTTCCCCTACCCCCTCAGGGGTCAGAAACCTGGCAACTTTTTTTCATGCTGAAGGAGGACAAATTTCAGGTCAATACGTAAAAACAAAAACTTCTAGCACTCCCGAATTAGGAGGCACGAAGAGGGTCCCTGGGTCGATCCGGGCCGCCCCAGATACTTCAGGGGTTATTTCATTCGAACAGATCTTCCGTTTGACTTTAAACGAATTCAGTTTTTAGTAACATTAAGCTTCAGCTTGACCTTCACCAAGGAACTGAAAATTTTCCGTTCCTCACTCAATTAGTGCCCGAGCAACGCCGCGTATTCCCGCTAGTGTAATATAAAAATCAAAAAATAAATTGTTACGTACGATTGCTCTTCTTAAACATGCGATCGTCATCTTCAGTAGCGATGTAAAACTCTGTAAGGTTTCCTCCGTCGGCTCACTCTCATCCTCTTTCCGTCCGTGCACCTTGGAAGGACCTCTATTGATACTGGGGAGAGAAATGTAAAAGCATGATGACTAAATTGCTTAAGATAACGTTATTGAATTTGAACAGGTTGTCTATAACAGCAAGAGGAATGTAACACGTGCATAATATCAAATTTCTGACATTCATTAAGTTCTGACGTCACAGATATGTCCTATTGGAGATAGATATGAAACTAGGGACTAATTGTTTTTAGTTTACCTATCTTCGGAAACGTGGCGCCAACACATAACGGTGCACTTCGTTCTCTGCCAACGACAACTGCACAATCATGGCAAGAACTGTCGCCGATGTTGTAATATCGCTTCGTAGAAAACAAAATCAGAGATATATACTTGATACAACAACCGAGTGCTACTGACTTGTGTAGTCTGCAATACATACTAATAATTTTCTACTCGTTCTTATATGCTTGAGCTAGTCTACATTATCCATCTCATTCTCAGCATCCAGTTTCTGAACCTTGGGATTATTCTCAGGTTCAGCATTACCTGATGTATGAGTTGTTACTTCTGGCCCAGACGAACTACTTGATTGCATTGCCTGTGACGTTTCAGACGTGTTTCCAGCAGGCTCCTCCTCTTCTGACCTTTTAGCTTTTTGCTCTTTGCTTTCTTCCTTCTGCGAGGACCTTGGAGGCTGAGCACGACGTCCTCTTGACTGCGCAGGGCGAAATAACAGATCTGCAAAGCGATTTAAGGCTGCTTCTTCCCTCTGTTGTGCCGCGTGTATCATTTGAGCCGTACTCGGATAAATACCATCTCTTACTACCTTCTCTGTTATAAAATCAGCAGACTCTGATCTGTCCTTCCAATGCCCTACCCACTGGACTGGCTCGCCTGATGAATCATAGGTGTCTTTGCCATCTGTGTCGACAATGAACTTCTGAGTCTGCTCCTCCACTTCCTCTCCGGTAGTTACCAGGCCTACTGTTATATTTCTACTATCATGGAAATAGACACTTTGAAGTTGACTCTTTTTCCTGATCATTATTTCAATTTGTGAGGAACCATCCACTGTTATAATTGGTATCTAGGGAAGTAGTAAGAAAATAAAGAGCATGAAATCATATGTAATAGCTTGACATTCATGTATCATATGCTTTACTTCTGAAAAAGAGATTAAATGCTATTCTACATGAACCTTAATACAAAATCTGTGAAACTGATACATACATCGTATTTCTGTGTGTCAAACTTGATACTTAAAGCTTCTGTACTCTCCCCTTTGAATGACACTGCATACATCATTCGAAATGGAGGATCACACCAGAAGGGTTCCTTCCCCAACAGAAGATATCAAATGGGGAACTCCTTTCCAGTTAAACAAAAATGGCAGAATCGTACCAATCTAGTTTATTCTATTCCCTTTACACTCATTGTATTCTTAGTAATAGTATTTCCCACAAATCATGTTACTCCATTAGGTTTAGCATACAGAATGTTCTGCATCTGACCCTTGGGATAGAAAATAAGCTGTTAACAGCAGCAAATAAGCTAACACCTAATTGCTGAAAAGTGAGTAACTAATGTAACCAGATGGGAGCTTGGTATGTGCTCACCTAACAAATATTACTGACTAAATATACTAACTAATAATATATCATTAACAACAGGAGTACCCACTCTCAACGGGCAGTCCCCTGCCTTTGCCTTTGCACCTGCTACATGTGCAACACATACTGGACAAATCATTGAAGATGACACCTGGTAGTCCAGCCATAAGTCTTCTAGGAATGTCATTTATACTCATGAAAACTGTTTAGCATGTGACATGGAGCAAAAGTGGACTGCAGGTCCGTAGGTGCCATTATAATAATTTGAGCCACTCTCTGCATCAATTAAGTATATGCTAAGTTACATGCATATACGTATATATGTATATGTATATGATATGATAACTGGTAAAAATCCCTATGAGAAAAAAGTCACCTAGGAAAATATTCCTTAAGAAAAGATCCCCCCAGGAAGAAATTCACAATGGACAACTCCCTATTTGAGAAAAGATCCACCACTGTAATTTCAATACACAAGCCTGTCTGACTACTGTACATGTATTCAAATATGCTTATAGTCATCCAGCAAACAATACACTTATCAGATTTAAAAGAATTGAATAACTTAATTCAATAACGGAGGCAAAAGTTGGGTGATGGTTGGCAAAACTTGCTATATTTCTTGTGACTGATTGTTATGGTATGGGTATTAATGTCATGGTAATAGCAATGTGAATTATCATCACAGCCTGTCAGTGTAACACCAGAAAACGTGTACCTATCACCGACTGCAGCCTATGTTTGTTGATGCTTTAACCACAACTTTACTTACTACACATCTACAATGATGAACCCTGTGCTTGTGGAGATAAAAACTGAACTTCATGGCCAAATTCAACACACAATGGAAATGAAGCCATGCAATATCAGAGATATCTTTAAATTACTAAGTCATAGTTTTGTAGATTCATTGAGAAGAGAGGATTTTACATGTTATTTTTGACAAGAACACTAGAGAAGTAAAAAATATGTCACCACCGGGAATCAAACCCATGACCCACACTTTTGAGGCATGCGCTCTACCAACTGTGCTAGGTGACCTTCGATGCTAGCATACATCTATTTCTATAGTCACCACATTAGCTCCCAATCATCCCTGTGGACATCGGCATCTAGTTCAATACAATTGGAGACCAGCCTCTCCGTACCATGTGCCTTTAACATGAAAGGACTGCCCTCCGGCCTATTGATCTATCCACAGCCCATTAAAGTTACAAAGTATTTGTAGATGCACACTTTTGGCAAAATTTGTAATAATGTTTACAGTTGTTATCAAATCCTGTCCTCCAAGTAGCTAACATGCCAAATCTTTCATGTGATTGGCTGATAGGCCTATATACAAAGCTTCATAATAGTGGTTCAAGGAGCTGATACAAACAACATTACAACACTATTTATACATAATATGTATAAGAATTTTTCAGAAGACTTTGAAATAAAATGATAAACATCTATGTGAAAATTGCCATGGAGTACTATGCTCCCTCCTAGAAGAGAATATTGAGGGGCTTGACATCCATGGAAATATATACTTCTAAAAACTACACATCTGTGTAAAGTAAATCCATATTATGCATTCTTCACTAACAAACTCTACAAGGCCAACAGAAGACTCTATTTCACATATTGAAAAGAATGTGTAAGATGAAACAGTCAAGAGCTCATAACAGTGTTTAATAGACCATGCTCAGGCAATAGATATATAACGAAATAAAATTGTTTAGAACCACCAAATACTGTATATATTCTAAAGAGTATTTAGAAAGAGTTACCACTGCTTAGTATGTGTAATATGTCTTCCTTTAATGTCTCAAGCTTCAAACAACTTAAGTCATGCTGATAGAAACTGTCATGGCACATCCTCATAACACTAACTTTACATCTAAGTCTATTGTAAGTGTTGCCTTTAAACAAAATAAACATACCTACAAGGCATATGTAGACCAACCATGCACAAAGAAGAATGCACAAATTGTTGCACCAAACTCCCCAGGCTATATCTGTTTTTATATACTGATGCTAACAAAGAACTTGGCTGAACATTTATGAAGAATCAGTGCTTTCAAATCTAGTTTCAAAAGATAGCTCTAGATTTTATCACTAGTTCATGGTGTTGTTTACTGAAAGCACTGATCTCTTGCCATCTTGAGCAGTGATATGTGCTTGGTTATAATAGTCGATGCCTGATGAGAAGCCAGATGAGAATCAGGTAAGGCTGAACTACCTTCAACGGTTTGGCCAAAATAGCGGGTTTTTTGTGTCAAAAATCAACTGGTTGGAAATATTCTAGAGGTGACCTAAAGTGGTAGTCTCAGATGCTTTTGGATCATCAAAAGCTCTACTCCAGACGTTTTAATGGCAGGACTAGTGCTGTCTTAAGGTTGATCAGTGCTGTGATGCTTTGTGGGTAGCCATAGTCTGGATTTTGCACCATTCCCTATTGCAAATGTCTGTCTATTCTTCTGTTTTACCCATAAATGCCTTGTTGATAACTACCAAAAGCTCCAATTCTGAACTTGAAAATTTTGCTATTCTCCAAAATTTGAGCTCAGGAGGACCACAAATTGGGAGCGGAAATGGTGGGGGAAAGGCAGATGGTGGGGGAATGCATTTATTCAACAAATTGGGGGGGGGGATTTTCTGGCCATCTAGAACCACCAATTTTCAAATTTTTTCCTTTGACACCAACCATGGTGGTGCCTCATTAAAACAATAAAATACAGAAATGCTTAACACAGTTTGGTTCTGAAAGTTAAAATGTCATTATGCCAAAACGCATCATAATACTCTTGCCTTGCATCAATCTTTCAAACTGTGTATGTCTTGTTTTCCATATATGTGATCTTGTTTAAGTGGACTTCCAGTAGTGTTTTAAATGTTAAATATTTGTAATCAACATACCTCAACTTCTTAATCTCAAAAAAGCAAAAGTTAGCATTTCGTAAATTTAGGATCAACCATTGAGGTAGACTGTGGTTTCTCTATATATAGTTTATATTTTCCACCACCAAACTTACAGATATATCTACATGCATCACCTATCCTAACTATCTAAGGTACCCTTGTACCTAAGGTCTCTTCCCTTTATCAATGTAGATCACTTGAGTACCTCTATTTTAAGTGTAAATTTCCGCTGCTCTTACTGCTCATTATTTCTCGCAAATCATGACTTTAACTGCCCAAACACTGGCCTTCTCCATTACTCTGATAGCTTCTGCCCTGCAAATACACAGTGTCGTGGGCCTCTACGACTTGCTTTACTCACTATATATCCTTACTTCTCCATCACCTACTCAAAGCACAAAATTGCATCTATAAGATTGCAACAGATGGTATTGGGCAGCCAAAATTTCATGTTATCTGTATGTATATATTGTAGTATGTATTGCAGTATATATACACAACATCAATATATATGTAATGTAATATTGATTAAATCAAGTTAGTGTAGATATATTAGGTTTCACATTGCGCATTGTTTATCAACCTGCCATTCATATACATATACTACATATGTAGGAGGCATCAGTAATTTTGGTTCAGATGGTGGGGGAACCTTGATGTAGTACAATGGGGTAGAAGGCCAAATGGGGGCGATAGGTGACAGGTGGGGGGATCAAACCCGGAGGATGCCATGGTCTGATAGTGATAGTTAACAATATTTCTTCGTCGCCAAACCATAGGGGATTTCACTATTGTGACTACATCAACAGTACCATTGCATGTTTGCAACACGGGCACGGCATTTAAGAAATGCCTTAGTAGGCATACCATAAGGTATTGATGATATCTGGGTCAATGTTTGTCTACTAGGGCAAAAGCATTGGTGTATACCAGTTTACCGTAAGGCTAATCCGTCTGCAGTAAATGGTGCCTATAATATAGTTGTAAAGAATAGTAAAGCAAAAAAATCCTTACCTCTCCTTCATCCGTCATGGTGATCTTGATTCCATGGCTCTTGATAAGTTCCAAAGTTCCACCAATGATGCGATCGTGAACTGCAATCGACACATTCTTGCTACCTTCACACACCACTTTACCTACTTTGCCACGGACATTTAAATTGAAGTCTTCACACTTTTCTACGAAAACAAAGGTACTTTTTGATTCTGATTGAAAATCTTCGCTGATGCCTTGTTTCTTCACAAATAACTTTTGAGGGCGCGGGTTCATTCCTGGAAGGAGCCCTCTACCTTGGTTATTACTGGTCATGACTGAAAATTCGAGCAGTACCCACAAGTTTCCACGTCACGATCGAGTAAGATTAATGCGTAATCTGTGACACTCGAAGATTTGTCAAACGGAGTCCTCGCAAGAAGATTTTGGTGACTATGAAACTAAACGACGCAGGAAATCAATAAGAAATGTAATCATGCTGACCTCATCAACAATTGTAACCAGACACGTCCCATTAACAACCTATTTGACAACTTATTGACATGCGCCAAAGTTTCAAAACATTATGTTAAGACGTTGCCTAAAAAGGAGAGTTGCATGCACACAACCATATACAGAGTTCAATTAGTCGTCTTGCGGCTTGTACCAGTTAAGAAAGAATAGGTTTTACTGACCTTGATTGTTTCGATCTTTTATAATAGCAACCAGATGCACTCAGGTGCCCATCCTCTGCTTCCCAGGTTCAACTTTTTTGTTTACATGGCAGAATTCTCCTTTATGTCATTGATTCGTGCCCAGGCCTTACAATTTGTTGGTGGTGCAACATCAACAGACAGTGGTGCAATCACGAAAGCTCCCCCGAAGGAAACGAAGCCGTGGCCCAGACACCGCAGTCCGATGAAATCACCGAGGGCATCCGCGTCCAGGCAGCAGCTCAATACCTGCCGGACGAGTCCGAGCCCGATTGCAATCGCTACGTCTACATCTACCGCATCGTCATCTCGAACGAGGGGACGGAGCGGGCGAAGCTGCTGACGCGGCATTGGGTCATCCTCGACGCCAATGGCAACCGCAGCGACGTCAAGGGACCCGGCGTCGTCGGCGAGTTTCCCGACCTCGCGCCCGGCGAGTCCTTCCAGTACCTGAGCGGCTGCCCGCTCAAGACGGAGTGGGGAACGATGGAGGGGACCTACATCATGGAGCGGGAGAACGGCGACCGCTTCAGCGCCGAGATCGGCCTGACGGCGCCCGAGAACAGCGACATCGATCATCTGGGCGTCGACATCCTGGTCACGGCGCAAAACCTGTCGAGCGGGGCCAGCAGCACGGGCGGCAGCTCCGACATTCCGATCCCGGTGGATGCCATCGTCGACGGCACCGAGGTCCTGCTCGGCGGCAGCGTTATCGCCGCGGGCAGCGTGATCACGGGCAACCGGGGCGCGGTCACGGCCTTGGGCCTGACCATCACCGACCTGCAGGACCAGACCTCGCTGCGGGGCGCCCAGGCCGACGGGGATGCGCCCTACACCCAGGGCGGCGGCGACAGCGACGGCTCTGAGACGGTGACCCGGATCGAAGTGACCCTGACGGTGAGCGATGGCGCCGGCGGCCTGCCCGCGCTCAGCTTCACCTTGCCCGATGGCATGACGGTGACCCAGAACAGCAGCGGCAACCAGGTCAGCACGGTCTTCTCGATCGAAGCCGGCACGCCCATCGCCACGGTCAACGCCCTGGTCGCGAGCCTGGGCGTCAGCCATCCCGATCAGAACTTCACCGGCAGCATCGCGGTCGCGATCACGACCCGGACAGAAGAAACCGCGCTGCCCGACAGCGAGGTCACCAGCGCGAACAACCTCGACGAGGACAGCTACGGCTTCACTCTGAGCTATAGCGATCCCAAGCCGACGGCCAACCCGGACAAGGCCACGGTCACCGACGCCCTGGACCTGAACCTGACCTTCGTGATCGATCACTCGAGCTCCATGGGCGACGACTCCGGCGTCTCGGTCCAGTCGGTCACCCTGCCGTCGGGCATTTCCGATCCGGCCGCGTTCCTGAGCGATCCCGACAATGTCCGCGCAAACGGGAAATTCACCCGCCTGGGTCTGCTCAAGGTCGCGCTGGTCGAGCTCGTCGATGCCTATGCCGTCGGCGGCGCCGAGGTCAACCTGCTGCTGATACAGTTCGACGAGGTCGCCGAAACCCTCGGCGGCGGCTGGATCGAGAACGACCTGCAGAGCGCGATCGACCTGATCCTCGGGATCGAGATCGGCTTCGGCACCAATTACACCGACGCTGTGGAGGAGGCCATGAGCGCCTTCCCCGTCGGCACGCCGATTGCGGACCAGAACCTGCTGTACTTCCTGAGCGACGGCAAGCCGACGCGCGGCGGCGGCAACCCGCCGAACACGGACAACTCGATCCCCGACGCCGTCGTCGCCCAGTGGGAAGACTTTCTCTCGGCGCAGCTCATGAAGGCGATCGCGGTGGGGATCGGTCAAGGGGTCGACGCGGCCGACTCCGACCTGGAGGACGTGGCGGTCCCCAACCTGCCCAACGACGGCAACCCGCTGATCGTGTTCGACGAGGATGACCTGATCTCGACCCTGGTCGACACCGTCGACAATCGGGTCTCCGGCAACGTCCTGGAGAACGACGACTTCGGCGGCGACGGTCCGGGCAGCCCGGGGATCGTCCAGCTCACGGTGGACGGCACGACCTATGCCTTCGACGGCGCCAGGATCGTCAACCAAAGCAACGGCGCCAGCACCCCCGGGTCCGTGCTCAGTCTCGCGACACTGCTCGGCGGCCTCCTCACCTTCGACTTCGCCAGCGGCGACTTCAGCTACAGCGCGCCTCAGGTTAGCAGCCCGCAGACCGAGGTCTTCACCTATAGCATTCAAGACCAGGACGGCGATCTCTCCAGCTCCAATCTCATGATCTCGATTCTCGATCAGGGTCTGCCCGCCACCGCCAACGACGACACGGTCTTGACCAACAGCAAGTCGATAGAAATCTCGGACGCCTGGCTGGTGTTCAACGATGTGGATCCGCAAGAGGATGTCCTCGGCGTTGCCGAGGTCCTGAACGCGGCCGGCGGCTCGGTCGAAGGCGGCTTTGCCGACCCTTCGGTCTCCTTCGACTTCGATCAGGACCAGGCCAGCTTCCAGTATCTGGCCCACGATTTCGTGCAGACCACGAATCCGGCAAATGTGGACCTGACCCTTCAAACCGGCAGTCTGCTCACGGGCGGCAGCGGCGACGAGATCATCATAGGCTCGGACGGTGCCGATACCATCGACGGCAACGACGGTGACGACGTGGTGGTGGGTGGCGCCGGGGACGATCTCGTCAAAGGCGGCAACGGCGACGACCTGATCGTCGGCGGCCTGGGCAGCGATACCCTGGCCGCCAACGACGGCGAAGATCGCTTCTTCTTCGGGCCACAGGACGCGGCCTCCGGAGAAGACCGGATCCTGGATTTCAACTTCGGCGAGGACGCCATAGACCTCTCCGAGCTGCTCGAGGGGTACGACCCCGGGGACGACATCGACGCGTTCGTCAGGCTCGACATTCAAAGCGATCGGATCCTCGTCGATGCCGATGGCCTGGCCGGTGGCACCGCGTTCAAATCGCTCGCTTTTCTTGCCGGAAGCGGGGTCAACAGCGGGGATATCTTGACCGTGATAACCGATTTCGAGGGAAATTCGACTAAGGTGGACGCAAGCTAGATGAACGAACCCTTGTCCGCTGCTTCGGAAGACCTGGGCTCGAGCCGGCTCAAGCTAACGAATCGCATGATCCGCCGGTGGGAGATCTGGGGTTTTACTTCGATGACGGGTGTTTTACTTCTATCTGGGGAAAAGGCCTATGGATGAGCAACAAAGCGTGAACTCC
>JAAAKM020006971.1:130077893-130113539 GCA_010016025.2 Alatinidae sp. Z8VKAUB7J3 | reverse complement strand
CCATCATTGGACAGCGCCGAGCGGATCAAGTGACCGGAGACGCGCCGACGCGACAGCCCTCCAAGGCTTTCAAGCTCGCCTGGGCCGTCAACGCGCTCGCGGCTCTCTCCGTCTGGCTGTTGCTGGACGTCACGGGCGAGAGCAGCGGCCTGCTCGGACAGGACCAGGGCGCCCTGGCGATCTTCCTGGCCGGGACCACCAGCGGCGCCCTGGCCGATATCTCGGCGGCCCGCATGCGCCTCGCGCCCTCCTACCCGCGACCCCGCGCCACCGCCGGCTCGGAGTTCCTGGTCGGCCTGTCGATCGTGTTCCTGGTGGTCAGCGTCATCTGCCTGGTGCTCGGCCTTGCCGCGGCGGCAACCGGCCTGCTCGACCTGGGGCGAATCTAGGGCGAAGGTCTCACCACGGATCGCGAGCTATCCCCAGTCCAGCACGATCTTGCCGGACTGGCCCGACGCCATGATCTCGAAGCCCTCCCGGTAGCGGTCGATGGGCAAGCGATGGGTGAGGATCGGCGAGAGGTCGAGGCCCTCCTGGATCAAGGCGATCATCTTGTACCAGGTCTCGAACATCTCCCGGCCGTAGATGCCCTTGAGGGTGAGGCCCTTGAACACCACCTGGGTCAGGTCGAGCGCCGCATCGCCCGGGGGAATGCCGAGCAGCGCCACCTTGCCGCCGTTGATCATGGCCCTCAGCATATCGTTCAGCGCCCGCGGGCTGCCGGACATCTCCAGGCCCACGTCGAATCCCTCGCGCATCCCCAGCCCGGCCATGACCTCGGTCAAGCTGGTCTTGGAGACATCGACCACGTTGGGGATACCGAGGCGCCGCGCCAGCTCCAGCCGATAGGGGTTGATGTCGGTGATGACGATGTGGCGCGCGGCGATCTTCTTGGCGATCGCCGCCGCCATGATCCCGATCGGCCCGGCCCCGGTGATCAGCACGTCCTCGCCCACGAGATCGAAGGACAGGGCGGTATGGGCGGCGTTGCCGAGGGGGTCGAGGATCGCCGCGATATCGTCGGGCAGATCGTCGGGAAGCTTGTAGGCGTTGTGGGCCGGGATCGCCAGGTACTGGGCGAAGGCGCCCGGACGATTGACCCCGACCCCCTTGGTGTCGCGGCAGAGGTGCTCGCGGCCGGCCCGGCAGTTGCGGCACTGGCGACAGACGATGTGGCCTTCGCCGGAGATCCGGTCGCCCGGCGCGAAATCGTCGACCTCATGGCCCACCTCGACGATTTCGCCGACGAACTCGTGCCCCACCGTCATGGGCACCGGGATGGTGTTCTGGGACCAGTCGTCCCACTTGTAGATATGGATGTCGGTGCCGCAGATCGCCGTCTTGCGGATCTTGACCAGCACATCGGCCCGTCGGTTCCGCGCGGCGCCGGCGATGCGGAGATCATGTCGCTCCCGTTACGCGAGGCGCGCGAGCTCTTCGAGCGCCAGTACCTGGAGGCCCAGGTTACTCGATTTGGCGGCAATATCTCGCGCACGGCGTCGTTTGTCGGAATGGAGCGTTCAGCCCTGCACCGCAAGCTTCGTTCCCTGGGCGTTACCCCCGGCGAACGTCAATAGACCGCGGACTGCATAGATGCGCGTGATCATTTGTGGTGCCGGCATGGTCGGCTCGAACATCGCCCGCTACCTGGCCGGCGAGGATGCCGATATCACGGTGATCGACACCACGCCGGCCCTGGTCCAGAAGCTCACCGACTCCCTGGACGTGAAGGGCGTGGTCGGCTTCGCATCCCATCCCGACGTCCTGGAGCGGGCCGGTGCGGTTGATGCCGACATGGTCATCGCGGTGACCTACGCGGACGAAGTCAACATGGTAGCCTGTCAGATCTGCCATTCGATTTTCGACGTACCGACAAAGATCGCCAGAATCCGCCATCAGTCTTACCTGCAACCCATGTGGGCCGATCTGTTCAGCCGGGATCACATGCCGATCGACGTGATCATCTCGCCGGAGCTCGAGGTCGCTCAGGCGATCGGTCGACGGCTCGAGATTCCGGGCGCCTTCGATGTCATCCCCGTGGCCGACGGGAAGGTCAGCCTGATCGGCGTACACTGTACCGAAGATTGTCCGATCCTGAACACGCCGTTGCGCCAGCTGACCCAGCTGTTTCCGGATCTGCACATCGTGGTGGTCGGAATTTACCGCAACGGCAAGGGCTTCATACCGGCTTCCGATCAGGAAATCCTCAGCGGTGACGATGTCTACTTCGTGGCCGAGGCCAGTCACCTGAGCCGGGCAATGGCGGCTTTCGGCCACGAGGAGAAGGAGGCGCGGCGCGTCATCATCGCCGGCGGCGGGAACATCGGGCTCAATCTTGCCAAGACGGTCGAGGAGCGCCATCGCCATGTCTCGCTCAAGATCATCGAGCTTGAGAAGAAGCGCGCGGAACTGGTCGCCCAGACCTTGGAACGGGCCGTCGTGATCCACGGTTCAGCCCTGGACACGGAAATCCTCGAGGAAGCCAATGTCGGGGCCACGGAGACCGTCATTGCCGTCTCCAACGATGACGAGGTCAACATCCTCGCCTCGCTTCTGGCCAAGCGGTTCGGCTGTCGCCGAGCGGTGACCCTGATCAACCAGACTACTTTCGCGCCCCTGATCGGCACGCTGGGAATCGATACCGTGGTCAATCCTAGGGCGATCACGGTCTCCAAGATCCTGCAGCACGTGCGGCGCGGCCGCATCCGCTCGGTCCATTCGCTATCGGAGGGTTTCGGCGAGCTGATCGAGGCCGAAGCGCTCGAGACCAGTTCTCTCGTCGGGGTGCCGCTGCGCGAGGCAAAGCTGCCGGAAGGCGTCCTGCTCGGCGCGATCGTCCGCAAGGAGCAGGTTATCATCCCGCGTGGCGACAGCGTGGTCCGGGCCGGCGACCTGGTGATTCTGTTCGCAGCGACCGAGGCGGTGAAGCGAGTCGAGAAGCTGTTTTCGGTGAAGCTGGAGTTCTTCTAATTCGTCCGGCGTCGCGGCTCGCCGACAAGGATCCTTAAGGTTAAGAAATGACTCTCGTCCGTCCTGAGGCGGTGATTTTCGACTGGGACAACACCCTGGTCGATACCTGGGTGGTGATCCACCAGGCGCTGGTGCCGACCTTCGAGGCCATGGGCGAGGTTCCCTGGACCTTGGCTCAGACCAAGGAGCGGGTGCGGCAATCGGCCCGAGAGGCTTTCCCGCGCCTGTTCGGGGATCGGGCGGAGGAGGCCAGCAGGATCTTCTATCAGGCGTTCGAGGATCGGCATTTGGAGCTGCTGCGAGAGCTGCCGGGGGCGGGCGAGATGCTCGAGACGCTGGCCGCTGCCGGCTGCTTTCAGGCGGTCGTGAGCAACAAACAGGGTTACCTGCTGCGCCGCGAAGCCGACCATCTCGGCTGGACTGGGCATTTTGGCAGTCTGGTCGGGGCTAGTGACGCCGCACGGGACAAGCCGGCGGTCGATCCTGTGGAGATGGCCCTGGCCCCCGGTGGGCTTGCCCTGGGACCGCAAGTCTGGTTCGTCGGCGATACGGATATAGATATGCTCTGCGCGGTAAATGCTGGATGTACTCCTGTCCTCTTGCGTGATAGGCCTCCTGGCGAGGATGAGTTTGTCGAGGCCTCGCCTCTTTGCTACGTCTCCAGCTGTCAGGCTCTAGCGGATCGGGTTACGGCTTACTAGGTCTATGGCAATTGGGTAGTCTATGATGGCTCGGCGCGGTGAGGGATGCCGCCGTGCCGAGTGATCCTCCGGTCGCCGGTTTCCTGCCGGTGGCTGGGTCCCCGACAACAGAGACAACCAGAAACGAGACAAAACCAAAAAGGGGGTCAGAATGGCCACAGAGAAAAACCAGAATGTCCAAGACGTATTTCTTAACCACATCAGGAAAAACAAAGTTCCTGTCACGGTTTTCTTAGTCAACGGTGTGAAGCTTCAAGGCATCATTACCTGGTTCGACAACTTTTCGGTTTTGCTCCGGCGCGATGCGCATTCGCAGCTTGTTTACAAGCATGCCATTTCGACCGTGATGCCTGCGACACCCGTGCAGTTGTTCGACCCCGCCAAGGAGGAGAGTGGCGACGTCTGAGGTCAAAGAGGCGAAGTCGGGGCGCGCGCGCTCGGGCGAGCTGCATTCGACGGAGAGGCCAGCCTAACGCGCGCTGGTGATCCATCCCAACCAACCGTCTATCCGGTCGGAACAGAGTAACGGCGAGTCCGCCGGCAGGCCGCGGGATCCCGAGGCCCGGCTGGAGGAGGCGGTCGGCCTGACCCGGGCAATCGGGCTTGAGGTCGTCGAACGGCGGGTCGTACGTCTGACCAAGGCACGGCCGTCGACCCTGCTCGGAAAGGGCGGAGTCGAGGACCTGGCTCGGTTGATCGAACACCAAGAGATCGCCGTGACCGTGGTCGACGCGACCCTGACGCCGATCCAGCAGCGCAACCTGGAGCTGGCTCTTCACTGCAAAGTGATCGATCGTACCGGACTGATCCTCGAGATCTTCGGAGAGCGTGCTCGAACCAAGGAAGGGCAGCTTCAAGTGGAGCTGGCCGCCCTGACCTATCAGCGCTCCCGCCTGGTCAGGTCCTGGACCCACCTCGAACGCCAGCGCGGCGGTTTCGGGTTCCTGGGCGGGCCCGGTGAAAGCCAGCTCGAGATGGACCGCCGCTTGATCACGGACCGGATTATCCGGATCAAGGCCGACCTGGAACAGGTCGTTCGAACCCGCTCTCTGCACCGTAAGGCCCGCCGGCGGGTTCCGTTCCCGATCATTGCGCTGGTGGGCTACACCAACGCCGGCAAGTCGACCCTGTTCAATCGCCTGACCGGATCCGAGGTCTTCGCCCGGGACCTGCTCTTTGCGACCCTGGATCCGACCATGCGGCGGATCAAGCTGCCGGGCGGACAAACCGTGATCCTATCGGACACTGTCGGCTTCATCTCCGATCTGCCGACCGGCCTGGTAGCGGCCTTTCGTGCCACATTGGAGGAGGTTCTGGAGGCCGACCTGATCGTACACGTTCTTGATATCGCCCATCCCGACAGCGAGGCGCAGCGAGACGATGTCCACGCGGTTCTCGCCGAGCTCGGCTTGGGGGTGTCGCCCGACGATGCCGAAGCGGAGACCCGGCATATCGAAGTGCTCAACAAGATCGATCTCCTAAGCCAGGACGCTCGCGACAGCTTGATGGCGCGAAATGGGCGGCTTCCCCGAACAATCCCGGTCTCGGCGGTGACCGGGGAGGGCATCGATCACCTGCTGGAGCGTGTGACGGATCTCCTGGCACGCTCGCGGCGCCCGGTCGCCCTGTCCGTGGCGCTTAGCGATGGCGCCGCCTTGGCTTGGCTCTACGAACACGGCTCCATTTTGGAACGCTGCGACGATGAGCAGGCGGCCCATTTGACGGTACAGATCGATCCGGCCGACCTGGCGCGCTTCGAACACCGGCATAAGGCTGCTCTGATCGCCGGGCGTCAGGATACCGCGATAGAATCCGTAGAATAGCGCGCTGCTCCATGAAGAGGGCCTGGAGCGCATCCCAAGAGGAAGGTCGGAATTTCCATGTTGCCTGATGTCGAGCGGATCACCCGGCTGCTGGTCGCGGTGGGGGCGGAGGAGGTATTGCCACGCTTTCGGTCGCTGTCCGACGAGGAGATCATGTACAAGTCCGGTGGCGAGGTGGTTACGGTTGTCGACCAAGCCGTCGAGCGGCGCTTGGCACAGGAGCTGGCCGGCCTCGTGTCTGGCGCGTTGGTGGTCGGGGAGGAAGCCACCGCCGCCGACCCGAGCCTCTTCGGTCATCTCGACAAGGCCGGCGCCGTCTGGATCATCGATCCGATCGATGGTACGCGAAACTTTGCCAACGGCGTTTCGCGCTTCGCGGTCATGCTCGCCTTTGTGCGTGACGGCGAAACCCTGATGAGCTGGATCCATGATCCGATCACCGGGGAGACCGCGGTCGCCGAGGCGGGGGCGGGGGCCTGGAACGACGGCGTGCGCCTGGGCGTGGCCGCTGCCGGGCCGCTGGCGGAGATGACGGGGACCTTGCATGCGGGGCAATTCGCGACACCCGAGATGGCCCGTCATATCAAGAGTCGCCGCGAGCGGGTGAACGCGATCAAGTCCCTGAGCTGCGCCGGCGCTGAGTATGTCCGGCTCGCCCAGGGTGGCATGCACTTCACGCTCTTCACCAAGATGATGCCCTGGGACCACGCGCCGGGCGTCCTGCTCCACAAGGAAGCCGGAGGCTGCGGGCGCACGCTCGCGGGTCATGTTTACCGGCCCGCCATGATCCATGCGCCCGGCCTCCTGATGGCCCCGGACGAGGAAAGCTGGGAGCAGCTCAATCAGCTCTTGTTCGGACCCGCCTGACCTGCCAAATCTGGCCTTAGAGTCAGTCCGGGACTGGCCCTACAATCCGGTCTTGGCGCGGCCATAGAGTTCCGGCAGATCGGCAGGTTCAACGACTTTCTCAGCGAGGGTTACGGTGGCGAAGCAGCTCCCCAGCGAAGCGCAGGTTGTGATCATCGGCGGTGGCGTGATCGGCTGTTCGGTGGCCTATCATTTGACCAAATTGGGTTGGCGCGACGTGGTCCTATTGGAACGCAAGCAGCTGACCTGCGGCACCACCTGGCATGCGGCAGGCCTGGTGGGCCAGCTTCGCGCGACGCTCAACCTCACCAAGCTCGCTCAGTACACTGCCGACCTCTATGCCGGGCTGGAGGCCGAGACCGGGCAGGCCACCGGCTTCCGCAAGACCGGTAGCCTTTCCATCGCCACCGATGAGGAGCGCTTCGAGGAGCTGAAGCGCGGCGCCTCCATGGCCAAGACCTTCGGCTTGGCGGTCGACGTGGTCGGGCCGGAGCAGGTGAAGGAGCTCTATCCCCTGATCAACCTCGACGGCGTGGTCGGCGGCGTTCACCTGCCCGATGACGGCCAGACCAATCCGGCCGACACCACCATGGCCCTGGCCAAGGGTGCCCGTCAGGGCGGCGCTCAAATCTTCGAGCAGACCAAGGTCACGGGGATCGACGTGGCCGACGGTAGGGCGGTCGGCGTGCGCACCGAGGCCGGCGCGATCAAGGCCGGCTACGTGGTCAACTGCGCCGGCATGTGGGGTCGGGAGGTTGCCCGGATGTGCGGCGTCAATGTGCCGTTGCATGCTTGCGAGCACTTCTACATCGTCACCGAGCCCATCGAGGGCCTGCCCAAGCATCTGCCGACCCTGCGCGATCCCGGCGGCCACGCCTACTACAAGGAAGATGCCGGCAAGCTCCTGTTGGGCGCTTTCGAGCCGGTCGCCAAGCCCTGGGGCATGGACGGCATCCCCGAAGACTTCTGCTTCGACGAACTGCCGGAGGACTTCGACCACTTCGCGCCGATTTTGGAAGGCGCCATCAACCGGGTCCCCCTGTTGGAGACCGCGGGGATCCGGACCTTCTTCAATGGGCCCGAGAGCTTTACCCCGGACAACCGCTACATGCTGGGCGAAGCGCCGGAAGTGAGGAATTTCTTCGTCGCCGCCGGCTTCAACTCGATCGGCATCCAGTCGGCGGGCGGCGCCGGCAAGGTGCTCTCGGAGTGGATTGTCAATGGCCACCCGCCGGTCGACCTCTGGGATGTGGACCTGAAGCGCATGGCGAAAAAAGCTTTTCAGTACACAATGTTTTCGCTATTTCGTGCAATATTCTTGTTTTGTACCACAAACAAACTATTTATTACAATTATATTCCTACCTCGGGCATTTCCCTTCGATATAAGTCAACCAATTCCTTGATGCAAAAAGAAAAATAATTGTAGTTAGTACAAAACAGTGAATAGAAATATGAGATTGTGTATAGAAATACTCTATAAAATAAGATGTCTGCTATCAATAGTCTGAAGCAGTGGTTTTTTACTTGCTAAAGTGTTCGAACCCCTTGAGATTCAAAGAGTTTCCCTGTAACCTCTAGGAAAAAGAAATTACAAAAGCAAATAAAAAGGAAACAATCGATATAAATACAGTGCAATATTGGTATGAATCTAACAATGAAATTTTATGTTACATGCAAATATACATCTATTACATAGAAATATACGTTTATTACACACAAATATACTGATAACAAAAATAATCTTCTATGTACAAATAAACAGCAAAAGTCAGACCTATTACTGATGGCTATTTTGTTCTTGTGTGGTGTTTCACACAGGTGTACAGTTATCTATCGTTGGAATGTATGTACAGGGCCAATCGTGGCATTAGATTTGATACCGTAGCCTCTGTCCTCTGCTTGGATGCTTCATACGCCCAGGCAAGTACCCTAGGTCAGTACACTGATGGGTCATTGTGCAATTGGGAATATACCACAACTGGGCCTTATGAGAAAATGAGAGTTCTGTAGTGCTAAGAATATACTGTGGTTGCACGGCTGTTACAAGGGGAGAACTTACGCAAACATATTGTAAAAGAGTCGTAGATCAACTATCATAAGGATCGTAAGAAAGGATTACCGAAATTGATATTAACTATGAAGTTGCGATGTGTAATAACAAGTGACCAGTATGCCAAAAATTTTAGTTCTCAGATAATGGCAAACGAAAATAAGATTAATCTATACATCAATTAAACTTTCCTAATTTAGAAGATGGACCTTAAAATGAATTTATTGTCGCAAACGTTTGCGGCGTTTTTATCATTTTATCGCCACTCTCAAATTGTGAATTCTTGAAAAATTGTCTATCTGAAAAATTTCAAGAGCTCAGTATTGACTTGGCTTTGTTGGCGTAATAAATCAATTATTCTTGAAAAAGTCAAATAAATACAGTACAATAATAACATAAGTACAAAATGGCACAATATCAAGACTACACTCGAATAGCAGATTCCGTTAATTGGAACGACAGTGTTTAGGTAGCAATGTATGAAGAGATTGCTACGATTGGCTGGTTTCCTGACGGAGCACATTGCTAACACAAACCACAGAAACTTCCTGTGAAAACATAAGGGACTTACACGACTCTTATATCTAGTTAACAATAAATAGAAACACACCGTTATCATTAATCAACTATAATTATATCAAGAGTTAAATATCTATAGACATTAGTGAAGGACTGTCACGCCACTACCATTCCAGGTTCAGAATAGCCCAATTAAAATTCAGAATACGCCATAAAAATTTCTGACCCTGGATACGGGCCTCGCCATACCGTAACTTTACTTATAAAATCGGGGTTTACGATGTAAAATAAGGTATTGCGATAGCTTTTGGCGTTGTTTAGGGAACAACAAGCAGCAAATGTCGCAATTACATGTAATAAAACTAATCCTTTAATGTCAAACGCTTTTCATGCCCTTCCTTTAAAAAACTATCATGCACACACAAAGCTTAATGTAGCGTCCAATGTCATGTGACCAATGAAAGATTTCTATCTCATATATCACTCTCCCGGGTGCCAAGGACTAATATACCTGCTCTACACAGCACCTCGGAGTGTCATTTGCAAAAAGCACAATGTGTCGTATCATTTATATGCCGATTATTCACACCTATATGTCTCCTTTCGACGTTCCGCTTCGCATGGCATGGACTCTACTGTTCAGAAAATTAAACATGTGTTTCTGTGCTCGAAAGTTGGATGCTTAAAAATAAACTTAAGTTGAACAAAGATAAGACAGAGCTACTGCTCCTTACCTCTAAATTTAGATCGCAACCTAGTTTGGAATTTATTAATATGGAGACACTATATGTCCTAGCAAGTCGGTTAGAAACATTTGGATATTTTTTACAAACGTATTTTAATGAAGGATCACGTCAACTACCTCTGCAAAATCCTCATTTTACCATCTCAGGCCCATATGGAGGACCAGACAGTATCTCTCTACAGAATAGGCTGCAAAACCTGTCCATGCCTTTCAAAATTAGACAATTGCAATTCCTTTTGGTATGGCATCAAAATAGGTTTGTTAAAAAGGCTACAATGTGTTAAGAACTAATCAGAAAGTATTGACATATATAATTCTTGTTCATAAAGGACTCCATTGGCTACCTGTCAAACAGCGCATTATTATCAAAGTATCGACGATAAGAAATACGTTTAAAGCCTTGGAGCTCACATCGCCGTCATATGTACAGAACACGATTTCTCGATATGAATCATCTAGAGCATTATGATCTAGAACTCAGAACCAACTCAATGTACCAGCGTCGAACACGAAAGTGTATGGTGACAAAGCCTTTAGTAAAGCTGCGACTAACTTATGGAACTCGTTATCTAGGAATATTATTGCGCAAAAAAAACTTAACAGTATTAAAAGCCTATTAACGATACATCTTTTTGATGGTTCATTTTAAGTACAACTAATCTTACTTGTTTATATCATTTTGTCGCGATTAAACGTATTACTATTTGTAAAGCGCTTAGAAAGAACGTAATAGGTGCTACATCAGTTTTCATATTATTTGTATTGTTATAAGTGACCATAGCAAGACCCTGCATCTGACCACCTGGTTCCCCATAATTAGGTCGGGCTGTGTATTATCACTTAATATCTGAAAATCTTACGATATGTACGGCAACTAAATGGGTAATGCCTCTAAAAGTCTCATTGACAACTCATTTAATGCTGGACATCAAATCCGTCCTCTGATTAATGAATCAATGACAGTAACAGTTCAATGTAATTGTAAATGTTTGTCATACGGTCTTTTTGCATAACTGTTCCGTAATAGTAGGCGTGTGAGGTGCTGCCGCAAAGTGAAATCCTCAACATTGTTACTAATACACGATCGTATAGTTCCATACATCTTCTATTTGTTCTTGAACATGAAAGGTTTTTACTTCACAGCATCATGTTTCCTGCAGTTTCAGTCTAGCCGAATAATCAGATAAGACCATGCGTTCATAAAACCCATTTTCTCGGGGTACGTCCATGCGTAAAACTACAAAGGTCCCGACAATAAGAACCTGGCTTACTTTGAGGCCTGTGAAAACTGTCCAGCATCACGGACATATGAACGGCAATCAAGAACCTTTTTTGACTTTATTGCGTGTTGCGGCAATCATAGAGATTTTACGTAACAAAAGCTGCATGAAAAACACCGAAAAGGCTGCATTAGTATAAAAAACTTACCTCCATTTGTCTCATTGCTCTCTCTACCTTTCTGCTACTATGACATTCTAGCATACTCCTCAAGAAAAGAGCTCTGCTTTGTACTGACCAGCATTTTGGTGATCTCACTACGTACTAAAAAACAAACAACATAAATTTAAATAATAATACGTTGAAAGATAAAACATGGCTTACATTTAAATAACAGAACTACGTTTTTTAACGATAACCTTTAACGATTTTACCATTGCCCTTCACTCTTAACAGACTTGAATTGACATTGGCAATATGACGTTGGTATACAGACCACGTTGCTCTTGCAAAACTACGTTCTGCATCCTCAAACGTGATTAAATGATTACCTGAGGTCAAGCAAATATCGGAAACTAACAGAACAGTTCCCTTGAGGTGTTACATGAAACAGAAATCCCTTCCTCTTGCTAATTCGGATGCTGCATTTAATCAATATAAAAACAACAGTGCGCCGTAATTTTTTATTTGGACTTTTGTAAACTTTTAACGCAGAGAAAACATTCAAATTTGAACACTTTTCAATCCTAGAGCTTCTTCGACCATCTCCGATCTTTTATTCAATTTCTAAGAAAATTATGAGAGCGTCATTGTACATTCACTGCAGTCGTTTAGGAGAAAACATAGCGCTCTACAGTTTAACTTATCTTCCATTGTCTTAAAACGTAGGTATATACAAATTAAAACTTTTGACTCTCCGAGTTTGCCTTCCTAACACAATTAAAATGGATTGTCTTTCAAATTGTAGCCTTCATGCTTATGTTATCATTCTTCCTAGCACTCCCACGCCACAAGTAGGCCAAAACGTAAGTTTTAATACCCTTCGCACCCTCTCATATTCCGACACTCTCATATCATATTTGAAGCTACTCCCAATCCACTTTGCTGTGGTAGCGTAGTGTATATTATCCACACCATAACATATTAATGGATTTTACTTGACATGACGTGAAACACACAATACAAAGTCACGCCCTGCTTGAAGTGCCATACTTCTAATCTCATTTACTCTTTCTTAACTTTGTTGTATGTCATCAGACAATCCAAACTGGCCAGTGTCTTTCAAAGAGCTTCAACATCAACGATCTCTAATCACACGCGATGTTAACGAATAAGTTACCCCTCCGTCCTGCTGCTGCTTATTATTCAAAATGGTGCGTGCTGTTCTTACTTATTTGTGAAAGATCACAACTAGTAATGCTTTCCCTAGACATTACCATAAACATACCTCGGTGTATGGTGTGAGTTCCTCAGATGTTAATGAGTCTCCTGCTTTTGTTTTCCTCAGGTAAGAGCTGCACAAAGAAATTAAACGCACTATAAGGCAAAAATTACTCCTTTGCAGGCTGAAATATCTTTTCATAAGCAATACGGACCACAAGGGTAAACAGTACCTTAAAGTATACATTAACACAAACCCTTCAAAATAATTCATCTGTAATGGGAAACGTAAGCCACTTGAAGATGAAACACAGTTTAATAAACGATTGCCAAGTGTAAAAATTAGGGTTTATTATATATTCGCGTCGATAATACACCGGAAGAGAACTGTTTGACCGAGAAACCATGCCTGTAAATTTGGGTTTGCGATATGCAGTAGAATTAAAAGACCCCTGTGAATACAAAGTCATAGCATCATGGATTGTTACTTGCCTATTAAATTAAAACTCAGTTGTAAACGGAATACGTTGTACATACGCGTGAGAGAAGAATGATAAAGTTTTCAAGCAAACGAAATCGACGCAGCTTTCTTGATAAAGTAGTATAGTTCACATTGCTATTATGGTATAGGCCATAGCAATGCTAATCAAAATTGCAAATTACAATTAGCTTTTAGTATTTTCAATTGGTACATCCTAAATATCTTGATAGAGAACTTAATATTTCTTGTTTTTCCTCCTTCCAATGTTGGATATTACTTTTTAAATTCTTACGGGAGAAATCTACTGGCTCCTACTCAATGGTCGTAACTCGAGATATGATTGGACTGAAAACTATAACTTTCATGTCTCTACGTCTTACGGCCATTCATGCATCAGGTTTATGATATCAGGTATGGTCTTTCGGGGAGAACATTTGCCCAATCTTTTGGGGTTACATTGGACAACATACAAATTTGATATGCCAACCTACCACATGGAGACAATCAGTGCTTGCTCTACAGCCGTGGAATTTACTACTTGTTCATCTGTTGTATATCTGATCTCCGGAAGAAGCACGTCGTTATCCAGTGCAATATCCTAGTAGGACAAAGAGCAAAAATATTGCACCTAACATATCGATTATATTTCTTAAAGGGAGCACTCTAGTTCCTGCCAAAGACGCATAAAAAATAGTACAGGATGTTAGAACGCAACAAGTGAGCTGGTACCCAAATTTTGGGTTTGGTTTCTCAGAATTTACCCTAAGAATGAGTATGAGTACAGATCAAATCGTTAGACAGACAACTAAACACCCCTAATCAGGGTGCAGTTGAAGACGACAGCATCGCCTATTCAACCTATTGGGAACATGTTAATCTAGGAGTATTAGACTGGGAGTGCCTGAAACACTTGCCACCATTCCTCTCCCTCCAAGATGTTTTCACGCCTTGTTTTCAGCAAGAAACGGTAGGTTTTACCAGTAACAGTACACTTAAACTAAGACAACTATAACATACAATCAGTGAATCTTCAGAGCATACTGAAATCGCCATGCATGGAATAATGGCAGCCACATTTATAGCCCAACTTTTTAAGTTTATCTGAGGGATTGTTTGCTGCTAAAAACATTAACTCGCCGCAGCAAATTTGCGAACGCGTCTATGAAGTGTTCGATGGGCTCGACATCTTGGTCAACAGCGCCGGCGGGTCGCGGCCGATCCCCTGGGACGCGCCGGTTGATGTCTGGCATGAGGGTATGACACTCAATTTCGAGATGCTGCGGCAACTGACCCATCAATTCATCACCGGCATGCGCGACCGTAAATACGGACGTGTCATCAACATCACGGGATCGAGTGAGCCGCGCGGCGTCAATGTCGCGAACGCCGCCAAAGGCGCGGTGCATATGTGGGCGAAGGGGCTGTCGCGCACCGTGGCGGCGGACGGCGTGACCGTGAACAGCCTGCCACCGGGGCGCATCAACAGCGAACAGATCCTCGAGCGGCTGCACCCCGATCCGGAGGAACGCGAGCGGTTCGCCAAGTCGGAGATCCCGGCGGGATATTTCGGCGAGCCAGAGGATATGGGCTATCTGATCGCGTTCCTGTGCTCGCCGCTGGCGCGCTACATCACCGGCGAAGTCATCCATGTCGATGGCGGCATGCACAAGTTCGCCTTGTAGCGGTTCTAAGTAGCGCCCCGCCTTGCCCGGTCTTGCCTGATATCCGATCATCCAGGATCATGAATGCGAACGCACCCATAGGCTGGCGCCTGGACGGCCGGGCGACCGGGTCTGCCGCCTGGTACGCCCGGGACTTCGAGCACGACCAATCCTGGCTGCACCGGTTTAACGACGACGATATCGCGGAGATCGAAGCGGCGCTGCAGATGGCTTTGGCCTGCGGCAAGCCGGTTACCGAATTGACCCTCGACGATTTCCCGCTGCCCACCGTGGCCGCGAAGCTGGCGGCGGCCGTCGACGAGGTCGAGCATGGGCGCGGCTTTGTGCTGCTGCGCGGCATCCGATTGCCTGACTATTCACGTGAGGAGGCGCGCGTGTTGTTCTGGGGCATGGGCCGGCATATCGGATCTCCTGTCACCCAGAACCCGCAGGGCGCGCTGCTGCATGAGATCGAAGATCTCGGCAACGATTATGGCGGTAACAATGTTCGCGGCCATTCGACCAACGCGCGGCTGCGCCCGCATGTCGACCCGTGCGATATCGTCGGACTGTTCTGCATCCGCCCGGCAGCGACCGGCGGCCTCAGCACGATCTCCAGTGCGCTTACCATCTACAACGAGATCTTCGACAATCATCCGGGCTATCTGGAACCTCTCATTCGCGGCTTCCGCATCGACTATGCCGGCAAGGGGCCGACGGACGCCCCGGATCTGACGTCGCCGCAGCGCATCCCCGTGTTCAGCGACTGCGACGGATTCCTGACCTGCTACTACAACGCCAAACAGATCGACCGCGGTGCGGAGAAGACCGGCGAGACGCTGAGCGACGTTGCACAGGCCGCCGTGCTGGAAGTCGAAGCGCTGGCGCTGCGAGATGATATCCGCTTCGATATGGGCTTCCAGACCGGCGATATCCAACTACTCAACAACTACACCATCCTGCACGCGCGAACGTCCTACGAGGACGATCCGGCGGCGAAGCGGCTGTTGCTGCGACAATGGCTGAACCTGCCGAACGGCCGGCCTTTGCTGCCGGCGGTGGCCGACCGGCTCGGCACCGGGCCACGCGGCGGGGTCAATCCCTATGCGGCGAAGCGAGACTGACGAGAGAAGGAGCGAGATCATGGCGGAATATCGATTGCTGTCGACCAGTGGCATTCTGGGCTACGGATTTCCGGAGGAGTCGATCAAACGCGGCGTGGCGATGGGCGTCGACATGATCGGCTGCGACGGGGGCAGCACCGATCCGGGGCCGCACTATCTCGGCTCAGGCAAGACTCTGAACTCGCGCCTGGCGATGAAGCGCGACCTCAAACTGATGCTGCAGGCTGCGGTTTCCGAAGGTGTGCCGGTCACGATCGGCAGCTGTGGCGGCGCCGGCGGCGAGCCGCATCTGGAAGTGATGGCGGAACTGACCCGCGAGATCGCGCGCGAGGAGGGGCTCAGCTTCAAGATGGCGACGATCCATGCCGAGCAGGACAAGAGCTGGATCCGGCAGCAGCTCGCCGACGGCAAGGTGAAACCGATGCGCAATGTCGGCGCGCTGACGGAAGACGATATCGAAGACTCTGAGCGTATCGTCGGCTGCATGGGCCCGGAGCCCTACATGGCGGCGCTGGACGCGGGGGCGCAGGTGGTGCTCGCCGGGCGCAGCACTGATCCGGCCCCCTTCGCCGCCTGCGCCATGCGCGGCCAGATCGAGCCGGCGCCGTCCTGGTATTCCGGCAAGATGCTGGAATGCGCCGCGGCCGGCGCGGTGCCGAAGGGGCATGACTGCATGCATGTGACGATCAAGGACAATGGCGTCATCTGCGAGCCTCCGAACCCGGACAAGATCTGCACGCCGACCTCGCTCGCCAATCAGAGCCTGCACGAGAACGCCAGCCCGAACTTGTTCCAGGAGCCGGGTGGGCTGCTGGATACGACCGATTGCCGCTTCGAGGCGGTGAGCGACCGCGCCGCCATGGTGTCCGGCATGCGCTGGTCGACCGACGACCAGTACACGGTGAAGATCGAAGGTGCGCAGCTCATGGGCTACCGCGCGATCACCATCTGCGGCACCCGTGATCCGTTGTTGATCAGCCAGTCGGAAGACTATCTCGGTCTGGTACGCGACGCGGTGAAAACGAAGGCCGAGGCGATGGGTGTCGACCCGTCGAGCTACAAACTGATGTTCCGTGCCTATGGGCGTGACGGCGTCATGGCATCGCGCGAGCCGCTGGCCACTGACCCGTCGCACGAGCTTGGCATCCTGGTCGAGGTCATTGCCGACAGCCAGGAGATGGCCAATACGGTGCTCTCGGTCGCGCGGGTCAGCACCTTGCATCTCGATTTCCCGGGCCGGTTGTGCAAGGAGGGCAATATGGCCTTCCCCTTCTCGCCAAGTGATATCGAGTGCGGCCCAGCCTATCGGTTTAACGTCTATCACATCGTCGAGCCGAAGGATGCGTTGGAAATGTTCCCGATCGAATATGAAGACGTGCGGAATTGAACGATGGCGAAACTCAAAGACATTGTAGCGGTCTGCAAGAGCAAGAATGCCGGCCCCTTCGAGCTGACCATCGACGCGGTCTTCTCCGATCTGGAAACTTTCGAGAAGGTGAAGGCGACGGGCGTCATCTGCCCGCAGCTTTTCGTCGACCTCTACGGCGTGAAGGAGGCGGATATCCTTTTCACCGTCTACGATGCTGGTCTCGCTTTCAAGGCGACCCTGCCGAGATTGGTCAGCGCCGGCGATCTCGGCGACACCGACGTCTACGGCGCGCAACAGCACGCGCCGCTGCTGGAGGTTGAAGTGCCGATTTAGGGGGAGCGAGCGCGAACTTGCCAGCGCAGCATCTTCCCCTCACCCCGAACCCTCTCCCCAAGGAGAGGGAGATTCTATAGCGTACGCCGTCGAACCCTCTCCCTGGGGAGAGGGCAGGGTGAGGGGGAAGACCGACAGTCCAATCTCGCTTGCCGACCCATTTTTCGACTGAAGGGACGGAACGCCATGACCTACGGCATCGGCATCGTCGGCGCGGGGATGATCGCGCCGTTTCATTTGGAAGCGATCGCGGGGCTGCCGAATGCGCGGGTCGTTGGCATCATGGATCACGGCAGCGGCAGGGGGCGGGAGATCGCGCCGGAACTCGACCCGGCCGGCGCAGACGATATCGGGACCTTCTTGGCGCGCGAAGACGTCGACGTGATCACCATCGCCACGCCGTCCGGCGCCCATCTCGACGCCGCAGTGAAGGCGGCCGAGGCGGGCGTGCACTGCATCGTCGAGAAACCGATTGAGATTACCCTGGACCGCATCGACCGTATGATCGCAGCGCACGATGCGGCGGGGACAGCGCTTGGCGGTATCTTCAACACCCGCTACAGCGCCAGCGCGCAACTCCTGAAGCGCACCGTCGAGGCGGGCCGTTTCGGCAAACTGACCTTCGCCAGCGCCGTCGGCCCCTGGTGGCGGGACCCAGAATACTACGCGTCGTCGAATTGGAAGGGCACCTGGGCGCTCGACGGCGGCGGCGCGCTGATGAACCAGGGCATACACTCCGTTGATCTGCTGCAATGGCTGGTGGACTCGCCCATAAAATCTGTCAGCGGCCGCATCGCGACCTTGGCGCATCCGACGATCGAGGTGGAAGACACGGGCACAGCGACGTTGGAATTCGAGAACGGCGCACTCGGTTCGCTCGCCTGCACGACCAGTATGTGGCCCGGCCACTTCCGCACCCTCACATTGGCGGGCACCGACGGGTCTGCGGTCTTGGCCGACGACGGTCTGCTGTTTTGGCAATTCCGCGAGGAGACGGCGGAGGATGATCGGATTCGCCAGGAGATGCTCGCTTTGCCGGGTGCGGGCGTTGGCGCCTCCAACCCGTCGGCCGGTGTGGACGCGCGCGGTCATCGCGCGGTGTTCGCGGACTTCCTGACGGCGCTGGAAGCGGGCGAAACTCCTGCAATCGATGGCCATGAGGCGCGGAAGGCGGTGGCGATCATCCGGGCGGTCTACGAATCATCAGAGAAAAGAGGTGCACCCGTGGCGGTAGGCTGATGCCTGATCGACACGCAGAACGGCTGCACGGGCTGGACCATCTGCGTGCGGCCGCAATCCTTTTGGTCCTCCTTTTTCACTACCAAGTCTATTACGGCATCCCCGAGGCGTTCCTTGTGCCGGGGTTCAAGGCGCTGGTCTTTTTTGGCTGGTCGGGTGTCGATCTGTTTTTCGTCCTCAGCGGCTACTTGATCGGTAACAAGCTTTTCGAAGATGTTGCGCGGACGGGCAATACGCACATTTGGAACTTCTACCTGAACCGCGCGTTCAGAATTTTGCCGGCCTATTTTGTCGCCGTAGCGCTCTACTTTACGTTCGCCGAGTTGCAGGAAGGGCGCGCCCTGCAGCCGCTGTGGCGTTTCTTGAGTTTCACGCAGAACCTGCCCATCGATCTGTATGCGAACACTTTCTCGCATGCCTGGTCGTTGTGCGTTGAGGAGCATTTCTACCTGCTCTTTCCGATCGTACTCTACCTGCTCTACGCGAACGATCTGCAACGGCGCGGCATCTACGTCCTGCTCGGTCTGATCGCACTCGGCGTGCTCCTGTGCTATGTCAGTTGGACGGAATTTGTCGACGAGCTGTCCGGGCGGCGGCGGCTCGGGTCGGCCCTGAAATATGTCTACTACCCGACCTATACGCGGCTGGACGGGTTGATCGTCGGCATCAGCATCGCGTCCCTGTCCCGGTTCGCGCCGACGCTCCGGCACCGCATCGTCCAACATGGCAACTCGGTTTTCGCGGCGGGGATCATTGTCCTTGCGGGGTGCTACCTGCTTTTCGACGGGCTCATCCTGTCCGAGCAGTTTAGCTCGCTCGCGACCACATTAATCGGGTTTCCCGCGGTCGCCTTCGGCTACGGTCTCATCACCGTCGCGGCGCTGAGCCCCAACAGCCTGCTCTACCGATTCCGATTCAAACCTGCAGCGGCGTTGGCCACATTGGCCTATGCGATCTACCTGACGCACAAGATGACCAACCACTGGATCAACACGAAGATCGCGTTTCAGTACGATCTGAGCCCAAGCCATACGTTCCTGGCTTGTCTCGCAACAGCCGTGTTCGCCGGCGTGGCGCTGCATGTGGTGGTCGAACGGCCGTTTCTGATACTGCGAGCCCTTTTGTTGCGCGGACCGCGTCAGTCGAGCGCCTCCGGATAGGCGAACAGTGCCGGCGCCCCGCCGGTGTGGACGAACACGATGTCGTCGTCCCGCGTCCATCCTCCTTCCGCGATAAGGGCGATCAGACCGGCGAGACCCTTGCCGGAATAGACCGGATCGAGCGCCAATGCTTCAAGGCGTCCCATTAGTTTTATCGCGTCGAGCGTCGCTTGATGCGGCACGCCGTAGGCAGGGCCGGCATGGCCGGCAACGATGTCGATGCTGTTCTCTTCAAACGGCTCGTCGAGCAGGTCGACGGCGGCAGAAGCGTAGCGGATCACATCGGTGCGGACGCGCGCCGGTTCCGCATCGATATCGATGCCGACGACCGCGCAATCGGGAAGGCAAGCGGTGGCGCCGACCGCGAGACCGGCCTGGGTCGCGCCGCTGCCGGAGCAATGGACGATGGCGGCTGGCCCGAATCCCTCTACCGCCGCCTGCTGCGCGATCTCCAGCGCCGCCGAGGCATAGCCCGCCGCGCCGAGACCGTTCGAGACACCGTAGGGCACGATAAACTCCTAAAACGGAAACAACCACCTCGGGTTTCAAACACCAAACACAACAATAAGCAATGTGACTCTGTCATAGGGCAGCACTTGCTTGAGAACCCACACTGTGCCAAAGTGTACACGGATGATTGCTTTCGTATGATAGGAAAGGCCCGGTCTGCATTTCATTTGGCCGTTCTGGAGTCAGTCCACATAAATGCAAGAAAACCTTTGCTATGTAGACAGAAAGAATTCACTTTCTCACCAGGCCTGTTCAATTAATCTTGTTTGTAGGGGATGCTGAATGGTTCAAAAACACACTCTGTTGAGGATGCTGACTGGTTCAAAAACACATTCTGATTGGCTCTTTCAAAAATACAGTTGGGTATTCTCTTTCACACACTTCATTTCGGTCATTCTGACGTGAGTGCTCTGTGGAGTGTCAGACGAAAAAAGCTTTTAAGTACACAATGTTTTCGCTATTTCGTGCAATAAAAAGAGTTTTATCAAATTACAAGAATCTTTAAGATTTCCTGCGTGTCATGGAAGTACAGGGGAGGGAGGGGGTCCAGCCTGCCTTCGTATAGAACAACTACCTAGTGTCAGTGCATAAATCTCTGATTCCTACACTATCACTAACAGTCGTACATGCATTTACATAAACTTCTGAAGAAAACCACTCACCAGTGAAATACTCATCATAACATAATACTTATTGGTCAAATTTAAGATTTAATTTTAGCTGGAAGTTGATAACCATTGAAAAAACAATCTTGGAAAAACTTAAATGTTTACGATAAATTTAGAGGCCACTTTCGACACAATTCCTTCAACGTTTGCCACTTCTATCCAGGAGTAGTGAAACTCGTTTGTGGAAGGGACCAGCCCCTCCAACGAAAACAATGATTCATCAATGGTTAATAGTCTTCCAGTGATCGACACTGACATGTCATGCATCATGTACCATGCAACATGTGGTATGCAACATAACAACGCAATTGATAGATACGTCTGTTGTTGTTGAGTTCTTTATCATGCGTAAGTCTAACATAGAATCTTTGAAATTTTTCTCACGATCGACACTGACATGTCATGCTTCATGTGCCATGTGGCATGTGGCATACGACATGGAGCCGCCAATGATTGATACGTCTGCTGTTTTTGTCTTCTACATCACGCGTAACTCTAAGACAGATCGACGTTTGAAAGTCTTTTAGAGATCGACACTGAAATGTCATGCATCATGTGCCATGCGACATGTGGCATGCAACATGATGCCGAAACTGACAGATATGTCTGCTGTTATTGTGTTCTGCATCACGAGTAACTCTAACATAGAACTATTGAAAGTCGTTTAGCAGTGGGCACTGACATGTCATGCATTATGCGACATGGGACATGACATAAGGCCATCATTAATAGATATGTATGCCATTGATATGTTCTGCATCATGGGTTACTCCAAGATAGATCAACGGTATTAAATCTGATATCAATCAATACTGACCTGTCTTGCATCATGCATCATGTGTCATGTATCATATGACATGGTACCGCAAACTTATAGATATGTCTGCTGTTGTATCATGTACTAACAATAAACGCCTACCCACAGTATCGTCCGCTCTTTAATACAAACTATCATGATCTGAACAGAGTCTATGTTACCCACAGAGAATAAAGTCCTGATAGTGTACAACTCCTGCTCCATGAACTAATGCTTTATCACTGATCCATACAGGACACCATCCACTAAGCATGGTACTTGAGTTTTTACACAGCAACTCTCAGTCTTCAACAACTATTCTCTCTCATTTTAACCAAATTAGACCTCAATTACTTTAGGGTTGTCAACAATCCTTGCTTTCCTGCTACCAGGTACTACATCTCCAATAACCCAAGCTGGGTGAGAATCAAGTTTTTCCAACTCTCTGCAGTAATTTTCTGCGCTCTCCCTTGGTAGACAGATCAGTAAACCTCCTAAAAGAAGGAAATAAATTCTGAATTCAAAACACGGTCAGAGACAACAAAATCAAATTGATCTTCAGTCACAGACCATATTTACAGGCATAAACATACTGCAGGATCCCACATTTAGTTGCAAACCCCCTCCTAAAATTGTAGTTGCCAGACTGTTTTCTCTAAACTACAGTTGACAAATTATCAACATGTTCCTATTGATGCTTTTCCACCTCACCCCTGCTAATTCCAATCCCTTTCTATTTCTTCCTTGCATTTTTTCACTACACTTCCTAACTTCAGCCCCACTACACTAAACTACACTAAAACTACACTAAAATAGACTACAATAAAGTAAACAACACCAAACTAAATTACACTGCTCTAGTCTAGTGTAAACTACACTAAGCTACACTAAGCTACACTGCACTAAACTAAATTACACTAAACCACACCAAACTACACCAAACTACAATAAAATACACTACAATAAACTAAATTACATTAAACTACACTATGCTACACCACACTAAACTAAAATACACTAAACTACACAAAACTACGCTACACTACACTAAACTAATTTACAATAAACTACACTAAGCTACACTACACTAAACTAAAATACACTAAACTACAAAAAACTACACCACACTAAACTAAACTAACCTACACTAAACTACATTACGCTACGCTACACTAAACTAAACTACACAAAACTACACAAAACTACAATCTTACATATCCTCTTTAAGTACCTCACTCTTTGTCATCCTATGTCACGTTTGCCTTCAATCATTCTTTGCCTTGAATAAACTTCTCAAGTTCGTTTTTCCAGATGATGTGCCCTAGGAATTGCAACTGCCGTTCTAAGACTGTACCAAACAGAATTTTGGGTCTTTTTGTCAGTCCTACGCAAAACTTACACTACACTTAAACTACACTTAACTACATTGAACTACACTAAACTACACTAAAATACACTAAAATACACTAAACCAAACTAAACTACGCTTAACTACACTAAACTACAATTAACTACACTAAAAACACTAAAATACACTAAAGTAAAATACACTAAAGTAATATACACTTAACCAAACTAAACTGCAATTAACTACACTGCAACATGGTAATGTAGCTACAAATGACTTTGTAGAATGTGTTCAAAAATTCGTGTTTATGGACATTGAGGTCATTGAACTGTTGGTATCAGAACATGGACTGTAGCCATTCTTTCACTTCCTTCCCTTTTTTCTCTTTTTCAGGATGTAGTTGACCCCTTAGACAACGTCCTCCAGCATGGTCTGACACTGGATAGTTCCTCTAACCATCTACAAATTTCTTGACACGTCTGCACTGTTAGCCTAGAGACCATAGTTAAATTTCTAACATAGCTGAGGTCTTAGGGAGAGCATACAATGCCTTCAGTGTTTTGAGAAACATGATGGAATCAAAGGCCAGTCTCTTTCAAGACAAACCATGCAACCATGGGCATGTGTTGATAATGCTGCTGTGAGATCAGTGTGTTTATGTGTGTGAGACCACGTGCTTCAAATAACGGATGACAGCCCTGAGGAGTAACGCCATTCAATCAATCAGTAGATGGTGCGAAAATGCCTCCGGAAAGGTAAGAGTCTAGGCAGAGGGCCATCACAGGACAGTAAGGAAATGTGTCAATACTGGTTATGGGATTCTTGAAAAGAGGACTACAAGGAGACTTCAGTAGATCCACAGCAATAGGAACCCTATGTTCATTACATCACCCATAGCTGACCAGAATACAGTGTGCCATACATAAGGTTAACTACATAAATTGTCACAAACTGGAAATAAGGAATCAATCACACTGTTTCCTAATTTAACTGTCCATACATATTGGTTTTCTATGCAAACAACAATCATCAAATAAACTCAAAATTAATGGATAATGAATATTTTGAGACAGGATTAGAATATTTTGTGGGGAAAAACGGATTCAGAGAAATATCACTCACAACGTTTTTATTTCCATGAACTTTCAATCACATTCTTGCATAATGGACTGTAATTTGTAATTTGCAAGATTTTACTTTGACCACTGAACAAGATGAGCTGTAGCACAGCATTTAATTATCCGTATAGTATACTGTGGGCCAATGAAAACAAACAAACAAACAAACAAAACAATTATAATCACAACCATAAGTTGCATAGCTATTAAGCATCTTGCCTTGTAACAGAAACCACCTGGTAAGTGTCCAAGTGCAGTGCCTCTCAACCTCCAACAGTTGACAGTATATTACCCCCTTGTGCTAACAAATATACCCCCACCTCCTCCTTAGTCCAAAGGAGTACCATCAGGGATTATCAACTTTTACAATAAGCCTCCAGTAAAGAATCTTTATTTGGTTATAAGCTGTGAAATAAAAATGTTAGCAGTGTGACAGAAACACAAAAGTTGAAACAAAACCAACCTGACGTTTCTGCTGAATATCCTGCTAACAACTTGAAGTTGATTCCACATTCTTTGAAAACTGCTGTCATATTTGCAATGATTGGTAAGCTATGGATTTCAAAGTCAACAGCTGCCGTTTGATTCTGAACTAGATTATCTGCATGCCCAAGAATGCCAAATCCTGTAACATCAGTTGCTGCATGAGCATTGTAAGTGTGCATTAAGGAAGCTGCATTCTTGTTTAATCTTGCCATTCCAAACATTGCTTTCTGGTATGCAAGCTCAACATCTTCAGTTGTGACAATATGTTTAATTTTCTCCCATCTTTCAGGCTAATAAGACAAACATGTACAATACATATCACAGCACTGTAATATGTTTTGAAAAGAACACTAGAGAAATAGAAAATATGTCACCACCGGGGATAGAACAGTGGCCCACATTTTTGTGGTGTGCATTCTACTAATCGAGCTAGGTGACCTCCAATGTTAACATACTCTATTTCTCTAGTTGCCACATTAGCTCACAATCATCCACTGGTGGACATCAACATCCAGCTCCACACAATTGGAGACCAGCCTCTCTGCGCCGTGTGACTTGACCAAGGAAGAACTGCCCTCCGGCCCATCATCAATTCAAAGCCCATTAAAGTTAGAAAGTATCATTGAGACATTGTAACATGTATTAAACGCCTACAAATAAATAAAGCATGTTTGTTTTAAGTTAATGGGCACATATATAGATTATTTGATAGTTTCCGGCTTAAAAAATAGCAAACACTCTGAGTAAACATCCCCTAAGAATGCTGGGTCAGGCATGTACTTATGGAATTTTCAAATGTTCGTACCATTTTATATTGTGTCACCAAATATGACAAGTATCAACATCCAACATTTAATACTAAAAAACAAGCACCAAAAATCAAAAAAATGTGCATAAAGAAACACAATGGAAGGTCAATGTTATGGTGGACCGCCACAGAAAGAGCTTCCTACCAATATACGAGGAACAAGGTTGCAACAATCATGAACAATTAGCATCACCCATTAGTAGTAAACCTGGACACATTGCCTGATGAAGAGTAGCAGTATGCAATTGAAACGTCAGGTTCTTGAATGACAGTGTCACTATCATGACAGAAATGATGATGTCTATTGTTACGAAAAATGGTGCAGTTTGTTCTTGAATATAAAGCCTTCTTTAGCTGAGGCTACAGGCTGATTGTGGAGGGCTACCTATCTGTACTATGAATATGACAAGTAGCATTTTATAATAAGGAGAAATTCTACTTAATACAAATAAAGTTAAATATTTGTTATGGCTATATCAAATTTGTGTGGAGTCCTGCGAACTGGATCTTCTGGTTGCTCCCACCATTGCATTTGCCATCAGTATGTGTCAGCAAGTGTTGAAATGGATGGTAGGTGCCACTTCTGAGTCACTGGACAGCTTTCGGTACCCAGGTTCTGAATCAACAGAAGGTTTGAAGTGCAACCCTGTCTTTTTGTACCCTTTTGATAGGTCAGCTCAGGATCGAGCACATTCAACCGGAGTTCCTGATCCATGGTTTCATCCAGCTTTTCAGGTCCCCCCATAAATTCTAGGTCCCCCCATAATTTTAGGTCCCCCCTTAGGTAAAATTTTCTCAGGTCCCCCCATAATTTGGTGCACCGTAAAAATTTGAGCTCCTCTCGTAAATCAGAGTGGAACCAAAAAAGAAAAAGTCTGGCTTCACTCAACGAGATGAGAATGAGCGAAACTAATGCAAAAGTTCGATCTAAATGATGGCAATTGATAACAAGGATAAATATTGGCAAATTGGTGACAAATTCGTACTTAGTAAAATCTTTACATCATCATAACATCACAAAAATGACCAAAATAGTTCACATATTTGTCCTATAGGGATACAGATTAAAACTTGACAACAGAAGAGGTGAGGACTCCATTTTCAGCAAATATTTCATACTGTTTAACTGAAGCGTCAGACTCTGATGCAACGTAAATGTTACTCAAAAACATTTCGACAAGTATTAAGAGGTGGACCATTAAAGTCTCATAAGGTAAAGTTATGGCAGTAGTCAAAGATTAAACACGTAGGTACACATAAAAAGCAATTTGGCGCCCTATTCTTGCATTAACCTCTTTCCTAGAAGGTATGACAACTGTATATATAAAGAAAGTCTCCTTGCTTTCCTACACTTTGAAATAGCTAGTGTCCGGCCAAAACCTTTGATAAATTAATATATCATATAACCCATTCTTCCGCATTGAAATGTAAAATCAATCCATCAAACAAAAATGAAGGTTATTGCCATATGCAAATAAGCAACTTTTATGTCCAAGCTCTGTATAACATTGATTTTTTTATCTATATTTCATTCAGCTGGTGAACGTATTTGACATTCTCTTCCAGTTAATGACAAAAAGAAAATGTACACTTAAAATTTTATATCAAGAAAATTGAACTTACCTCGTACTTTGACTTTGACAACACAATCAACTGTATTTGATGCCAAGTCAAATGCTCTCAGAATTTGTTGGTAGTCACCGACTCCAAGATAGGCACCCATTATAGCCGATCCTATTTGCTGGTACCGAAGTATTCCAACAGTGTCATTAAAGTTTTGTTCTCCTGCACCCACTTTTACCTTTTCTTGGGTGGGGATCACATATTCAAACTCCTCCGGGCATGTTTCAATGAACGGCCGCTGATCGTCTATGAAGAGAAAGTAAAACAACTGACTTTAAAAATTTAAAATTATGTTTTTAGTGTTATGTATATACCGAAAGAGATCACAATAGTCGCCTCTGCCTTATTAAAGAGCTTATTCCTTATCGGAGCAGAAAAAAGCTTTATTTGCCTTTGTTAAACAATTGCTAAACATAGCAATTATTACATATTTATCACGAGTGGAGCATTACCACAGTAGCTTGCTTCCTTTCTTCACTACCGGAGCTGAGGGGATTCGAACCTACGACCCATTGGTTTGAAAACCAACACCTCAACCATTGGACCATCATGTCCAATAATTAAGGTGAGAAATTTCCAAGTTAATCTTGTCATGTTTTCTCCTCCACTCAGTGGGTTGGGGAAATTCATTAAATACAATTATTTATGTGTTTTGGCTTAGAGCCTTTATCAGTGCCAGAGATATGTATAATATATATACAATAAAAACATCAAACTTTGGCTCTCGCGACCTTCAGAAACATAGTTTCCTCCATCAGGCACTAATCAGTTGAAGTCCTGGTCCTTAAATAAAGTATCTGTGTACAATAAAACCTGTTTACAATAAAGCCTGTTTACATTTAAAATTGCCTAGATAAAACTTCTACAACCTAACAATATGAGATTCCTTAATGGCAGGCCAATGAAGAAGTTGAGGCATAATGGGTGATGGCATAGAAACCACGCGGAAATTTCAAAACTTTTCTTCAGGTAAACAACTTACACTGACCTCGTCTTGAGAATCCTCATATATATATAATCAGAAAACGATTGGAGTTTTCAACAGGAGCAAAATAGATCTATACCTTTCACAGTGACTTCAACCCAGCAATACTCCTCCTTCTGTCCAGGTGCCCCTCTGATGTTAAACCGAATATTATGTGTACCAACAGGCAACTTGGAAATATCATTGTGTGAAGATGTTACACTCATAGTCACTGAGGATTCATCAAATGTGCCAGTAGGTTTACCAAACATTCCACTGGCATCACCTGTTGCTTTCCCAGATCCAATGAAAACCACTGCTTTACGTGGAGGGCAAACCACATCAAGTGCAGGAGGTTCTATAAAAAGAAATCAGATATTACATAACATGACCTTTATTTCACTTGTGCTCTTACTTATTTCTTACATAAAAATTTTTAGCATAACTTTTACAATGTAACACATACAAATTCATGTATCTATTAATATAAAACTATAGAAAAATATTTATACAATTATATATATATATATATATACATATATATATATGTATGTATATATATATGTATGTATATATGATTCTCAAAGAGTGGAGCACTACCACAACAGTTTGCAATTTAAGGGTGCTGCCAGGCCCAAACTCATAACCTCATGGCTACTAAACCAACGCCTCAACCACTGGACCATCAAGACAATATGGATATATGGATATACAATGGCAATGCAGGAAATGTAGGCTCTCACTGTGAATTTTGGTTTCATGTACCATAATACTTAACAGACTGTAAAGATTCTTTTAATTACAGTATTGTAAACAAACTTTTTTCTTTTTGTCTACTGACGACAAGAGAATTCCTTTGCCTTTAATTTTTTAAATACACTAAATAACCTAGCTTTCACACGTACTAAACAAAAAGTCTGTGTTCGAATATTTCACAAACTAGGCTAATAGTATCACATACTTCCTTTGCAGTATGCACCTCCAAGTGGTGAGTAGGTTCCATTGACAAGACAGCTTTTCATTTTCTCACCAACAAGTACAGCATTGCCTGGGCAGGTCACATGGCAGCTTTTCTTTGCAGCTTGACCTGTTGTTCCACACTCTGATGGATAGAAATTTGATTCGGGAGCTACTGATGTTTTTTGTAGAGGTGAGCATGGCATTCCTGTAAGATGCAAAAGAATTACAAGAGTTACATAGGATATACAATAAAAAAGTAATATATATCAAATGTATATGTTTGTTTCCATAATCCTTTAGAACTTTTTACTTATTCTTATAATTCATCAAACATTCTTACACAAATTCATTGATAAATTTCAAACCATGTACTTCTTCCTGATTTGACAGTTTATGTCAAGAATGTGTTGAGGAATGTCAGGTCAGTTAGTAAGTAGATATCAGATAACTGATAAATGATTATTTAACAACATAGCATATAATAGATTGAAAACCCAACAGATCTTCATGAGATCGTATTTTAAAAGACAGAAATACTAGATTAACCCAAGTATCCAATTTGTCCTATTAGATTCCATGGAATTGAAAATTTTATTTTTAGCAAAGGTGGAGTGGCCAGTCCCCTCAGTCCTCACAACATTGTACTGCTATTGCTTGATACTGCAACTTTAACCATTGGGTTAAACTTACATTTCTGTGGTTTGTAAGTTGGACTTTTTACTTTACATATACTTTGTACACTATTTTCCCATTTGTAACACATTGGGCCATGTAGTAGAAGATTACAAAACTAATAATGGTCACTGCTACCATGTTTCTCATAAATGCATCTACTGCTAAGTCCTTTTGTTCTTACAACCCACAAGGTAAAGACATCCTTTTCTTAACTGAATATTGTTGGTTATGCTGATGAGATAAATTTAATATTGATTGATTAAAGGCTAATCTAGTCTCCTACGGTTGTAACAAGCCTATGTCTCTTCACACTTTAAAGAACAGTTACAACATTTTATAACAAAAGGTTTGCCTCACAATCCTCACCATTTTAAGAAAAAATCAAAATGATCTCAAACATGGTCGCCTACACAAAGTCCTAACTTTCCTGAACTATATGGCGATAACTCCACAGATAAACTGCATCAGATGCTAGAAAGAACGTGTAACTACATAGTAACAATGGATATCAGTAAAAGGCTTAAGAACATAATCATCCTTGATTTAATACTTGTTTTCCATGTATTCGACATGGTATGTTAATGGTTGGATTTCCAATCTGATCTTGACTGTGCAAGGTTGCAACCCAAAATATGTTTTTGGTCTACCTCTGGATTTTCCTACAAATCTCTTCAGATTCTTACATAATTATCTTGTTACCTTCTTTCCAAATGACCCAATCAATTCAATCTCATCCTCTGAATCATATCTTTGATGCTACAAATGCTTGCCTACCTAACCCTCCCACAACTTCAAGCAACACTGTAACTAACATAAGATAGACTGAAATATTCTACTATCCACTCATCTACACTTTCCTTTTAACCAACCAATATACCTTACATGGTTCTAAAAGGTAACAAAGAGATTATTTCGCTTTCCTATATACGTCAGTGGTTGATTGTGTGGTTTTCTTATGGGTGAGCTGTCCAGGGGCCATACATTTATTATGTCACCAGATATTAATAGTTTCAGGCCCCTTCCTTCCTTGTCCTTAAGAAAACAATTGATCCTATAAGTTTGATAACAATATTTTACCCAATATATCACTCATAAACCTATGTGCAGCAATGTGACCATTTAGAGGCAAAATAAGGTTTGTTCATATTGAGGTAGGGCCTAAATTTTATTTGGATATTTTTTCTTTAACAAAAACATTATACTGTAACATTTTGAAGTGAGTACCATTAGTACTGTACTACTTCAGCCACTTAAATGGCCATCTCAATAAACAGTTTCTGTATGGTTGATAAGTTCCAGAAGAAATACAGTCAAATGCAAATAAAAATATTTCTATAAGAATTTCTCTTGAGCCTCTGGCATAATCAATCCCACCATATCAAATTTTAAGTTTGTACCTACACCCCTCTCCTCCTTATTGCAATCCACCTTGTTACTATTTTAAATTCAAGAATAATAAATGATCAGGGCCAAAATAGTGCATTCAAATGATTTTTGACCAAGGTTTTGCTGTCCTGCATTTCCCTTCAAGAAATGATCTTCATCCCAGTTAAATGCAGTATTTAGTAATTCCAATATTATGTCTTAAAATCATCACTCAAAATATGGTAGTATACCCCCTTTGCCTCATAAGTTTCAAAAATTTCGTACAAGTGAGAAGACCTTGGAAGATGTTGGTTGATACAAATCTGCTGAGAAGCAGGTTAAACCAAATGTTTGTCTTTCTAACTCTCAGTCTGGCATGTTCAGGCTTTTTGGTAAATAAACAAGTTTTCTTTCAAATTCACTCCATCTTAATGCTTGATGGCAATCTGCATCTGCAGAATTAAACACATCTTCATTGGAGCCAAGTCTTGATATTCTTTTGATAATGGCTTCAGATACTTGTTAAAGGATTGCTGGGATGTATGTGAGTGGGGGTGGGGTGGGGTGGTTAGACTGTGAATGAACATAAATAGGAAATTTGATGTCTTTCTGGTAGGGGTAATATTTGCCTGTAGAAAGATTTAAAGTTGCATTGAGATAGTTTACAACTTCTAAGTTGGCTTGCGCAGTAATTTTTAATCCACAAGTTTTCATGAAGCTTCTTTCTACATAGATTGGCAGCTTGTCGGGTATTGTTCTTAGTAATGGCCATCATCCAACCCAATGTTTTCTTCTGTAATGAATCAATTACATATCTAATCCAACAAGCTTGCACACTAATGCTACACTGAAGCTACCCATTCTAGTATTGATTAACATTGTACTAATTTTTTTATCCTTGGTTGCTCATCATTGACAAGAAAGATGTACAACAATGTGCATTTATTTCAATCTTGGTCACATTTATAGGGGAGACACTTATGGCCCAATAGAGGGCTTTCAAAAAGCAAACTCTCACAGTCTACTATGTGCGATGATAGAAATAAATAGAAATGGGAGACCAACAATTCATCATTCATAATTATAAACTAAAAGAACCAAAATACAACTTATTAGTTATATATCTACAAAAGTACTAAGTAAGAAATTGCAAAGTGTAAGTGTTGAAGAATGTTTAGTGATAAGCAGAAGCTAACTACAACTAAATCTTGATTGATAGAAATAAATGTTTCCCCTTGCTATGGATCAATGTAAACCAATTAATGGCAAATTGTGTGTCCCTCCATTGATGAAACTCTCTGTGCAGCCTTGCAGTTTTGTTTACTCTGTCTAAAACACACTTGCTTACTCTTCCCATTTCACTTTTTGATGGGTTAATCAATCTGCAGGTTGGGTGATTCTCGAAATTTTCATTACGGTCCTTAAGTGTAATAAATGTGGGTTTATGTGGCATTATTTTGTCTTAATTTTGCAATATTCTTTAATGCCTTGTTCATTTGTGTAATGGCTGACTCCTCTGATAACTTATAGGTTTTTGTACCATTATTCTTTAGGAGCTCATTGTATCCTTCACATGATAGGTTATAGATGTTTCTGGTGCTATCACCAAATACATATAATTTAGCTGATGGATTTATGTTCTATATATCCGGTTGCAATGCCCTTTAGAAGTCTGAATTTGTTTTTCAGAATTTAACATTCTTTATCATCTTAATGAGACTTCCTATGTCAATATCTGCTGCATGCTAAGCGATCAATGCTTGGGCATGTTGCTCTTCGACGTGTCCACAGCTGTACGAAGCCACACAATGTTTACAAATTGCTGACATCTGACGACTGTAGTCGCCTGCCATTTTAGCCTTCCTGATTGACTCGCTTTTGAACAATGGAATCGGGCCTAGTTCTCAATCTAGCGAAGCTATTAATAAATCTATGGGCTTAAACCAGTGGAAAGTAAACTACGGCAAGTGTACCGCACACAGCCCGCCAAGCGATTTTAAGCGGGTTTGCACATCAAAACTTTTAGGGAACTCACTTCAAAACAAAACAAGCCATTTCCCAGTCAAAAGTAGAAACCATACAATTATAAATTAAGTGCCAAACTTTATTACTTTAAAGCAATCATGCTAATATGAACTAGCAAAAGTTAATTAAAGGTATATGATAGCTTTGAATAGTTTGTCATTTGCACTGGATAAGACTTCCTATATTTGATACATAGCACAATTTGTTATCTTCTTTTCAAGAATCCCTGAAATCTTTAGTTTAGGGTATACTACAAACTGACTGGGTTTTGTATGAAAGTTTTAGAGAAGCTTAATAAGGTCTGGGCAATACGTTTATGACCCTGCAAGTGATGGGGCTCCTTCACTCAAAAGAAAATACTCTCGAGTTCCATGACCTTAATGAACGACACAATGACGAGAAACTTGCCAGATTAGAGTGTACTTTTATTCTCTGCATCATGGAGGCATTTGTAAGCCGTTTTTTGGACCTCAAACATGTTAAATGATTCCTTTGCTCATGCAATTTATATAATGAAATTAAGTGGAAAGAATTTCTGACAGTTTTTCAGTAGATTTGAGGATTCAGGTGCTGATTTTCCAAAAATCCTTTCTGGCTGATCTTCGGAACACTACTGAAGTGGGCGTAGGACCTGCAAAACGAGATCCATATGTTTCTTAGATCAAGGATGTTTGTTGTATTTATTGGAGGGAGGGGGGTTAAGAAAATAAAGGGTAAAGAGATGGTGTGTGATTTTCATTTGTTAGAAATATCCCCATGCGTCGAATATTAATCTTAAAACTTAAATTTAATTGCTCACAATTTATACATAGGAATGAAATCTTTTCAAAATAGTTAAAAAGCAGCTGCATAAGTAGCATTTTGCGGGTTTTTAGGTCGAGTTAGTTAACAGATTTGAATTGCCTATTTATTAGAGGCTTTGCAGATGTCAAGGCAATGGAACAAAAAGTTCAACCTTTGCTGCTTACCTTTTTATTGCCAAAAGAAACAAATATAATTATTAAAATAGACTTGATTGATTGTCAAGTTGAAACTGTTTATGGAAAGCATTTGAATCAATGATCGCGTTTTATACCTTCAGTCTGAAATATCTAAAATATTTTAAAAATTACCCGAGACATGTTGCTACTTTTCACATAAAAAGACTTTGAGACTCATCTCAGAAACCAGATCACTTCTCACACATTCAATCACTTTCCATCACTTCGTTTATAAACGTACAAAACCTCCATCACAGGTTGTTTCTTAAGAAAAACACCATATTTTGTATGTAAATTTAAAGAGGGGGTACGAAGACGTTACATTTTAAGGATGGATTCTGTAACGTTTCTCCGCCTACGTCATCAAGGGTGTAGCAAAATATGGATACTGGCATATTTCCTACCCTAACAACTCAAGCCTACAGCTTCGAATGTTTGTCCACGCCCGGCTTTAACAGTTGTCTACTAATCAATTCAGGGGTACCAAAACGTATTAGTTCACCCAAGAAGTAGAAGCAGTATTACATAACAAAGATGACATTTTAATTTTGTTTAGTTTTACATCTTTATTTACCAATTGCGCATCTTGATAAAACCATTCAGGTATTGCCAAACCAATTTTTTAGAGATTCTTGGTTTAAAGCTATTTTTAATTTGAGCTTCACTAAACGGATCTTGTTGACCTCCTCAAAGGAGCGGCTTAAATCAAGCTTTTGAAATTTAATGGGATTTTTTATGAACAAGTAGACAAGGTAACTTTGGGATCCCCTCTTGGGACATAGTTGGCCAATGTATTTTAGATTTCACTGAGGGCGCGCTTCACCGCAATGGGAGACTATCTTCATTTTATCGCAGGTATATCGTCGACATTTTCACCACCATGGCTGATAAGTTCTTAGCAAACCCTAAACGACCCTCACTCCTCCATCTTGTTTTCCAAGGAAACGGAAGTGGATACCATGCTCTCTTACCAAGGCATTCAGTTTCTTAATCGCACACCAAGCCACGTGAGTCAGTTGTATGTTACCCAACCGATACAACATTATTAGTACATCATAAAAGTCACGTCGAACAGCGTTATAACCAAGGTTATAAAGAACCATGCTTCATTACGCACATCGGTTATCTTTTAATTGGATACATATTTCTAGTGAATATACACCTCTAAAAGAAGTGTTTTCGAAATACAAATGTTCCCTTTATCCAACCATTGTTTTAAAGAGCCTTAATAGTATCAAAGCAATTGATAAAGAGCAACTGGACACTCCACAAGCAACCTAAAGCTCTATCAGGTTAAGAGGTCAGAAATCGGTTAACATAGTTAAGCAACGGGTCAAAAAAGTCCGTTTAAAAATTGAAACAACTATTCAGCCCATCTTTTTTAGACGAAAATTGTGCATTGAACTCAAGACACGAGAGTAGTCTAACAATGTGTAATTAAGGGATTTAAATGTGGCTATACGCTTGGGCATTTATATGAATGTGTGGAAGATCATAAAAGGAAGGCGCCTTCTATATTTAAACATTATAAAAACTGATACAATAAAGCAATTCCCGATAACCTTATAGCACATTTTCACGTGTTAGCCAAATGCATTAGAAAATTTAATTGCTTGATTAAAGAAACGCTATACGTACGTAAACACAAGCCCCGTCCTCATTCTTCATCGGTGTAAGT
>JAAAKM020006971.1:130053060-130077793 GCA_010016025.2 Alatinidae sp. Z8VKAUB7J3 | reverse complement strand
AAATTTAATTGCTTGATTAAAGAAACGCTATACGTACGTAAACACAAGCCCCGTCCTCATTCTTCATCGGTGTAAGTGCAAAAGTAATTGCCTAACACTTTGGAATCTTTAAATGTTTTAGTTTTCGGGTAAAAGATACTCTTTCTCCAACATCTTTTTCTTCATTAATAGCGTCACGATGCAAACCAAACGTCAAAATCTACATATAACATTAATATTTACTTGCGTGCGTTCTAGCAAACATAGAAAAAATGTAGAAAACTTAAGTCTGCGACTTTGTATCCTGGGTATTACATAGGTGCAGTATTGCTGGTAAAGGTCAGGCATCCCTGATGAATGGATTGTTTTAAAGACTTTTTCATCAAAATCATGTGTTGACGACAAAATTCGGCGCCGCTTCATTACAACACAAGGCAAAGACAACGTTAAGACTGATCTTCACCACCACTAAATCACCTTTTGTTAGTGGAAAATAACTCTTTGATATTTGTATTGTAAATCTGTAAATGTTTGAAAGTTATTTAATAGAAAAATCTTAGTTTCGTTAGCTCTTGTTCAAAACACTAGCTAATAAAATACAAATATACATGGGAAAAAAATCACTATATTCATGTCCTATAAAACTCCTTTTGCTGCATAGGAACTTATCGCTACTGACTGCTGTTTTAAGCCTCAATGTAGCATACGAGGCACTTAAAAACGGTAAGGAGGCTCCACCGGTGGACATCGACATCCAGCTCTATGCAATTAGAGACCAGTCTCTCTGCGCCATGTGACTTGACCAAGGAAGAACTGCCATCCGGCCTGTCATCAATCCAAAGCCCATTAAATTAGAACGTATCGTCGAGAAGAGAGGATTTGAAATGTTAATAGACTATGTTCTATTAACTATGTTCTCCTTGGGCTACTTTGGAATAAGATTCTTACCGGGGGAATGGGATGGCGGCTTTGGAGCTTCAGTAACTTTTTAGATATTGACCAATCTGTATATCAAGGCTATCGTTTAGCTTGTCGTTAAGTAAAATTTCTGTGGAATTTCAAATTTGGCCTTGAAATTAAGGTAGAGTATTACAATACACTTATTTGTGTAAAGTACGTGAGAAACAAAGAAACTAAGTTAATAACTAAGTGTTATTAATTCATAGATATATAAAACGTTGACGTTATTGGGCAATTTGACGTGGAAAATAACTGTTTGAAAGAGCGTTTTTCATACATTTTCGACCATACTCGCAGTTTTAAAATTCAAACCTTGTCACAATTTTCTGAAAGTTTTAAAACCAAAGTGCTACCATATCGTGACAGAAATGATGAAAATATCATTCGGAAAGTTTAAGCTCTTAAAAATTTGATGCTACGAAGTGGCAGACAAAAGTTCCAAAAGCTCCCCGCCCCTTGAGTAGAACAGGGCTAAACATGGGACAATAAACCGCTTGCCGTCTTTCCATGCTCTAAAACTTGCGTTTAATATCCTCTGACAAATTTCGCCCTAGATAATAAATTCTGTACTGCCAGTAGGGCCCTTTCGTCTGAAAGTAGATGCCAGCGTGGACATGAATTATTTACAAAACATCCGTTCGACCTTTACCGCTATAGACAGGGATAACGTAATATCAAAGTAAAGCAAACATATATGATGATCGAAGAACAGCGTTATATGAGCTGCAAAGATAAATGAATCGTAACTTGATACTGGAAAGCTGATACACATTTCCACACTCAATTTGTACATCTTTCTTACATGTCTTTTCTAAAACTATAAAAAGAGGAAGCATAATATTAGCTTGACACTTTAAATTAGGTACTGACGTGCTGCATGCCCTTAAAAGAGGCCAACAGGCTGTTGATGATTTCTGAATGATTTTTCTCTTTAAGGAACACGAGCACAGCGTGCAATATGAGTACTCAAACTTCTACGTATGGTCGATCATGCAAGGGTACGTTAAAGAGCCATGCTTATGATATTTCAGAAACCTATTTCTAAGTAGCGAATGGAGAAACATTATTCATAGTAATCTGCCAAAAAGAGAGAACATTAGTGGCAAAGAGACAGACAAACTTAAATCCATCGAATCTTCCATCATACATGTCCTCCTCGAACATTGAAACAGGAACGTTGCACCTTGGAGATTTGTAATGAATCGGACAAATACGACAGCAGGATCTGAGGAGCAGACAGCAGCAGTTATAGTTTCGGCATGGATTCCAATAGTATGCGTTGGAATCCTTATTTTGATCCTGAATGGGACATTAATACTGGCATTTGCTACTCATCAACATCTTAGAAAGAAGTCATCGAATGTTTTAATATGCTCTCAAGCAGCAGCTGATAGTATTACAAGTATTGTCTTCATACCTTTCCATACCTTAGAAAGGTACAACCTGGATGCGGATATTTCTCCCTTTACAACATTCTACAGTTTATTTTTGTCGTTATTTAGCTTACTTGCATTAGCTACAGACAGATATCTTCTGATTGCAAAACCTATTTATCACAGAAAGCTCACCAGTGTCGAGAATACAAAGTATGTTGTTACTGTGATTTGGATTGTTCCTGCTGTTTTGGCACTTATCCCCTTAACTTGGTGGTATACAGAGAGACAACAGATGCTTTACCATCTAAGCCTCTTCATTTATTCAACATGGATTATCGTTGTTCTGGCAATAACTGCTATGATTGGCATGTATATCCATATTTTTTTCTTGGTTAAGAATTACATGAAACAAAGGAGAAAAAGTATGACAGAAAACCGGACAAGCAGTAAGCAAAAGGCAAACAAGATAGCCTTATTAAAGAAAGAGTTGCGAGTTACAAGGCTGTTTGCTTCTTTGCTTGTCTTCTTTGCTCTGGCTTACACCCCAATAGTTTTTATCAATATTGTGCTCCTATTGGGACGAACTGATCTTGCACCAGTACCGCTGATTGAAGCCTCGCTGTATTTGTTTATAGTGAATTCTCTTGCAAACCCGATCCTTTGTCTAATGCTGAAGAAGGACTATCAAGAAACCGTTTTGCAAATGATTAGATTTCAATGCAATAATGTCCAGCCTGAGCCTACCTCTGGCACAAACATAAAGTAATAAAGCGTTTACTCTTTGTGACCAACTCGGATTATCAAGAAGAACGGCAGCAGATTAAGTTTAAACGATCTCAGCATAAAGCAAATTACTTCCATGAAGTATATATGTATATATCTTTGTCACAATTGTAGTTTCCTTCTTGGCGTTCTCCCTATAGTTTGTCGGTGTGCTTGTCACCATAGTATAAAAAATAAATGCCCTTTGTTGTCTCGCAGCCTTTGCTGAAGGTTTGCATCACAAGTAAACATGCAGCAACATAAATTTGTTTACTTAAAAAATGAAACTAGTTTGAATTAGCGATTTTCACACAGCAGTGGGAAGAATTACAGAAACATATGTAACTATTAAATGCATTGTGTGCAGCATCAAAATGCAGAAGGGCTACAACCTGATCAGTTGCACCAACAGAAGTCTCTCTGCTCGGTAAAGTTTCCTGCTATAGTTTTGTTTAAAATAACACATATAATTAGACTTAAAAGAATGACTAAAGCGGATACAAGTTACTAACGTGCAAACAATTATGGTGCTAGGTGACAAAGTTAAGGTCCTCAAGAGAAAGTAAGAATTTTAATATTCCATACTCTCTGTCTTCGTATCTCAAGCCCTTAGGTTACCTTTAAGTATATTTATTTTAAAATCTTTCTAGGAACTAGTTATGGATTAAGTTTTGAGTTGATTATAATTGTCTCATGTATAGCTATAACGTAACTAGACCACAATTGTTATACACATTTTAACACGATCCTGTCTACAACCACTGCAACTACCGTTTATCTAATTTACCTATTATTTGCAGCAACTGGAATCTGAACACGACGAAGAAGAGGAAAATGATCCTGAATTTTTGAGGTTGGTATGAGATATGTGATGTTGTATTACTGTCGTATTCCAAAGGTAGTTTTTTGGTAAAAGATAAAATGTAACACTGAACTGAAGATGCCTAGTATACAGGAGGAGCTTCCAGGATAATAAAATTTATCATTCCAGAAAAGGTTTCTCAAATTATACTTATGATTGAAAATAATAAGAGCTGAATTGTATCCTGTTGCATAAGGACTTCGAAGGCTTTTTAATCTGGCGTCAATTCAAAAAAGAATGTCACGAGTTTCACTAACTCTCTTAACAAGCAAGTTCTTAAAACAGTGAAGCCCTTTTTTATCACCTATCGTTGTATCAAGGCATCATTGTTCTGTACGCCAATTTAATAACTTTTACTTATACAAAAAGTTAATAAGTAATTTTCATGCCATTAAAATTTTTGAAATGATAAATTTATTTGGTCAGTCTATTAATTTTTTAATAATTAAGATCATACGTAATGCCACAATGTACTGCTTTGCTTGCTTAGTCTGGCATTAGTACCTCATCAAATTTAATAGAAACCAGTCAATTCATTTTCGTAGTACTTAAATGGAAATCCGTTTTTACATATAATAACTGCTTTTAAATTCCCAGATTCTGTTACGTTTAACATATTTTATATCATGTAAATTTGCTGTTAATCAAATGCTTCCCACATTGGAAGATCTACTGGATTGCTTTGCTTAACCTTAATTTGTGGTGTTTAAGTCGATAGGACAAGTCCTTATTTCTACCTTTGTAAAGTCAACCCAAGTTCTATCTATCTACCTGTCAATCAATCAATTACTCAATCAATCAATCAATCAATCAATCAATCAATTGATTGATTGATCAATCAATCAAGTGATCAGTGTACCCACCTATCTATTTATCTAACTTTCAATCCATCTTTATTTTCTATCCACTTATCTGCAAACAAATGTAACTATCAATATGTGTTTCTTTCTATCCATATGTCTATCCGTCTGCGTTTTATCATTAATTCTTTGTCGCCTAAAACTCTTGATTATTCGTTATTTTTTATTTTGAGGTAGCTACAGCCTTCTTTCAGATTGCAGTAACTGACATTTCAGTTTATTTTCCTCTCAGCAAACGACCTTTTTCAATTCCTCGAGGCAATTTTGACTACTTGATATCGTACACTAGCTGAATTAGAAGCACGCCGAAGCAGAGAGCTCTTTCATCATAAAATAAGCTTTTTGCCTAGACAGAGCGAATGTCTTCCACATGGTAGTAACTTTGTATTGTCAAGTAAACATTTAAAGTGAACTTCCTTTCACTTGTAATGAAATCAGTCAAGAAAATAATGAATGCCATGCTTGAATATGTGTACACTGGATTAATCTCAATCTGCTTTTATCCAACATCAGACAGATTACTTACAGCAGGCTATTGTGGCTTATTTTCCATTATCAAATTAAGTGAAATTTCGGTTAATGAAGTCTATCTTGCGACACTTTATCATTGTTCTTCCCGTATAACAGACGGACATAATTTCTAATTTTATAACACGTGCATGAAAATAGTTCAGAACTGAGTGGCCTGTTTCAATTGACAGGAAATGGTACTGTTTGTACATCTATGAGACGCTTACACTTTCCCAAAAACCCTAATCATTTCTCATTCCATTAATTTCTTACCTAGTGCAACATAGTTGTTTATGTTTATATGCATGTGAGATCTGATACTAGTAACAAAGAGTCTCAGTCAATAAATTATTGAAGGAGAAACGCACTAAACTGACGTTTTCCGAGCGTGTAGAGATTTGCAAGCTACACAAGTATGTTCATATCAAGTATGAGAGGTCTGTATTAAAGTGGGACGTGTCAACGATCAAAAAACCGTTTCGCATGAGTTCTAAATTGTCAAAACTGTTACTGATAAGTTACGTGTTACTTGTCACCGATGATTCCAACAAATTAATTATGTGGCTGTATTCAAATCCTAAGTTAAGAAAACCTTAATTTTTAAGAAGAATTTCAAAATGTTTAAACTATTTGCTGTATGTCAATATTTGCGTAGCGACTTTTGTAAGAAGTTTAAGACGATCAATATTTTCGGTGTTCGAATCCTTACTTTTTAGAGCAAGAAGCAAGCAAGCTATTATCTACACCAAAGCGTTTCTTTTTTATTTCTTTTAATTATCCATTTTTATCTTATTGTTTTTGTACCTCAATATATGGGTCAATAATATTTATGACATTCAGACATTGACCACATCTCCATATCCAAGTCTTTTTTATTTCTATTTAATTATTACTAATTATTAAGTTATTTTTCTTGTTTTAGGTTTATTGAACAGAGAACAAAACCAACAATATTATCCTCGAGGTCCAGTGGAGCATTTTCTGCAAGTGACGTCACAAAATTTTCACCAACGAAAAACAGCGCTGAAGACCTGTCTCAAGCCAAGTCTGTAGAGGACCTGCTAGCGTAGTTTCCGCGTTTGTCACGGAAGAAATGAATATAAAGTACTCCTAGTACCTTGCTTTTTCAGCTTGATTGGATTGTGAGCTGAATTGCTTTCAAGAAACTCTCAATGGGGTCCACGTCAATTGACAAAGAAGCGTGGCTTTCATTTTCGAGTGGTTTAGGAGGGCTAAGATCAAGAGTAAACAAACAATGCAGGTTAAAGGTTTCTATCGCATGCATGCTCTGTGCACGTTCGGGGGGTATCGAATCTTGAACCTGTAATCGTGTTACTTTTTGAGTACGGACTTCGAAGAAATGCTGGTCAAGAATAAGGGGGTGAAAATTGATCATAACAAAAACGGTGTATTTAGGCTACGAGCATGATTAGTTCCAGGATAATGATACATCTAGTAACAATGATAGGAAATAATGCTAAGCGAAGATTTTCATTAAGAAATATTAAACATATTGAGTACTATTTGTAGCCGTGATGTGTACAAAGAGCTTGTATTGGATTGAAAACCTGCTGTGATCGAGATGAAACATCTTTGTCATACGCCTAACATTTGATGTCTGAATGAGTTTTAAAATTGTTCCACGACACTGATTATTGTTAAAGTTGCACTCATTATACGGTATCCTTACTAAATATTAACAATATGGTAGAACCACTTAGCCACTAGTTTATAGATGATAACGCAATAGCTTAAGTATCCCTTGCCGTTTCAAAAGATGACTGCTTCATAGAGAGAACTTCTTTATCTGGTAAACTCAGAATTATGTTTTTTAAAAAGACAAAAGTATGATTGGATCGTTGTGGTAAATATGAATGAGGAAAACAGAAAACGTTTCTTAAATTAATAAGATTTGAAGCGGACAACGATAGATATGCTAACAGCATCTAGTCTAAAGTCCTCTGTAGTTAAACACTGACACTTTGAAATGAACCGGGTCCAATTTCGGTATCACAAAGGGACAACGCTGAGTACCCCGGGCCTTATCTTCTATGCCATATTTACTCACGCAATGAGTATCAATAGCCGCTGAGTTAACTGTAGATACCTATTGATTCAAAAGATATTGAGTAAAATCAAACAGTAGACTTGATCCATTATTATTAGAGATTAGCAAAGTTAATCTGTATCTTTGAATATGTTTGTACAAGATTGTAGAAATGTAACTCAATTATATTATTGTTCTGTGCCAAAGTTACATTATTCTTATGTGCTTAAACTTTGAATAAGAGTGTAACACAACTCAGCAAAGGTATGAATCCCATTCAAATATTTATTGTCCTCGCACTGTTGAAGATACCAAATGCTGTTGTGACGACCCTGCAAGATCACGATGACAAACAATACCCTACATAGTAAACCATAAAGTGCAAAACTTTCACTCGTTCCTTGTAAATTACAGAACGCAGGCGCCAAGATCCTACGTACGACAGTCACTTCCCAACGCGGGGACGGAGGAACAGGGGGGCAGAGGGAGCCATGCCCCCCAATATTTTGCCAAATTTCAAATTTTTTTCCGTGGCTACTTTTCATCTTTATCAAAATTAAAATTGATCGCGACAGGCATTGCGTCACATTCACAGTAAGATATGCATATTTACACAAAACACCCCTTTCCATACAATGACCAAAGACACCTTTAGCAGAATGTGAAGAAATGAAGTAGTGCGTCTTTCTCTCACGATTTTAAATCGTAATTGGAAAAGGGAGCAATTGAATTTTCTGATAAAAATGTACATATAGTTGTGGCTACTTCCGTCATCCAACTCGTAACTTGTAACTTGTAACATGAGCAAGCATTTCTCTTTTGTGACAACCTCTTCAATGCTAACAAGTGATTCTCACTACTACATAAGCAAGTGATAATGCACCTAACATTATAAATTGTTTTTAATGCTTTATTTATCAACAGGGTGTTCTTTAACATAAGAGATAGTAGAAACCAATACGCCAAGTTGGGTAAGACACATTTGTTACCCATAAATTACACGACAGAAGGAACTATATATTTAACAATCAGCCTGTGAGTTTTAAATTCTGATAATGACAACACCCATCGTCGCAACTCTGTAACTATCATTATGTTATCAGCAGCAGTTATCTTTTTTCCATCGATTTCGTAGTTTTCATTAAACATTAAATATCACTGTGCATGTGAAATTAGCAGCATCTTCTAAAACATTAGTTTGTAACAAAGGTGGGCGCTAAAATGACCACTAGAAGTCACATAGCGTCAACATAGGCTTCGTCAATAGTCAGATATCTATAAAAGTGGTAAATCATCCGTAAAATGTTATGTAAATTAAACAAATAAATGTATTCAACTATTTAAAGTTGTTAGTATAGTTGATATTTATAAATTAACAACGTTGGTGATTAATTACGTGCATTTTTTGTCACTCATTTGCAACGATGTCTACGCGCTAATGAGCGCGCTTTTCCAGTGCCGTAAATCATGATATTCTTTTCCAGATGGTGTGGAATTTTCAGTACTTGTCCAGCAGACCTCCATCGGGTATAACGTCTAAAGCTAGGTTTTTGACGTTATAGATGTAGTATAGGAGCGCGAAAGGATGAAACTTAGTCCTGGAACTAACCAAATCATAACAGCTTTGTCTTCTGAAACTAGTTAATGCATTTCTCTTTTAACACTTGTTAGCCAGAATTTTAAAGTGCTTTGAAAGTCAAATGTAGTTTTGTGGCACAAAATTGAGTATTGGAATAAGTATCGGACTCATTTTGGTAAGCGCTTTTGCCAGACACTGATAAATGCAATCGTCTGGAGTGAAGAAATCTCTTACCAAATGCAATATTAAAGTCTTGATTGCAGTTGGAATAAAATCATACGGTTCTCTTTGTTTTAGACTAACACGTCAGGACGGTTCCTCTTCAAAGAAAAAAAAATAAGAGGAACAATGTTCTTAATTATTGTGTTCTTTCATTATACCCTTTTCAAAATTAAAACCTTTTGTACGTGTTGCAATCTCCTGAAGTGTTGCGACATGTTACCAAGAGAATGGGCTTTGGACAGTATGACGGGCCGGATAGTAGCCCTTTCTTGGTCACATGTCGCAGAGAGGCCGTTCTGGAATTCTGAATAATTGTAAAACCCTTTTCAAACTTAGTTTCTGTTTCAACCTGTTATTACCACTTTGTCTAGTTTTATTGTTCTTTTCTGTAAATAGAGTAACATGTGTCAATAGTTCAAACGTAAATAAATATGTGTAGAATTGTCTTGTAAATTAGTTTCAACTGAAGATGGATAGAGGATATCCGAAACATGTCTTGGAATAGTAAATCAATAGTCGTTTTCTTTAAATGCGTCACTAATATTAAAAACCATAGTAAGGACCCTGCTCCTACATTAAGCTGAAATCTGGATATTAAGAAAAATGAGAGAAAAAATTAAAACTTGTCAAATGTAGTTTCTACGCAGGCTTCTAAAAATTGGTTGAAAAAGATCACAAATAATAAAGTGTTGCAGAGAATTGGAGAAGAAAGGTGCCTACTGAGAGGGAAAGAAGGAATTGCTTTTCATATAACATCAAACATGAAAGATTGCTGACACAGGCTCCCAAAGGGACGCCTTAAAGGCAAAACAATCCGGGAAAGAAAGTAAACAGGAATGCTGGTACCAGTCATTGGTGAAAGTTACGTAGATTTCAAAGAAAAAGCCTTCAAGAGAGACGTCTGGTGAGGCTAAACCTGCCTGCTAGCGGAACAATCGGAGGACTGTTCAAGTAATATTTGTGTCCACGAGTGTACTTTGTAATTAAGTAACCAATCAGCATTTAAGTTTTCTTAAGCTGTAAATTTTGATCCATTCTCGTTGTATTTATAACATTAAGTTCTTATAATGTCTTTGTCAAGATGTGTTGCTTAAGATTAAAATTTTTCACCCAGAAATCAGGCGATGGTTACATTATTACCTAAATGCGAGGTAATCTGTCTCCTTACTTTATATGACAACAACTAGGATTTAAAACTACAAACTGAACTCCTCTTCTACTTACAGTCAACGACTCCTTTATATACAAGCGTTTCTTGGTTTAATAATAACATTGCGTCCCATATCTATGCTATGCTGCTAGGACATCAATAACATGAGAGTACAATGCACTATGACGCACTGCGTAGCATATCGACATGACAACTCTCCCTTAATTACATTCCTGAATAGCTAATACAAACATAGCATTTCTATATGAATAAGATACGTTACAAAACAACATTCCTACATGCAAAAACAACAAATTTTACAAAAGAGCATTTGTGCCTCCAACATGACTACCGCAATCAATCTCTCCAAATAATAAGATCAATAAGAATTATCAGAATTGTCAGGAATGGCAAGAAATTGGAAAAGTCAATTTATCCATGGACCTGCTGTGAAACTTATTGGCACCTTCGATGATCTACTGTCACCTTTTCCTATAAGCTTAACGCCCATCGGAAAGCATTATGTTACTTCTAACATAAAATTAAGTAAGATTTAATGATAAAAAAAGTAGAGAAATACCAGGATCTAAAAAGGCAAACCGCAAAGATGTAGGGCATACGAAATGTCATGGTGTTTCCAGTGGTAGTTAGGGCGTTAGGCATTGTATCAAAGAGCTTAGTTAAGTTGCTTGAAATGTTAGGAATATCCATAAACACAGGTGTAATTTACAAGACAACGGCCACATAAAATACTGAATTAAAATTGACCTGTAGGCTTATCTGTAAAGATAACTGGTACCTGTTTCTTCTTTTTTCTATATTTACGTGTCGTGCTACTGTATATAAATAAACATTAGGGCCTGTAGAGCCTTTCGTAAGCTTAAGGGTTATACTCCTTTACAGTTTTAGATGGGGTTGGGTCTGGGAGACAGGAATTTCAAATCTGACGAACAGAATCCCGATTGGCAAAAGCAGCAACCCCTGAAGCAATTTACCCTCTTCCTACTTTTCAACATCTGGTGAAGTTAACGGCCATAAATGAACAGTTTTGGTATTTCATAGTGGTAAGAAATGAATATTGCCAAGGAGCCAAAATATACGATCTTTATCTTTCTTTATATTTACGTTCTTTCATTCTGCATCTTTTTAGATTGTTAATAACGAAGTCATGAAGGGCTGAGACCTATTTGATGTCACACAGTCAGAGCCAGTTACACCATAGATCATTGAAGGGATTCAGGGATGTTTTATTTGTCCTCAAGTCATGTAACATGTGTTTAAAACCATTCTTCCAAGCTATTTTGGCTCACGCCCTCACCCCAGATAAGAATTTGATTGATTTACTGTACCAACAGAAATAAAGCATTTTCATGGACTTAAAGATCTTACAATAAAGTTTTGAAATATTGAGGTTACGAAATTTTCAAGTCATTCTGTTTACTATCACACCAACTATGTTGCCCAATCTAAGATATTTGTATCCATTAAGTTTTTCAAACATATTTACATTCAATTTATTCTCTAGAATTTAATGTGACTCAAGAGATCAGAATCATTCGTCTATCTGATTGCAATGCCAATGACATAAACACTATTATAGCATTTTTTTAACGGTATTTAAATAAGAACAATATTGCACACCAATTTGTGTACCAATGCATTGAGATTTTCTTTCTAAACTTTACCGACAAAAGCTCTCCTGTTGCCACGTCAAGTCACGTAAATTTCACAATCGAAACAGCTTCACGATTTGAGGAAAAAAAGGAAAACACGAATACAATTGGCTCATGTTTTCAAAACCAAAGGGCTGCAATGTTTTGTGACAACTGAGGCATGAAGTTTGCATTATATAACCTGTCTATTCCCTGATTGTGAGTGAAGAAACTGATTGGAGATAGAGAAGTCCTCTGTGGTACGAAATCAACTGGTAAGTTAAAAATAATTTCTATACAACTAAATTTACTTTTTAACATTAGTATAACTAGATTTGATTGATGGTCTTGGGTCTCATGAATGGGTTAAGTACCTAGCATGTAATTAAGCTCTATCTGTACCTGTGTAATACAAGTATCATGTTATTGATTGAGTTTCCACCCTGATTTCTTGATTGAACGTTGCGATAATCGTAAATTTCTTAACATCGCATATCCCATGTAAAAATTGTTGTTGGTCAACTAACTTGACTGCTGCAAGCTCTAATAAAGGGAGACACACCCATTAAGTGAAATCCTCCCATAGCGAGGACAATCGGTTCCAAGTATGTCCGCTATAGAGACGATCTTCTGTAGAAAAAATCACAAATGAATCAATGGATATTTAGGAGCAAAGAAAAATTATACATGCTTAATGTTTATAAATTCCTCTTTCAAAAATATGGTTATGGGACCGGTCGTTGTGGTATGATTTCTTCTTTAGACTATCATAATCGTCCTCGACTGGTTTTATAGAGCATCGGTCTAAAGTCATTTAGTTTAGCTGTCAAGTTGTTAAGAGATATACCATGGTGTTATGTGGTTTTAGAGAGAAATAATCGATAGAGAAAGATTTGAAGGATAGAAAACATTAAGCGATTTTCTGATATTTTCATTATCTTTCCATTCTACGAATCCTTTACCATTGTCTCTTACACTTGTAGTTGTGGTCGCTCCTCTCGAAGGCAATCTGAGGGGAATTTTGCTGCAGCGATGAATAATATTCTGATTCTGATATTGGTTGGAGCTGTGGCAGTATACGCCGAAGGAGGTAGGTTTGATTTTGTTGCCTCGGTAACACTATGAATACATCATTTGACAAACTGAAAAAACACATGTAGTTTAATATTACTTTAAGGTGGTAGGTCTTAACTTCCCATACTACTTAAAATGAACCAACAAGGCAATGGCAATGAATTAATGACAACTTTCCAAGTTATAAAACGACAAATCCAAAAGCACAACTGATGACTTACATGATGCAAGTGACAATGTCTTATACAATGATGCCGTATCATTTGATCCTATTTTTGGAGTTGGCTTGTTGTCTTTTTCTCTAAGTAAACTTTTCTTAGCGATAAGTAAAGATCTCGCGTAATCGTTAAGAAAGTGGCTTAAAAACTGTTTATTGCAAGATGGAGATTTTTATTACAAGGCCATCTTCTTCTGTTTGTTGAAGCGTGGGAACGTCTGTGTTGTGTTGCGCTGTGTTGTGTTGCGTTGTGTTGTGTTTCGTTGTGTTTCGTTGCGTTACCTTGTGTTGTGTTGTGTTATGATGCGAATCAGTAACTATAAATTGACCACACACAATCTTAATTCATTCAACAACACACTATATCTGAAGGTAGATTCAATGATAATGGTTTGCTTGATGGTCCTTCGCTTGCAAATATCTTTCTCCGTCATCTGAAAAATAAGTACATGTCCAAATACTCTTCTACCCTTCGCCCTTTGTTATATAATCGTTTAACGTTAACGCTTGTTTTGTAACTTTTCAAAGCTCACTTAAAGACATAATCGTTTCTTGATTTTTTTAACCCTCAATATCTTAACCTAATAATGATTATCGATGTTCACTTTTGGAGTTGTGATAGAATGATACAGTGTACATTTTTGATGTGTAGTTACTCGTTTACATAGATTGTTTAGTACATATTTCTGTATCTGCTACTTTGGAGGAGGGAGGAGAACTACGCTTTTGTCACCTTTTAATGTTTGTTTGAAGTCCCTTTGATACTGAACATCAATTTCTGTTGACTTTCGTAGGTGAAACTGGAATAAAAGATAAGCCATGCTACACGTGTGAAGGTGAAGTTTGCCCACTGAACGTAACTTGCAATTCTCCCGCACGCACGTGTGAAGCCGAGCACAAACTTTCATGTCATCCCATCTTTGTCCGATTTCTTGCGAATTGTGTGGGATTACTAAACGGGCGCTTTCAGAATAAAATCGACGAATGTGGAAACCAAGAGTGTCTAAGAGGTGTCGTTCTTCAATATAAGGCTGCAGTCGACCAGTGTCAAACTGAGTACTTGAGAGCTAAAAGAGAAGAGATAGAGACAATTATAAATCTTAATAAAGCTTGCAAACGAAAATGTCAGCAAGTGGGTAACCCGGGTTTAATTGATTGTCGTAATAATTGTAATGCTGAAAAAACAGAGAAATTATCTCGAAAGTTTTGTTTCCGCAGTTCAGGAGGGGTTTGTGAATCTGGCAAACTCGTTTGTGATTTGGTTCCAGGGTGTGAAGATCAAAAATGCAAACCAACCACGTGTTAACACGACTGAGAACATGTTCAGCCAACACATGTCATGATGTAAACCAGTTGGAGTTTTCACTAATTGAGTTTAGTAAACTTTGTCTATAATCCTGACATGAACGTTTTATTGTATACCATCAATCGCTTAAATATTGTGATGTACATTTAAAGAGTTCATTTGTATAGTGTCGAAGTTTTTGTTTCATTATTCACTAGCAGGCAGTAACATAATTTCCTAATGGCTCTCTTCATTTAGTGTATTCTCTGAGCTTTCATCATACATGTTTCAACTAAGATATCATGACTGTTATTTACGCAGTTTTTTGACCCCATGAAAATATACTTATAGTACTTCTTTTACAATCTATACCAACACTAATCACCAGGCAATATTGAAATTGCTTCCATACAATTTCACATAGCGAGTAATGCTTAATATGTACTTGCTTACGAATTAAGCACGCTTGGGATAACAGGCCCGTAGTTTAGCCCTTGCAATTTGGCGTCAGCACCACTCACATTTCAAAATTCAAACAAACCAGAGGCTTTTCTTAAGTAGATGCAATGTTGATTATCTCTGAAATGTGGAACAGGCTGCCCAAATGGCAACCTCTGCCTGTGAGCGTGGCCAATATGCAGAAAAAAACATCATCAATAGATGTAGCGACGTGACTATTTGCTCTTGTGGTGAAAACGTCAAGACAAGACAAGGAAGAATGTATGTTTTCCCGTCCTGATATATTTGAGAGTGGATATTAGGACTGAAAGGAAACCATTTTTAAGGCTGAGAAACGTTTTGGGTGGACAGTTGACTTTTGATCTTCAAAATTATCGCAGCATTATCACAACAACTTTTTGTACCAATCATGGTTAATCACACACAATATAGACTTTAAGCCGAATTTCCACTAGACGAATTTGTTAGCGTGAATCGATATTTTTCGTCCCTAGGAATGCGCATTATGTAATCAACTCTTCGTCACAGCGAAATATTTCTCTTTGCACTAAGAAAGAATTCGCTGCACCGAAATATTTCTCTTCGTGCTAACAGAAAAAAGTAGGATCGATTCCTACTTTTTCTGACGAAAAAATCACCGCAACAAGCAACCAATGAAAACAATAGAAGATGACAAAATAACAAAGGCAAGCACTGAAACGTGACTCAAACACATTTCTGATCACCAAAGTATAATACGTCTTTTCTACTAAATGAATCTATGTAGTACAACAACGTATGACCTTAGAAAGAGTACTGGTCGTTCTTCACCTCTCGTGCACCCGCGGTATTTGTATCCTACCTCTGTCATTTAGGCTTTACAATGGCCGCTAAATCACGAAGGGCATCTTTGGGTGTAGTTTAAGGCCCTTTCAGACTATAAAAGCGCTGTAAAATTCGACATTCCCTTTCTGATAAGAGATGTACCCATCATCTCCTTTTACGTTTTCTTCTACCAATTATCAGACCCATAAGATCAATAACATTGTCTTCACCAGAGGAAAACATCTTTATGCTAAACAGGATTTTTTCAAACATGCGACGTGGCATTTGCCACTTCAGTCTGAAAGCACAGTTTTGCGTGGCATTTGCGACGTGGCATTTGCGACATGCCACTTCGGTGTGTAAGCTCCCTTAGAGAGGTTTAATTAAATTACAAATAGTGGGGAATATATTTGTTCTGAGCCCTTGCTTGATCTCTAAAGAGAGGTGTTCTCTTAGTGGAGTTGATCTTGGGGGAGGTTCCACTGTATCTGTGCGAGAAATCTTTGCTTATATACTCCTCTATCTTGCAAGTGGTAAGTCATTTGCCAGTCTTTTTACAGTACCAAATTATGAGTTTCGAAATCCATGAAAGTCTTGAAGTACGCTCAACCAAATGTTAGCACTGACAGTGTTATTTGTCATTGAAAAATAAGCTATCCCTTCTTTTCGTCTGAGAATAGAAATTTTTTTCCCCTAAACGTTACTTTGTAATCAATTAAAAAGTACACGCAATAGTGCTTCCGACTCGTGTTTAAAAATTGGAAGAGAACTGCAATATATTGAGTAACGGATTCATTCTGTTAAACGCTTTCGTCATACACTAAATTTTTACCACTAACCAACTTTTCAAGAACTGCAATAATTATCATCTTTCAGAGACATCAAGTTCATTATCTAAAAAACACATTTCCATTCGTAAGAACGTTTGTAAATGAATAGGCCAAATATTTAGCATTATATAGTTAAGGTTTGGACTGGCCGTGTAAACAGAGCTTTTAGAAGATATTTTGTAATAAAAACCCTTCCGGTAGGTAGTACGATGCGTTGAATACAAGCGCAGAAATTACGCTTTTAACAGAGAAGTAAATCCCAGATAACAGCCTATTCTTGCTGGCGCATAAAAAGTAACACATGTAACATTGTTATCCATCAGAATATCGTCTTTGTAAAATAAACAACAACTCATCACAGTTCCACCTTTTGTGTTATCACTGAATTGATATTGTGCAACAGTTCTTCAGTGGTTCGTTGTGGCTCAATTGTAACACACGTACCCCAAAAACGTACCCAAAAGAGGCAATCTTGAACGCTGCAACAGGGAAGCACTAGTATGCTTTCGACAATTTCAACGCTTAAGAGTCTAAGCTGGAAAAAGTTTGATCTATGATGTTTAGAACTCTGTAAGAAAAGAAACATTATATCCAAGCTCTTCAATTTCCGTGCTGCATCTCGACATTTAATGAACTCTTCAGTTTACACACAGTGCCAGTTGAAACTTCTGGAAGAGGAAATCCGGGCAAAGAAAAGCAAAGCAAAACCCTGACTACTAATTGCTCAAGGAATAAACACACCTATTCGCTTAATGTATAGAAAAGTTCAGCTCCCCTCTCCCTCTTTCAGTATGTCTCTAGTTAGTTGTTAATATACCCTATTGTCTATGTTGCGGTGTTAACCAAGCGTGTTTCATGTATTGTAATTAATTGACTCGTTGATGGTGGTTGAATACAACGAAAGCTCACATATTCTGTTTTCTCAGTATGTTTCACCTACGCGCCTTATGCTGCGGGCTTACCTTTATACTAAAAACATAATTGTGTGGTGTAATACTTTCGTTAGTTTGTATTACAAATTATCTTCGTCAAAAACTCGCGTAGAGATGGTTTTCACAATTCTGCCGTTTCGATGATTCGGCAAATGATATCGTAATTGCTAAATGCAACGTACTTTATCGTATAAAAGAATTTCTGTTAAGCATTCTCAACAGAATTTCGGCAATGGCAGTATCCCATTAAATCTATGCGATCTACCAGAGTTTGCAACAACCTTCGAAATGTTGAATAAAACAACAAGTCCAACGCTATTGGCAGCAGATACTTTCACAGCAGGATTTACCACAGTAGGCTTGCTTCACTGGATGATAGCATCCTTAGTGGCTTTGCTAGAGTGCTTCATTCGAGTAAACCAGGTAACATAGTAGGCACAAGGAAGACTCTTGATCAATGGTGATTCAATAAATACATCTGAATAATAATCTCCATTGTAATTTGTTTTGATAGAAGTAGTCTTCTTTACCATGAAAGCCCATTGTATATTCTCATCAGCTATTTCATGGTTGTAACAAATACCCCTACAAACCCTACTGTTTTAAGAAACTATATCCAACTGTCGTTGGTAAGTACTTAACTACTTAGTCGAAAGCAGTAAATGGAATAAAAAGTGGAAAATTTGTTTAAAAGTGTATCTATGTAGAATTTAAAATCTCATGTACCAGAAACTGCTTTCAGTGGACACGTTAAAAGACTTTGCTATTCCAAAAGAATAAAAATTCATTCTACCTTAATACACAAAATTAACATGTTCACGAATTAACACGGCTTTTATTAACGTTGATCTAATTAACGTTTTTTTAGACTAAAAGTGCACTTTGACAGGCATTAATTAACGTTTTATCAACAATATAATCTTTAAGTAACATTAATTAACGGCAAACAATTAGTGCCATCGTTAGTTAATGCATGTGTTAATAAATGACTAAAATCAAATACCAAAAAGAATAGTTTTCGCCGAAGTGTTTTCTCTTTACCTAAAATCTATGTGATGCTTACCCAAAAGTGGCTCAAAGGGCAGCATTACCGAATATTTACTTAGAAAATTTTAAAAGGTGAGCACCAAAAATTAAAACCATCACCTTAGTTTCTGTTCTAAACCACCGCGGCTTTATCAGGTGCCCGTCTTCCTTCTACTTTCTCCCCTGATATTTGTCTTTAAAAGTAAATGGTTTAAACCCGCACAGTTCGACATGTATCCCTAGTTGTCATTTCCCTCCAAATTTCATATACCTCCAGTCCTGTCAATTGCTACTCACGCAATGCTTTGGTATCGTGGTATACTTGTGAAACAAAGAAGCACAAATTTACGAATAAAATCTATAGATGCTGCAAAATAAAGTTTCTCTTTGAGTTTGATTTCAACATGTTGCCGCCAAGAAAAATTTTACAGGGGTCCATATTTTTTAAAAATTTGGCGCAAATCAACGCTTCAAAAATTAGCGCTACGTTGAAATTTACGTTGTAAAAATTAACGTCAGCATCTAATTAACGTGGGTTTAATTAACATTTTTTAATTGCAAAAACGTTAATAAATGTTCAACGTTAACTTTGTGTATCAAGGTATACAAAAATAGTTAAAATACTACTTCAATTGGCTTGGAACACCTTTTGCATGTGGCGACGCCCCCTTCAACTTCATCTATTCATAAAGGCGCCCCAGCCATTCTACTTCCCTTACTGTTGAGAAAACAACTTCGATTCTTTCCTACAATTGCTGTAAAACATATTTAGAGATAACTGCGGTTCTATTTTTATCAAGAAAGTCATATCCACGAGTGCTACAGCACTAACTACGGTGTAAATATAACCCATGCAAAATCTGTGACTGTGCTAATACTGGCAGGGGAATTACCCATAACAAAAATCCCTGATACAACAAGCCACACTACAACATGCAAGTAAAAAATGTTGAATTCATTGTATTATAAAAATATACATATCAAATTCTTTTACGCAAATTGCACATCATTGTATAATCACGTCGTTTCTAGGTCTAACTGGGCATCCTCGCACGGTTCCAGATTCTGCTTGATGTATTTTGTGATATCATCCTCTTCCATATGACTTACTTCTTCTAATTTACTTGCACTTTTCTTTGTAGAAAACAAATCGTCTTCCTCTGTCTTCCCAAACAAATCAGATGAATCAACACCCTTGAATATTTGATCCAATGAGTCATGATCAACATCACCTTTCCTGTACGAGAAATGGATGGAGATCACAACCTAACAACGAAACATTATATCTAACGTAGATTTCCTTGCATATAAACAGTAAACAATAAACAATAAATAAACAGTACATAATCAGCCTATCGTAAACTGGGAAACAAAGCAAGAAGTGGAGATGGGCCACCAGTAGGCAAACTACAGTACCCAATTCCTTTTTCAAAAGTTTCCTTTGATACATAACTGTCCGGTTACTATATTGACGTGAAAAAAGTGAAAAAAGAATGTAGTTTAATGTGTTCTTTCTTAGGTGTGGCAACGAGGGTTATAATTACGGGATCAGCATGGATGATACAGGGAAAGAAAAACAGCAATAAGACTGAAAGAGATGATGCAAGCAACGAAGCGCAATTATATATAATGTCGAAAGAGTGGAGCATTACAACAAAAACTTGTCTTTTTTCAGGAAGCTGAGAGGATTCGAACCCACGTTCTGATGATTAGAAAACCCACTCTAACTCTAGCTCTAACTACTGGACCATCACGTTCAATTTCCTTAAGGTGAGAAATTGCCAAGTCAATGGATACGGGAAAAAATGATTAATTGTCGATATTTATTGTGTTCCAGCTTCGAGCCTTTATCAGCACCAGAGGTAGGCTTCTATATGTACAAATTATAAGATTGGGAAGCTTATCACTCCACATCTAGTGTTGATCTTCACATTAAAATTACTTTCACTATTCATACCGTCAATTTAATTACAACTTTCAATAACTTTTTCAAGCTGTTTACTGACCTCATCGAGTGCTTCCTTGCTTTCAGAAACAAGTCAGGTTCTTCGTGCCTAGACCCTCCTTCTCTCCAAAGGTCGGAGTCAGTCTCACTTGTATATTTCGTAAATAGATCATCTTCTTCCGTTCCAGATTGGAAAGCTGCTTTCTCGGGTGATTTAAACTTCAGAGAAGGTTTAGCTTTTGGTGTTGGTTTCGCCTTGACGATTTGTTTTATTTCTGACTTCTTACTCAAGCTTAGAAGGTCGTCTACGTCGTCTCCAACTCTACCATAAGGATTAATACTAAGTATCAGCGCTAACTACCATACACTGAAACAAACAGCAGCAGAATAAACGCACAAACACTTCCTTCGTTTCTTGCAATAGATAGTTACAACTACCTAATGTTCACTTTAGCATTAAATTTAGCATGAATTCAGTCGTGCAAAATGTTCTATATTTTAACACGTTTTAAAATTGACCTTCTTGTGCAAATGCAGTTTGACTGCTAGCCAGTGACATATCCGCAGTTGCTATAAAGGTTAGTGAGAATAAAGCAACCATTTTTATGACAATTTAAAACATGACTTGTACAAAACCAACGACAGCTAACGCAGAGGAATTGGCTAGCACACGAATATCTGTACACACATACACAACAAAATTAGAAGATATCTAGAGTGTTTGAACAATAAAAGCACATACAAAAATATAAATAAAATATTTTCCCCTTTCTTCTACTAAGAAGAGTCGTCAAATAGACGGCTTGCATGCATACACTATAGACTTCAGTTGCCCCAATTTTTACTTTAAATGTACAAAACTGAAAAAAAAGCTTACTCTAGCACGTCGAGAGCTGCAATGTCCTCATCCAAGCCAACTTCTTCCCCTACTACGATTTCTCTTACATTTTCCTTTGGTGTGAACAAGTCGTCCTCGACTTTTTCATCTTCATAATATTCACTGTCAAATATTGAAAGTTTTGCATGCGTAGAAAGCATTTCTGATGTTGCAAAATTAGATTCATCCATCATAGTCTTCTCCTCTTCACTTAGACTCTTCTTTTCTTTTGGAGTGCTCGCTTCTGGTCGATTTGCAACTGTCGTAAACAAATCCTCTGTCTCGTCACATACTGGTGCTGGAGCCGCCGCAACGGTCACTGTTTTCTAGTGTAACAAGAGGTAGCGTGAAGAAGGTCGCAAAATCAAATACTGTAATACTATTTATAAACTAATCTTAGGGAGCAGAAGAGATGTCCTCTTACAAAAGCTGTATCCTGTAAGTTTCAGTTTTAGGACTAGGAACTGGTATGACACTACAGGGGTGCGATATATATATATATATATATATATATATATATATATATATTTAAAAGCCTACGCCCTCCTATGCGTATAAATATAATATAGAACACAAAAATGGGACGGACTGAAAGAGAAAGCACAGGATCGAGTAAGGTGGCGAAAGTTCGTTGAGGCCCTATGCATCCACTTGGATGCGACAGGAACATGATTGATTGATTGATATTATGATACAATTCTTCGATGCCTTATTTTAGAATTGGTTGTAATAATAGAAAAGACCATATAATTTGTACTCCGTTTGACGGCAAGATACTACATTGAAGATAAAGTTTGTGCTGTAATGTAGCGACGAAATTCTTCTTGGCTACACTTGTAGACAAGGAAGACAGCCATCTTATATGACGTTGTATCACAACAATAAAACTGCCCCCTTTAATTTTAAGAGAGGTTACTGATCGATATTCCGTTGGCTTTAAACGTCTCCTATATCCGTAGGAATCCAAAGCTGATGATACCAGCCGTCGCAGATGCGGAAAATTTAGAGCCCGCCTACGATGTGATTCAAAAGGCGATTCGAGAGGTGGACGATCGGCATTGCATATTCTTTGAAGGTGTCACTTGGGATTTTTTTAAAGTTGGATTTTCAAAGGTGAGCAAACAAATTCCCCACCTCTTTCTGTGATCATTACCTAACGTTGCCTTCTTTTAAATTCGAGATCCCTTTTTGTCAGAGCCACAGTCTTTTCAAGTTTTGCAGACTAAGCGCAAGTCCGTTCTTTTTACATATCAAGATCCTCTATGTATAAGCCCCCATATATAAGCTCCCCGTATATACGTACCCCGTATATAAGCTCCCGTGTGGAAGTCCCCGTATATAAGGCACCTGTATATAAGCCCCATTGAAAATAGTTTTTTCATTGAGAAGTCTATGGACCTATAGATGACCTAAGAAACAAGTCAAACTCGTGGACAAATTCCAGGAATTAATTTTGCATTCCACAAGTCACGTGCGACATGATTCCGATATATTAAAGGGAAAATGTGTCGCATTCAGAGAGTGCCCTGTCTTCGCCCGTCATACTCAGAAGCCCTTACGACCCACATTTACCCTTCATTTCAAGCTTGCTGTTAATGATTTTTATGTACTCTGAGAAGAGTGTTAACACATAGGAGTTGCGTGCACGACGTTTCAATTTTTCTTGTTATAATAGCCACGCCCCAATTTAACACCTTGGTACCGCAATGCAGTTAGTCTCTTACTGAAAGATGTTTTAGCAGGAAGGGAGCATAAACCACGAAATCGTATAATCCAAGTTAGATTGTATCAGCAGTCCTGCATGAAAACGGTAGATTTCAGGAGGTTAGAAGTAAAATACACGATTTTCTAAAAATAAGAAGCCGCTTTATAAGCAATTGAACTTAGAGTAGGAGAACTTTGTAAAACTGATGAACTGTGGTCTCTGTTCAGCAAAAAACATGAAAATTTTAATTGGACACTGTACATTTAATTGTACATTTAATTATAGTAATTTTTTTAGGTAGTACACTTTTTAAGTAAAATGTGTGCATCGACTGAAGATATTCGATCTTGATTTCGGAATTAAGATGTGTTACTCAATAGCTTAACATCACAACGTCCTTACTTTTTGTTCAAGATCAAAACGCATGTAGTAACGATAAGGAACAAGTTAAGTAAGTCCAGTACTGTTTTCTGCGTGAAAATCAAGCAACTCGAGATGACTCAATATCCAAGTTACTTATTAAAAAGGTCTTGTAGCTTGAAGGTGGGCTTGTTATCCGTTTGACAATTAACAATAAATTTTCTTAAACTGAAAGCCCGGGGGAATTCCACTCTAGGAAGTTGATTTCCAATCAACTTACAGCTACAATTGGGACTCAACTCCTATATTACGTGTTAATGGTGTGTGAATCGCTCTCCAGTTATTTGTAATATGCAAAGTAACATAGGGTGTAACACAGTAATTACACAGTAAGATATTGTTGAAATTTTATGCCAATGGAAACTATCAAGATCCTTGATTCAATTTTGCGGGAGGATGTTGGGAGTACTAGTGATAACATAAGGAAACAAACAATTAACGACACTTGACTTAATATAATTTCAGCCATAAAAATATGAAAGTGAGTCTTTGTTGAAAATTTGGATTCGGTGTGTAAGTCACTCCGAATAAGGTATTCTTGCCATGTTTAATGTCTGATATGTTGCTTATTCTACTTTAAATGTAATCTAATCGTGTGTAATCTCATAGGTTTTGTGTAACCGATGGATTCCAGGAAGTCGTATTTTCTTCCCTCCCACTGTATTGAAGGATAAGGAGAACTAATTTCTTACCTGGGATTAGGTGGGTGCAGCCAATGATTATGTCTGAGTGCCGGAGAGGGAGGCCTAACCAGGAAAGATTAAGTAGGGCTTCCACAAGTCCTGAAAATCTCTGGAATTGAAAAAGTGTCTGGGAAAGTCCTTGAAAGTCCTGGGATTCGTTATTGGAATCGACAGATTCCTGGATAAGTCCTGGAATTTTACACTGTATTTGTCACATGAACTTTCTTATTAAAGTCACTTGAAATGCGTTCTCACAATGTTGCCATGCCAGACGTTCCACAAGTCGTTTTTTTGTTATTTATATCTAAATAGATTTGAATGATGTATGATTTAAATGAAATTCTATTATTTGAAAAACAACGTATTATTCTCTGACCAGCTTAAAAATGAGTTATCTGGAATATATTAGATTGGGCAACAATACTAAAGAAAATTACAAGAAGTTTTGCAATAATTTTATCTCAATTTTTTGTATCTTCACTAAGATACATAATCATGAGTTATCTGTAGTTTTCAA
>JAAAKM020006971.1:130038978-130052960 GCA_010016025.2 Alatinidae sp. Z8VKAUB7J3 | reverse complement strand
ATACGCCAATCGTAGCGTTTTAAGTTACCATTATTATGAGCCTCCTGACTTTTCCAAGGAGCTTACGTTTGGTGCACGAATGCGGGACCTTGAGCGTTTGAGGTGCGGTGGATTTTTAACAGAACTACTTACAAATGGAAAAGACTTTACTGATATGGACAAACTCTTTGATATTTGCGATGAACATAGGCAGTCATGGATGGGGTGGTTATATAAACCGTACGGCTGTGGTCCCGGCGTACCAGGCTGTGCATATGCGCCAGCTCTTCACAACAAGGATGGTTCCCTAAACGAGATTTTGGTACAGAACACGTCAAGAACTTACCCACAAGCTGTGGCTGGTCGTACGAAGAGCTACAGATTCGACGTTACTACCCATGCATTCACAATGGTGTATGTTGTCTCTTCGGAATGCCGCAGCACACAGACTGTCGTTTATTTCAACAAAGACTTGCATTATAGGGGAGGTTTTAAGGCAGATCTTCAACCAATGCATGCTGGAGAGTGGGTTGTGGTTGGTAACAGAATAGTTATTGAACATGACCCCCTTGTGGTACACCCTGGAGATACAATCACATTTACGCTCGCTCCTCAAGCTTAAAAATCGTTGCCCCTCCCGGTGAAATGTTGCTAGGTAATGTTCTAGAGGTTATAGAATTGCGATCAACAAAAGTGAAGGTGATGTTACCAGAAAATGATATTTTCAGCGAGTCCTGTGATGCATTAGTGCCTGTTGATGCCATTGATCTTTGACTACTACTAGTTTCAATGAGACTTATTTCCCGACTCTGCATTCGTTCGTTTGCTGGAGCGAGAATGCCCTTTGAATGAAGGTATGATGCGAGATGACAATAATCCTGTGGCTTTTTCTTTCACATAATTGCTACACACATCATCATTCGTTAGGAAGAGCAACAAGATTGTGAAGTGGCCTGTAAACCAAAGACTTAGAATAAATCAGCAACTACCGACATTCTGACATGCACAATGGACCCCCTCAATTGTCTGATCTACTTGATGTAGAATGGTTAGCGAATTAACGCATATCTTAAGTGTGTACCGACTGACAAGAGAGGTATACCTAGTTCAAAAGTCTTAACATACCTTAAATGACGGCTTAAGAGACTTTACCAAGATTGTAATAATGGATACAAGAGAACATTGTCAGGGATAATTTAATTAAACAGATCCACGTATAGTTTTAATATATTTTCATCCGCAATAGAAATTTTAATGTGCTCAAGGTGTATCCTGGTTTCTCTGTAGTTTCTTGAGGATTTAGCGTCGCTATCTCAAAGCGTTCAACTCTATTTCAGCCAATGTTTTTATTTTCGAAGAAGTGTGCTAACGCCTTACTTTCTCTTAGTACTCGAGAGGTTGACTTGAGTAGGCATACCATTATTTTTGAAGTCAATGTGCCTAAATAGAGCGACTGCCATTCGAAAGAAAAAGGAGGTTCAGTATGATAATGTCACTTGTCCTACATCAACCCTCTTAATCCGGGCGACTTTACCATTGCCGTCAATCTCGACAGTAGAGGCTAACACCAGCAATTGAACGACCAGTGGCAAAGTACAACGTCACCTGTGCAGTCGTTTCACTCGTAATTATTTTTTCTAAGAAAAATCCTGTCAGGTCTCAAGCTCATTATTTTTTTAAAATTAATCCCTCTAGTAACAAATGTATCATCTAGACGGCAGGGTTGAAGCTGCCAGTTATGTAAAGATTATAAAGAAATAGAAGTATGTCATCCGGGAAAGCACACGCCGTGGCGAATGCATGAGTAACAGGTTTTAATTCCAGTGGTGACATGTTTCGTTTTCTATTGTATTTTTTCAAATCTAATCGTTTTAAATCCTTTGTTTTGATGATGCTTGCGTTTCTCAATACATTTTTGCGGGCTGGATGGTAGTCTGCTATTGATTAAGTCACATGTGGCAGAAGCACTAGTATTCAACTGGCATAGAGCTGGCTGTTGATTTCCAAGCATAAATGACTGGGAGATAGCTCAGGGGTTTAGAGAAATATAATATGTTAATATCGGGGGTCGCCAATATCAGTTGGTAGATCAAACACAGCGAGTGCGTGGGTCCCAGGCTGGAATACTGACAGTGACAAATTTCTGTTGTATATTTGCGCAAGACGTAGTTATTGCTGAGAAGGGATGGCCACCTGAACAGGCACAAAGGATGTGGCTGAGATTTAAAGTATTTACGTAGGACGGTGCTAAATAGCCTCATTGAGCTTAGAATGGCTGTTTATGACGGTTATCAGATTTTCTATCAATGGTGTTTCTGGGCTTTCAGCCTATACGATGCTTTTGAGTTGATTTGTATCAACTGCCATCTCATATGAGACTGAGACTTGAGGTTCTTAACCCATATCCCCCTGACACTTCAAATTCTTTTCATATTTGCATATGTGTTGCCCATTGATGTGAAAGTGACTAAAATTAACATTTTTTAAAAAACTCGTAAATGTGTCCAAAGTTAGGGGCGATTTTCTTTGCGTCAGTTTAAACTGACGCCAGTGGTGAGAGGGTGGGTGTATTTTTTAGGCGACAGAAAAGAGAAACTTTGACTGACAATTATATGTGTTGAAAAACTTTTGTTACAAACAAAAAAAAGACCTAAATATGGCTCGTTATCACACTATGGAGGGGATGTTTGTACTCTTTTGCGGTGATATGCCTTGAAACAGTCAGGATGTTATCCAACATAACACATCTCACAATAATATCTGGAGGTTCCTTTGCATCCTGCAAGAACACGTAGTCTTTGAGCTCCTTTTGCAATCCAGTGATTAATGCTATCGTACCGGAGATTCTGCGATGCATGATAATACAATCTGTTGCCAGGATATAAAACAGGATAAGGAACACCTTTTCGGAAAAGATGATAGTATGCATCGACAATTTCCCTTCTAAATCCTCAAGTATCCAATTTTCTTTCACCTTGATTCCAATTCCTGATGGAATCAAAGTGCCTTTTTTCCCGCAAGATCAATCGCAAATTTAAACAGGGGCCACCACCACTTTTTTGACCGCAATGTTATCATATATGCAGCAATGTTCTGGTCCATAAGGTCCACTCCACCCATGGATTTGTTGTAGGCATTTACTATATCAGGCTGTTTTATGTCGATACGTTTTCTCTCTTTCCGACAAAACCATTTAACATGCTGAATAGGATCTTTGCCAGTGAAGGTTGATAATCCATTGACAACTTGTTGTCTTTACATCGCACAGCTGTTATATTGGAAGCCACATCGTCTTGTTGGAACTCTTTCAGTCGTAAAATATGATCATGACCCTTAATTGCAAAAGTACGTATGTGTGAACCATATGCACTTGCAGAGTGCAGTAGAATTTCTTATTACGCAGTAGTTGCAAATTTTGTTCATGCAAACAAGCGCAAGTGTATTACACTCAATTTTTTATATGCAACTTAGGATTGTGACTAGATGTCAGGTTGCTCAATTTTCAATCTAAAGATAGTACTAAAGTTGCATAATTGGTTACATAAATTTCAAATTCCTCACTAAGAGGGACATCAGACTGGAAAAACAGAATAAAACTTAACTGTTAAAGTATAATAAAATTTTCTTCTTGCAAGTAAAAGATATTTAGTCTACCATAGGAAGATATAATTTCATGAAATCAAAGTATTTTCTTTCATTTAAAGTAGGAATTTATCGGTTGTTTGTTGCTTAAATGCAAAGTTTGGAAAATGCTGCTAGTACTGGAGTTGCTTAATACTTTTCAAAATTGAGTACAGTTGCTTATAAGAGTGTTGCTTATATATAAAAGTTGTGTTGTGAGGGCTAGGTCTCATTTTTATTTGTTTGCTCTGTGCTCAGTCTGCAATAGGCGACGAAGCTTTGATGTGTCCACATAGCCTAATGGAATGACTGGTGCATCGATGACGTACTCTAAACTTTCCTGAGCACTGTTTACATTAAAATTGGGTGTAAAGTTTCACCTTTCATTTTTAGAGCCTAATCTTATAATTTTTTGGAGGCGGTGTCAGATGAACAAAAGTGTACAAGGGCTGATTGATGTAAATATCCAATTTCTATCTGATTTAACAGGTCATGTTGCAAAGGCAAACAAGTTTGTATAATCCAGAATTAACTTTCATAAATGAAACAAAAAGTCCCTGCAACTGGTGTGAAATAAATATTACAAGAGAACAAAAGAAAAAAATTCCATGCTTAACACAATAAAAAGTGTAAAATAAAACAATTGTGTTTTGTTGTTTAGTGGTTTCCTAAATTTTGCACTTTGTTGTACCAAAACAGTAGTGCTTCTAAATCTTGGTTTTGGTTGAAAACATTACCGAACGGACAGTTGCTGATGTCTGATCATCCACCTTGTCTGAATGTCTGAAATCCATATAAATGGGTACTGTCAATTATGAACATATAGTAGTGCCTTAGATGTTTCTATATAGCTAGTGGTCCCTCTTACTTGTCTCCTGTCCCAATTTCTATACAGTTTAAACATCTGTCATAGCCTTACTGTATATATTAACTGTAATGTTGGCCAAACAATAATTCAAAGTATTGGTTATAATTGGCTTTTAGAGACTTATAATTGAAGTGTGCACTTCTCAATAGTTCTAAATTACTTCTATAATTACATCTTTGAACTTTACTAAACTTTGTAGAATAGTTAAGTTACATATATATATTATAAATTCATCAGCTATCTTAACTAAGCTAATTACATACACCAATGGATGTCAATTGGGGAAAATTGCCTTTGAATGTCAAAGGATGTCTGGTTATGAGCCATAAAAACTTTCATATTTGCCTTGAAAAGATGAAAGGGAAGATAGAAAACATGTTACTGCCAGTATTCCAACTTTGGTATACACTTTTGCACATCTCACAATCCAACAAGATCCAGCTTCACCATAATCCACAAAGAAGTAATGAAACTAGGTGACACAATTGACTTACTTGACTACAGACAACTCTGTAAATTGTGTCCAGCCGTCGGACTGGAGTAAAATGCCCTTATTAACAAGCTGGCCTTAATATGAAGATTTTGACATTCTTATCTCAACTCGTATTATTAAATGCTTGTTTGCATTATATGCAATTTTGATCACAATGAACTAAAGTTAGTAAAGAATCATTGTGATTAGATTTTAAATAAAAAACAAAACATAAAAATTAACTTAAAATATATTATAATAAACTATGAAATTTACATAACAAAATAATAAAACATAATATAATAATGTCAACATGCTAGTTAACAAAGAGTTAATTCACTTTTTAACAACAAAATTGTGGATATTTATGTGTGTCAACAAACTGGCTGGTTAAATGGTCGACTCCCTCGGTACAGAGGTTCATAAAATGTCCATCATTAATTTCTAAAGCAAATAACTTAAGATGGCTTATGTTTAGATCTGTTATTTCACACTTGGGAGCTGGAACATCGGCAGACTGGTCATCCTCTGTCTCTACCGTGGCTACTGTAGATTCTGCTACTTGAGGTGCAACACACAGGACCATCGCTCGTTGCATCATGTTGATGACAGTCTAGTCTGGCGAGAATGCCATTGTTTGCCTGTATTATATAGTGTTTTCAGTTCGCAATTCAAAGCTGCCCATTGTTTGCCCAGCGTTTAACTGCAGAGTTTAATACAGATTTTTGCTGGGACTTTGATTTTGCGCTCACATTTCAAAGCTGCCCTTAAAAGCAAGCTGGCCGCAAGGACAGAGTTGCCTGTACAGACACTTGATATATATTTTCCATTTGTAATTTACATAGTTCATAATAACAGGTATTCCTTTTGTTTGCAGTCAATATCAAACATGTTCTTGTTTGTGTATCCTTATATTGACTTGGTTAACATGAATTCTAGAAGGGTTACTACGGGTGGCCCTTTTTTGGGGAGGTAGCCCTTGTGACAACCCTTGTAAAGAAGCCCTTTTACTTGGGTTGGAATCCCAAGGTTGAGAAACCTTGGTTTAATTTAACCACTCCACATAAACAGGGTCTTTAAACTATGGGAGAGTTTCTGGGTAGTAAGATGGGGATTGCAGTCAGCAGACTTTTTCGTGCAAGATGCTTTCTTGAGGGATAAGTCTTAAAAGTAACATTCAGGGGAACTAACGATATTAGAGATCCAATAGCCTGGGGCATACTATAATAAAAGAAACAATCTAAAATTACTTAACACAAGGTCTCAGGTTTGTACCATTAGTGTAAACGTCTGCATGTTCCTTGAAAGATAGACATTGCTATCATGGGCACAAGTTGAGGTGTTTTGTTTTAGCCTGGCATTTCTATATTGCCTCATCCTCTTTTTCTTAATCATGTGGCACAGCCACAAGCTTGGTAATTTTATCCGAGTGTCATTGAAACACCTTAATTCCAGTTTGCAAACAGTTCATTTTTTTATCGAGGTATATTCTTCATGATAAACCTGTGTGTTGAATCTGTTTTGGGAAGTGGCTATTTATATAAACTTATTATATACGTAGTGTCCAGGATCTTCTCAATGGTCTCATTTGAATATATGACAGCATGGTTTGTCTCTTCGATTTATAATTATTGATGAAAGGTTTTCATTGTGACCCCTACCCTACCACATACTTTCATTGTGCTTCCTATAAAAACATGCCTATAATTTTTTGATCATTTGAGAAGCAAGCGGTTGCTCCGTGAGTCAGCTTTTTATATATTTGCGTCTCTGTGTAACCAGAGAATGCTCATATAGTATATATACTACAACAATTACCACTAGCCGGCTAGTTAAACGAATTGTTGAGAACAGCCTATCATCCCGTCTATCGAATGTTTCCAACCAACTGTCGTTGACGATTATTTTGAGGTTAATCCGATTGCATTTACGTATACACCATATCTGGAACAATTATCAAGTTAAGCTAATCAAATAATGAAACAAAAAAAGCGATGGTCAGTTAGTTCTGAGCTTACCTAAAACTGTACCCGATATTGAACCAATAATTGACCAGTATTTTGTTCTCTCTGCTCTTGCTCTCTCTTGTTCATGTGAGACTCTAACTGATGATGCATAGTTCGCAAACAGGTCTCTTTCTCTTTCTTCTCTTTGTTCATAGGATACCTTAAGCTCTTTCTCTTCCAAAAGGAGACGATGCTCCTCTGAGACGTAAGCTAGATAATTTTCATCATCTCTTGAGCATCTATCGAGTCTCTTCCTTGTGTCCTTAAGAGCTTGACTCTTTTCTCTGTAAGCCTCCTTAGTTGTTTGTAGTTCTTTCCTTGCAGTCAAGAAGTCATCTTCGGCAACGTTCACTTGTTTTTGTGCAGAAATTACTTCGGAAACTCCAAGAAAATTATCGATGAACTTGCCAAACTCTGTCGCCTTCTCCACTGAAACATCTTTAAGTCTAATTAAATGTGGGCGTAAATTTGCCGAGTTAAAGTTACGGAGCATCGCTCCAGCAACTTCTCCGCAAAAGTCGTGTACGATAGATTGGTATGATGAAACTAGCACCAGTCCACCATCATTAAATAGCCTTCTTTTCTAATCGAGTGCGGAAAAGCTGACGCCTTTTTGAACTTACAAATAATCTATCAACCTTTGTTGTCACATTTTATTTATTTTATTAAGGTTTTCAACAGATGTTGATATTAAATATAGGCTAAATTAAGGCGGAAGTATCAAGATATAAATATAGTGTGGATGACAGTTTATACGTATTAGCCTGAGAATGGCACCTGCCGGGGAAGGGGAGGGGTTCTGTGCTATGATTGAGATGACCCGTTTAAATAGGGAATTGATGCATCTTTATGAAAATACTTTACAAAAATTCTATTCTTTGGTCTTTGGCCAATGAGCTTCAGTTAAGACCCTCTGGGCGATCCATACCAGTATATAAAAGCAGAAACTACGTAACACACTTGACTAGTGCTATGTAATTTTTCACTTTCATTGTAGCTTTTGTTATTCAATCCAGATTGGAAAGTGAAAAATAAATAATTATAAATAAAAATGAAATTTTCTTAAAACTATCAAAATTTGTCTTCATATTCTATTGTAGTCATGCTGTTTTTTATACTTTTCCAATTGGAATATGAAAGGTATTGACGTGCTTTACAGTTTTACGTCGCGACAACAACAATACCCATGAAAGTGAACATTATAAGTTTATTGCTGAGGGCATTCTATAATCTGTATAAAGTTAATAACGCCTGTCTCTTGTTAATTCCCTTAAAAGTCAAGCATCTAACCTTTAATTTCTACCTGGAAAAGTTAAGAATAGCGTTTGAATTTATTTCTTTTGCCATAAATAAAAACTTAACAAAAACTACAAGGAAAAAAGCACGACTTATCTTAAGAGATAAAATACAATATAAAAAATTATAATATTGCACGAAATAGCGCAAACATTGTGTAATGGAAAGCTTTTTTCGTCTGACACTCCTCAGAGTACTAACGTCAGAATGACTGAGTATACCCAACTGTGTTTTGAAGGAGCCAGTCAGAAATTGAACTGCCTGAACGGCTTGTGTTTTTGGATCAATCAGCGTCCATTAGAACAAGATTAATTGAATAGACCTAGCGAGAAAACAAATTATTTTTGTCTGCATAGCAAATGTTAACTTGCATTTATGTGGAATGACTCCAGAACGGCCAAATGAAATGCAGACCTGGCCTTTCCTATGATATGGAAGCAATCGTCCATGTACACTAAGTGTACAATGGTATATAAGCTTTTAGTTTAAAATATAAAATCGAAGTAGAAATTTTAAAAATTCATTAAATGCAAAACGATTTACAGCAAAATACAAAATATATCGGTTAAAATTTGCCCCTATCATTGAAAATGGTAGGAGTAGCATTAAACGGGCTCAAAAAAACCTTGTGTCCTTAATGGTCTCTTTGAAGAGGTGTTCACTGAAGATTGTACTAACGGGTGAAACAGCATGCAGGATCATCCAAGGAAATAATAGAATGTTTTATATCATTTTAAGCTGATAGAGAAGATTAAGGGTATTGATATTGGTATTAAATCTACTTCCACAGTCTAAAACTCTTGAGGTAGCAACTGCGACCACATAACCCCAGTTGTAAAAAATAACAGTGAGTTCACCTCCCTCCGACCGTTCCTATTCTAAAATCAGTAACACTGTGTCTTTCATTGGAAGTGCATTTATATTGACTTTGTGGATGGGGTAGGGGTTTCCTTCTCGCTAGAAAACACGTAATTGTTATTCCAAGGAGAGAGATTTGTGGGAAAAAATGAAACCTAAATTTAAAAGCATTATGACTATACATTCTTTAGATGCCAATAACTTCCTATCAGTCATTATAAAAAAAAAGCTTGACTTAGTACAAGACAAGAACAACATCATTTAATGTTACTGGAGTTAATTTGGCAACCTGTGAGCTCTCTGCTTTGGCTATAAAGTAAACCTAGGTATTCTACCACAACGAGGCTAGTGCCTTGTTACCCTGGATAATGTAACCAAGGAAACGTACGACAATGTGACTATGGCATCCTCATTAAAGCCTACATGATATTACCACTTAGAAAATATGACGTCAAATGATGTTATTAATTTTAAACCAATTTGACGTCACAAAGGAATAGTTGGCTATAGGAAGAAAACGATCGCCTATTTCTTTGTCTTTACGACTGCCATATTGTGAGTTAGCGATATGGAGTTCTCCATGAAGAAAGAATTTAATAGTTCTATATTGAAGGATATGTAAAGACTCTTTTCTAATAAAGGCCTTTAATGCATATGACAGCATGTATACAAAATAATACCATATCTCTATCTAACTTATACAAAGAATTTGATGCAAAATATTTGACCTCCTTTAAGAAACAAAGTTAATCCTGAGAACATTCAGCTCAAAGAAAAAGCATAAACCAATTAAATTAAACAAAATTTTAAACGATTTGGTAGATTTATGAGTGTGATTCTACTATGTTGTCATTGACACGTTTTCCTATTCTTCTTGTTTCTGTCTACATGTTTGCTACTACTGCTATTACTATTACTACTACTACTACTACTACTACTACTACTACTACTACTACTATTACTATTAATACTACTACTACTACTACTACTACTACTATTAATACTACTACAACTATCACTGCTACTACTATTAATACTACTACTACTACTACTACTACTACTACTACTGCTACTACTATTAATACTACTACTACTATTACTACTACTACTACATCTTTTACTACTACACTACTACTACTACTACTACAACTACTACTACTACTACTACTACTACTACTACTACTGCTACTACTATTAATACTACTACTACTATTACTACTACTATTACTATTACTACTACTACTACTATTACTATTACTACTACTACTTCTACTACTACTACTACTACTACTATTACTACTACTACTGCTACTACTATTAATACTACTACTACTACTATTACTACTACTATTACTATTACTACTACTACTACTACTACTACTACATCTTTTACTACTACACTACTACTACTACTACTACAACTACTACTACTACTGCTACTACTACTCCTACTACTACTACTTGCTTTTTGTTGGCTGATCATTTTTCTATGTAGTCATAATGATGGTATAAAATGGAAGTAAACGTTACGATGAATGTACATTGCAAAACCTACAGGATCTGATAACTAAACTGATAGTGGTCTTCCTCTTGCCAAGAGGAGCGGATATATTAGCCTCAGCATGCGAAGAAAATTGAAAAGACAAATTAAAAGACGAGACGACAAGTATGGGAAGGTGTATTTACAAACAATGAGGTGACATTAAACAGCATCACTGGGTGCCTGAAAGCAATTACTCAATTTATTAGAATCTTAAATTTGGGGGACTACTGTCTTTATTACAGAGACGCATACGTCTTTCCAAGGGCAGTTAGGCAACAGTATTTCAGCGTTTCTAAATCTAAAACGTCTGTGTTGAAAATGTCCTACTTAATATAAATAATGATAGGCTAGTTCATACTTCCATGTTCAGCTGGAAGCAATAGTTACAAGACAGCATTCTTTTATTTCCCATAGGATAAGCTTCTACAATGTAAAATTATGCCGCCGATTTACCTGCAACTGACTACTACATGTTTTCTAATACGTTTATGTGACCACAAGAACTAGCAAATTGCTTGAGATTATGACGTTGAGAAGACAGTAAATATATTAATGATTCGGACAACTATATTGGTGCATGATCTTGATAAAAGCTTCTACGTAAACAATGCTTGTTGGCAACAACTGATCGTCGTGACCATCTGCTCACCGGTTATACAAATGCACATACTTGAAAAGAACTTGGAATATTGATACATCGACAGTAAAATATGCAAATTTAATCAAGTAATTTAGTGGCTATTCAGAGCAGCTTGGTACCTTATTGTTCATACATGTGATTATAGGAATATTTTGCTGTAACGCGGTTATACAACATTAAAACAGCTGTCCGGACGAAAGTTACTTTATTTGTTAACTATGATACCCTTTATTTTAGACACGTTATTGAAAATGTAAGTTATCGAATCACTTTTCGCAACCAAGACATTAATTGGTAAAGACATTAATTTCGAAAACAGGTAATCATTACGTCTTGTAAAGTTAAGCAACAGAAAGAAGGAAATACGCGTTGTTGTTGGGATTCGACAACAGTTTACGGCAAAATGGCATGTAATAGAACATTATACGGGGCGTCTACACCTACAAAGATAATTTTCGTCTTTTTCAACTTGATTCCTTTAGCAACGTCCTTGCTGTTCAACGGACTTGTCATCCATTGTATTTTTAGGAAGAAAACACTTCAAACTTCAATGAATGTTCTATTGGCTGGACTTGCTCTCTCAGATTTGCTAATGACATTAACTGCTCACATTCCTACAGCAGTTTACTACATGAGCATGACAACTACTTCTGAATGTCTCATAACAAAGATTATTGAACTGGCAGCAACATCCTTTGTAGCTGTGAGTATTATTTTACTTGTGGCTGTCACACATGAACGATACAGGAATATGGGCCAGGCTTTTCCGCCAATTGGACAAAAGAAATTGGCAGGAGTCAAAGTTGCAGTTTGTTTCCTCATGGGTTTTCTGTTTGGGACAATGTTTGGCTACAGTCGTAACATCAGTGGCATAATCTATACCATATTGCTTATTGGATGTCCTATCTACATTTGTATTTGTTACAAGCGAATTATGAACATTATCAAGAAGACTACAGAAGAGTTGAAAACGAGAGCGAGTGAAGAAATTGCAATATGGAAACAGCGTATTAGAAACGAGCGAAGATGTTTACATTCCATTCTTCTGGTTCTTCTGATCCTGTTCTTATCTTTGGTACCAATGATTATTGTTAATATATTTGGGATTACCTATTTTAACAAATACAAAAGGCACCACCCCAATCTCATGGATTTTCATGTCTGGAGTACTGTAGTTTGTTTTTCAAATGCTGCAGTAAACCCTTTTATATATGCTGGAAGAAACAAAGCATTGTGGAAGGAAATGTGCTATCATCTGTTATGGGTCAAAAGAATTTTCTCTTGTCGATGTAGTCGCAAGATTGGGATATTGTCACACAAGCAGTGACGCCGTGAATTCTAGGATACATAATGCAGTACCAGAGTAACATTCATATTTCGCACACTAATTTCTCTTGTGCATATTTAAAGAGCACTTGCCAATACTCAGCGTCGTGACTTTCAGAATATAAAGACCTGACAAAGTCTTGAAGAAAAGGCGGAACGTTGTCTAAATTGTAGTTTCATTCTTGGCGACCCATAATTTCTCGATGCTGTCACCATGATATTCATAATAAACTCTATCATCTTTTAGTTAAATAACTGTTTACCAGAGACGCCCTTGTGGGGATACGTAGAGTCTTTCTCCAACAGAGTTAGAATTATCAGATTGTAAGTATCTAAGGGCATGACACTAATTGGCCACTTTTTAAAATTTGGCCAAACTATAGAGGAATAACTTATACTCTGTAACAAATACATGTAACTAGTTGATAGACATAGCTTACAATAACAAACGCGTAACCTTTCATCTCTATAGGAAGCTACAATTGCACGAAAGTGGGTATCTGCACTGAGAACAAAACTTAATAAATTCAGCATCCTTTTGTAGGTTTTGGTCATCGTATAACAGAATTGTTCATAACAAAGTACTGAAAATTGACACTTAACAGAAAAAAAAATTCGTAAAACCATGTTGACAGTTTTTAATACGTCTCATTCTGATGACAATATAATACAAGTTGATAATCTGATTTGGTGATGTAAACTGATTCCTTATTTGCCTGTAGCAAAGGAAGTTATAGCAACATTTAAAAATAAAGAATATTGCCTTTTTGATTTATAACCCAATCTTTCTGTTTGTCAGTCCTTAAACAACCGGATTGACGGCACCACCGAAATGATAATATGATGCAGCCCAATCACAGAGATGAAAGGTACTGCTAAACTTGTTCCACCCATTGATTAATAATAAAAAATAGAGAATACTGGCAATAGTGATAAGAAAATATAATAGCCAAAAGAAGGCAGACGTTACTCATATATTTCTTCTGTGTTTTTATTGAAGTGAGTGTCAGATTATTCCTTCTTTCTTGGGTATCAACTCGTAATGATTGTTCAGTCTTCTTCAAACTTGTAGAGATCTTTCAGTAACACACATAAATGAAAACACCGAAGAAACAAAGTGATTATGAGACATTCTTAGCTTTTTCTTTCGAATGCTTACGTATACTACTATACCGTTGCCAAATGCTGATGCTAATAAGGGGATTAAATTGAATAAAAAAATCAAGTGGAAATTTTACAGCTTTTGCTGAATTCTGGAAAGGAAACCTCAGAATCTAGACAATTTTACGAATGTACAGACAGAGAATTCTCTTCTGCCTCCAATCTAATTTCTAACAGGACAATGTTCAATTATGCTCTGCATCATTATAGTC
>JAAAKM020006971.1:130021518-130034562 GCA_010016025.2 Alatinidae sp. Z8VKAUB7J3 | reverse complement strand
CGTTATTTTTTTTAGCAAATGGCGTCTCAGCAGCCTTGGTTTAAAAAGTGCGCAGATTCCTGAACTGAAAAGTCAAGGCTTGGAAATGATTTGGTAATGACAATGACCATGGAAATTTAAGAGTGCTCGGTTTCGTACTTCTTACCAGCAAATCCATTATCTACCGGGTGTAATAACTTACCGAAATCAAACCCCCGTTGAGCTACTAAGTTATCCAAATCAATACAAAATGTATTTAAAGCTTTGGGAAAATTGAATTTCGGTTATCAAGTAATTTTAATAAATGCTCCAAGGGATTCGTCATCTGACATGCTTTCGCTCATTACAGTCAATTTGAATGTTCGAAAAGTCCCGGACTTTTGTATTCGAACGTGGCCGCTGATTAGTCGCATCAACGTGACTCGGTATTAGCTCAGTGTAGTTGAGATAAGTTCATTTCTGACTGAAAGCGTAGCGACTGGTTCAGCGACACACGTAGAATTGTTACCTTTGGAGGTATCGCAAGCTTTTGGTACGCCAGAATGCGCAGCACGATAGACACCATTCATATTGCAGAATACGACCAGAAACAAGCACTTTGTTAAGGAGATGAATGTCGAATAACCAGGAACAGTAAGAGATATTCAATGAAGAACGAGACCAGAAAATGATTAACGACGAAAATATGGAAGCCAACGAAACTATACTAATGGCATCTGTCGTTATGTAAATGCACAACTCGCGTTTCTCTAACCTCTCAGGTGAACGGCTAAAGTTGGCTATGCTTGCCTTACTTTTTTAGACTCTTGTTTTCTTTCCACTTCTATCGTTTTACAACACACGAAATGCAATACTTTAAATTGGTCATAATGAGCGAATTAACTGTACCACTTATAACTCCGTTAAGAATTTAAGTTCCTGTTGATCGTAAGTCCCTTTCCGGCTCCTGAAAACACATGAGTCAAAACTGGGAAATCATCCAGGGTTAACCCTTTTTCAACTCTATCAATTATGTCTTCCACTGACCGTGAAATATTGAGTTTCGGTTCTAAATTGGCTTGTGTTGTATTAGCGGTGCCCATTTTCTGCCGTTTGCTTGACTACAAACTACACACATATATAAGAGACAGATTCAAACAATCTTGGCACGATTAACCACATGTGGTTACTGTACAAGTGTAAATTCACGCTATTAAACAGACTAGCATTTATGTTACAAACAATGGCATATTGAGGGGAGGGACCTGGTACCGTGTGCCCCTAGTGCCTTCAACTACAAGAGAACGTTTAAAAATTTTAAGCAGATGAGAACAGTTTTGATGTGAGTAACCCTTGTTCGTTAAATCCCGCTTCAAGAATGAATGTAAATAAACATATTTCTACTAAATTATGTGCGACAGGCGGCGTTGGGGCTGACAATGTACCTTTGAAAATCTTGCGTAAGCCACGGGACGAAAACAGTGCCTTCTAGTCTAACAGGCCTTTACAACAAGTACACTATATGAAGATATAAAAGCCTATTTACATTGAGCAACTAACTTGTTGTTCTCAGTTGTTAAACAATGCTAAGTGTGAGTTTTTTCAATTTATTAACAATATTAATTTGTATTGCGTAGTGCTACAGACACTCTGCCATACAACTGAGCTGAGATTTTCACATATTCACATTTACTATGTCTCGATCTCGAGGTGATCAAGAGAACGTAAAAAACCCTAATTATAAAAGCTGCGATGAATCTTTCTATATTACGACCAGTTAACTACTGTATACAATGTCGAAGGTAAGTCTAACAAAACTACTTTTAAAACTTACTAAAAATCCTCTTTGAAACGCTTTCTATAAATTAGTTTATTAAGAGTACCAGAATTGTCTAAAATTACTAATCAAGTAAGAAATATTTAGCATTCCAGCTGACCTATTGAATTATGGCGGGCCAATAGTTTATTACTAGGGTAGTGTTGTTCTAGTTAAGAGTTCAGAATGAATTGGCTCTCTGATACAGTAGTTTGTGGACGTACTAATCACAATGCGGCTACTCCAGAATATTCCAGAGCATTCTTCTGTTTCTGTTAAAGGAACAGAAACTATGATTCAATTTGTGTGAAGGAAACTACAGCTAACCAGCGTAACAAACCAAATTGCAAAAACATTATCTCTACGGCCACCTTAAACCAATTACATAGAAGTCATTAAAGCAAAAGGTGAGGAGTAATGACCACAAGGGTGATGTGTTTGATGACTTGGAACTTTTTGGAATGCAGCTGACGCTTTATATAGAAATAACGCCATTGTCAATATTTCAGGTAGCCACATTTACAAAGTTACCAAGACCCACAACGGTGTCGTGCTTCGAGGTTTTACTGTTTACGCTGTTGAGATTAAAATTCACAAATGTAAAAAGTTTCCAAATATTTGGCAACAGCCGCAAAAGTTGTTGGGGAGGCCCGTAGTAGAATCAAGACAAACGAAACAAAAATTTCCGAGATGAATTACGTTTCTATAGTTTCACAGTGAATGTGTGCTGCTATTTACAAGTCATTTCAAGGACTACACAGTTACACGATCCACAGACTAGACAAGGGCTCGGATCAGTGATGAATGCTTCCACAACTTACTCTTTGATGGCCATTGGCACGACTAGTACGTGAGATAGGTTGGCGCAGTCTCTTGAACTGAACGAATTTGAACACTCTAGAAAAGAGGAAAGTTCGTGTACACAGAGATCCTCCAAACTTTCATGAGTTGGAAGAAGCAAATTTAGTCATCGCGGAAATCGACAACAGCTTTGATAATCACCTTTTGAACATGTAAGACATACGGCAACTAGCATGTAACGGTTTCCTGTAAGGATCGCGATGTAGCGTAAATGATTAGAACAAAACTAATGCCAACATCAGAATATAAGCCAAGAAACAGTAAGCACTACACAAACCGACTCGATCAAATTTACTTATGATTCATGTTAAAGGACATCCTTGGGCCAAATGTTACGTTACAGGCTGCCATCACCCCCTTACTTCTATCATCCTACTCTACGAGGCACACCCAGAAAACGTCAATATACGTTGCTTTTCTATCATCAGTGCGATTATCGATTATTTATTACATCACTAAAAGTATGGTATAGTAACTCTCCTGAGAAACAACTTAAAAGCAAACTTTACTGAAGCGAGCAAAGCAGCAACGTCGTTGTCATTGTTAATGTTTCTAAAATAGCAATTAGGTAGCGAGTCCTTAATTCTTTACGCAAGGCAAATAAAGAGGCTCAATTCATTCCACTTGACAAAGGTTGCAGTGCCTTCTGAGCAACAGCTGGTCGGAAAACGTAACAAACAATGAGGTCCTTATCTTAGTTGAAGTCAAGCTTGTACATTGTTCGCCTATAGAGTAGACTGTGGAGGCTGAGGCACGTCCACAACTTATCAAACGGAATGATCCCAAAGGACTACTTTATGATGAACTGGCCTTCGGGAAGATAGTGTGTAGGCGCACACAGCTTTGTTTTCAAGGACTTCGGTAAACGAGCTCTTAAATCTGCGTTCATTAAAAGATGGAAAGGTCTGGCCAAAAGGGCTGAAAAAGGGAATGGGCAGTTCGCAGAGGTAAAGCAGCGGCAGGTTGCTGATTGCCAAGGGACTCGGAAGAAGGACAGGCAGCATATAGTTCATCAGTTTAAGTTAGTTGCGTGCAATAGAGGCTGCCACAATTATATCAGCTTGTACAGTCACAGCAGGTGGCGTTCTAGTACAAATCAAAGCTAGATTCTCCCTGACGCAGATCCATGATCTACTAAGATCAATTGACGCCGATGATAATGTTAATAGACCACCGCTATACACTTTGGTCTCAAAAGCACACTCGCGCTTTTTTATTTTCACAACAAGAAATGGAATGATATCATTATGTCCAAATTAATATGTGTACTTGATGATAGGTTTCTCTTCAAGTTAAATTCTTTAAGCATATATATCCTTCTGCTGTTTCAATACTGCAGCGGGCATAGAAAATACGGATGCCTTGTGGGCCCAAAGTTTAAAACTATGTTATGTTTAACTTGGGAGCTGCTTCCTTTTGCTTCATTCTGCTGTTACCTATTGTATGTTACGTATTCATTTCAGTTTTGATTTTACACGCCAGCTTATCTCTCCCCCGCCCCCGCCCCCCTCTTTCTATTATTGTTTTACAATTAGTATAGATTTAAAACCTTCATGCCTCATGTTCATATTAAACTGCACGTAATAGCGATATCATTATCTGCTTAAAAAGGTTTGTTTAGACTCAAAAGTTTTCAAGGATATAATGATTGCGCAATTTAATGCAGTTTTCACGTTTTCTTCCATAAGCAAACTTTATATACACATTTTACATTACCAGTAGATAGACGTTCTTTTATATTACTCTAATTTAGTTTTTAAAAGAATACTAGAGAAATAGAAAATATTTCACCATCGGGGATCGAACCAACTTACCTCCGATGATAACATACTTTCTTTCTCTAGTCCCCACAATACCGTGCACGCTGCGAAAGCGCGGGTCATGGGTTCGACCCCTGGTGGTGACATGTTTTCTATTGCTCTGGTGTTCTTTTCAAATCTAACATTTTAAATCCTCTCTTCTCGATGATACTTTAATTAATTTGGAATGGCGACAGCAAAAACTGCAAAGTCGTATACGACGTATGAATTGTATTCAACAAAGTGTCTGTCTTCTTTCTACTGTGTTATAGAAACTCTCCGATAAACGAAAAGCGGTCGAGAACTTGAACAAACTGCAACTAAAATCATGCTAAAGTTAAGTGCGGCAAAGGATTTAACGTCGTATACTATAAAGTCTAATTGCTTCCTACTTAGATGAGATTACGGCATAAGAGTATTGTTAGTAATTGCAAATACCAACCTTCAACATCCACGAGGAAGTTTGTACATATGCAGAAGCCCTAAGGACATTTACTGTAACCAGACTGACGTAAACCAGTGGTTAAGAAACAGTCTCAAAGACATTCATACATGGCCTGGTGTAGATGTATATATATAGAACAGTGCCTTTTTGTTACAAAGGCTAAGCTTAAACTGAAGGCATCAGAGTAATCAAGAAATAATGCTCAGCTTAATTTTAAAGTACTGTGTGATAAGAAGATTTATGACAGGTTTACTATGGAGGTAAACAATGGGCTTAATGCATTGGTGAAAGAAAAAGTAGTTCAGAAGGTAAGAAGTGATGTAGATGTGTCTCAGAGGTCATCCCAATGAGGCTAAAGAAACCTAAAGAAGGCTAAAGAATGCTAAAGAAACCTCAGAACGAGTCAACGACCAAAAAAGTCATAAAAATGATGATGAGGCAAACCGTGCGTGGACGAAAACTTTTGGAGCACCCTTTCTTAAACAAGGAAATAGAGGAAAGATGTAAGGAGGCGATAGATCAATGGTTTGCAAATGTGTGATCATATTGGAGATTTGGAATGGAAAAAAGTGTTGGCATGTAGCATGCAAAAGTGTGGGACATGACTAATAGCAAACATGAAATAAGTTAGTGGACATTTAAAGGATGGTAATCTGAATGCTTTGTTGGAGAAGAATGCAGAATGATGAGTAGAGTATGTCAAACAACTGTTTGATGCTCACAGACCAGATAGTAAAGAATTTATTGATTTGGATGATTCAGAACGTATTATGAGAGAAATCGAGGTACTCAAAAAGAACCTCAGATATGGAAAGACACTGGGTATTACTACCAATAAGATTTCAGTAAGAATACTCAAAGTTCTTGGTGCAAGAAGAATGATATTTGAACTAATCAAAGTGGTATATGAGACCAGCATGTTACAAAAAGTTTTGAAACACTGTTGTAAAACTTCCGAAAGAGTCCATAGCAAAGAATGTAGTGATGAGAGGACCTTGGCATTAATATACTATGTATGAATATCATCACTAAGGAAATACTCTTTGAAATTGAGACAGCTAGACCGGCTTTTGTGTGAAAATGGGCACTAGGTAATGAACATTTAATATACGCTCATTCTTTGGGAGTATCTTAACGTTATTTTGGAAAAACTTGTCTGTTTCAGTGGCTTGTATTTACCATAGTGTACCGTCAGGAAGGCATTGAAAGGCTAGGCCAAAGAAATCATGTAGGGAAATATTGAGCTGCGGTTGGCATTAGAGATTGACAAACAGCGAGGTTAAAGATAGGGATACATCTTGCCGCCTTTAATCTCTCTACTGACTTGTTGAGATACACTTAAGTGTTAAGTAGTATCACAAACTTAGAGGAAGTGTATAAAGAATCTATGAATCTATAGTTGGCGAAGTCAAAGGAAGGAGGTAGGCGCTTGGGCTATTTTTGAATGTGGAAACGACAATGATAGTAACTGTGGATGGACTAAACTCGAACGGGTAAAGCAACTCTAATGCCCTGGTCAACTGATAACAGAAGATGGGCGATAAACAAAATTGGAATAGCAAAGACTAATTCTATTAATAGGAAGAATCCGTTGACGAACAGAATGTGAAAGGTGAGGACAAGGACAAGAATCGTTGATTAGTATATCCACGAAAGACTTTTCTGTATGCTCCCACTACCTAGACTGAAAACACAGGTCTGGAATGTTTACTGAGTACCTTTGAAATCTGGTTATATCGTAAAATGCTTAGAATCTCATACCAGGAAAGCTGAACCAATTAATCTTTATTTCAGCAAATCAGAGAATAGAGATCGTTCCGTAGAATAATCAAGTCAACATCAATGTATTGACACTTGGTCAGAGCTTGGATCATCTGCAAAGGACAAGAAAGTCAGAAATGACCAGCGGGAGCTCAAGAGGGAAGTAGATATCGGATTGCTGCAACTTGACAGTTATGGAACGCGTGCATGCCATATAAACAAACATTGGAAGGTGAGAGATATCCCCCTCATGAAGGGCCATAGTCTCGGGGGCATGCTGCCACATTGTAAGGAAATAGACTAATATTGATATTGATATTAATATTAATGTCAGATGCCAATTTGGGATTACGTCTTGAGAGAGGGCAAGAGATTCTTGTTCCATTCAGTGACCCCGTGCACTAGATAAACTAGCTTTGAAAGTAGTTAACTGAATGGAATCGTATTTTACGCTGTTCAGTAGTCTTTCTTGAAATTCTTCTCGTGAAAAAATTAGGAGAGAAGAGGAGGGAATATCGGCTTACCAAGAGCTTTACATTCACAAGACGACTGCTTGATATTAACACTAGCCGCTGCACATAGGGCTACCAGACTGAGTTAACTAGCGCAAACGAGGATTCTAATTTGACAGACAGTCTTCATCCTGCAACACTTCGATGAATACGAGCCTCGTCTTCTGGTCAGCTTGGGAATATAACCAAGGCAATTAGCCGCGGAGAGAATAAGCACTGAGTTATATGTGACGCATTTGCCGAGTTGTTTATAATGGATTACCGATACGTTTATGACCAATAGACGCCCCACGTAACTGGAGGTATGGCATTGATTATACCAGCATACAACATGTTTACATAATAGTCTAATCAGTATTCCGAGACATTACTATGGCTATCACTAAAGTTAGCAAATGTGTAGAGAGTCCTTGAGGGTCGAAGAGAGGTACGGAGCATAATAAGTAGCAAGTACCTCCAAAAGCAGGCCGTAGATCAACTAGTCTAGTGTCTGGCTTTCTTTGTAAGAGAAAGAAGCCTCAGATCAGGTCTAATTCACATTTTTCTTTTTGTAAGCAACCCAGGTGCTAAAGCTTCAGCCCTCAAATTAGCCAAAAACTTAAGCAACTTGCTTAGCAACCCACAGCCCTGACAGTTAGTTAGCAACTTTTTTCGTAGAAAAAATTACAAATTTTCTTTAAATAAAGACAATATTCTTTACTGATTTGAAACAGATACATAATGAAGTATTTACATGTATAACTCTCAGTAAGCAGACAGAAGAAAAACTAGATATTGTATATATCTATGTCCAAGGCTGTGTCCGAGGATGAAGTTGTGTTTGTTGATCGTTGAAAATGTCAAAGATCCAGCGATCTTGGCTGATTTCTTTATCAACCACAATCTCTGTGTCAGCAATTTCATTTTCACCTTCAAAATCATCAAATATATCTTCTTCAGCTTCTTCGTCCTTTTCTGGCACCTACCGAAGATTCTGCTGGATTGGTTGATGGCTCAAGTGGAATGGGAGGTGACACCTTATATTACTTTATTACTTTAGTTTTGGCAATTTGTGGACGTGTGTGAAATTTTTCGGTGATTTCATGATACGGTATCACAAAGAAAGAATTACCTTAGCAACCTGTTAAGCAACTTTAGCCCTGAAACTGTATCATACCCTTGGCAACCTTAGCCCTGACCCTGAAAATTGAGTTGCTTATGAAAAAATGTGTACACGACATTAATTTGACTTTTGTCAGTTGTGAACAAGTACACCGTCCACAAGCATCAATGATAGATACACTTTTACCAAAATGCATTGCTTTGCCAGGTGTTTATACGTTAAAGATGAGAAATGATGAATAGCATCGAAATGGGGACAAAACAAACTTACGTTGACTCTGTATATACTAGAAAAGGTGAGAACTTTACTGTGATTCAACTGCTGAAAAAAGCTTTAACGATTAAAATGTTTACGTCGAAGTATCATGTATCGAGTGAACGTGGTGCAAACTTCCTACCAGGCATTTCGATGCCAGTAAATTTGAACAGTCGTGATATTGTGTTGTAAAAACTCAAATGAGTTGTAGTATCCATTGATAATAACTACAGTTTATTACCAGTTTATGAGCAAATTAAAACCTTAAGGGATGGCCTTTTTGTAAGTTTATTTTGATATCTTCTTTAATATTTACATTCACATCGATGCTATCAATTTTTATTGAGCGGTTGATTGTCTTTTGCTTATTGTGCAGCACCCGAATCCATTGTGATAATTGCCGCCAAAATGAAAGCGGAATACTACTGCTATAAAATCCAATGTGAGCTTGAAGGCATGAGCTGTTGAGAAAGAATTTCAGAAAATTTAATAAGAACAAACAAGTTTCATGGTTGATTAAACATTTTCCTTCATAATCTCAAGTACGAGAGATTCTGTGACCACCACCGACCCTTGCGCAAGGTATAGCTTGAGTTAGGTTGTCAGCACTACAGCATCTTGTATCAAGGGTGTACTGAAGAAGGGTTTTATAAGCAATTGCTGCAAAGTTAATATGTCAGAAGCAGATTTGTTAAGGAAGAATTTAAATCAAATGACACACTGGTAAGTGCTTGTTTGATCTTTTGGAACTCTGATCCTATTTTTTGCATGTGAGTGCTTGCTGCTTCAAAACAATCAATGGAAAAGCACCATCTTTGTCTTGTGAGCGCTGTTAGTTGCAAGGTGCAGCAGCCGAAAGAAGTCAAGGGGGACAGCTGTGTTAGTTAAGCGAAATCCTAAAGCAACGTTGTTGTTCATCTATAGTGTTTTTGTATTCGTAGGACTTCCATTAAGTACTAAATGGGCATTCAATGTTCATAGCGCCAGAAGCAAAAATATATGAGTTTACAAGGTGTTTATTGAACCGTTTTGTAAACATATTTGTCATTGTCGCTTTAAAGCAAAAGGCTGCCTTTCCAGTATCTATCTTGACAGCTAATGCAGAGTACTAAACTGTTGTTGTGTACCAAAACATCGTTCACTGCGCTGATAAAAAGTAAATTACCACGTGCTACCAAACAAACACAACAATAGCGGGTATTTCTTTAGAGAAAACAATTTCTGTACCAACGGGTGGTTTACATTGGTTGAACAAGTATATCGTTGATTTCATTATTGATGATACACAAAGGATAAGCTAAGCCTTCTTAATTGCTTTGCCGTCTTTTGCAACCAAATGGAAGCTCACAAGTTTCTATTTTTTCGTATTTCTAGCCCCTTTGTAAATATAGTTGCCAAAGCAATTCTGCACATACTGTAAATCTACGAATTCAATCCCCCCTCGAATAGTCCCATCGATATTGTGATCCAATCTAAAATGTTTTTGTGGAAATAACGCCAATTGACTTCTTCAATCAATTCAGTGAATGCTTTATATAAAATGAAGACCAGTGGTGGAATCCAGGGTTAATTGCTTAAGGGGGGATTCTTGTACGAATTTCTTATGATTATATAGTTTAATTATATTGCATTTTGTATCTTAGTAACCTTAAAGCCATAAAACCTATGAATTTGCAAAGTTCCCTGTCCAAATAAGTTATGTCCAAGAAGCTGATGCCACTCATATTACATACTAAACATATGAGCTATTTGACTTTCTTAGCAGGATTCCCCTGTGTTGTTGTGAGTATTTTGGTGAATGGTCATGAAAAGATCTGAATGAAAAGCTTCAATTGAAAAATGAAACTGCAATGTTTCTGCTTTTATCATCTATTTTCAAGACCCCTATGGTCTGAATTAACACTTCCTATCACCCCCTCCCCCCCAACCATCTCAAAATTTTTGTATACATTGGATGAGATTGTCCCCTTTTCTTCTATGGAAAGTTAGTCACCATTTGTCATGCTCTTGAATTGATCTAGTCTTGTCAATTTTCATTCTTCTACCCAATCATTTACTATTTGAATAAGAAGGAAAGGGTCACTCAGAGCCGCACAAGGCTTTTTTAGGGGAAAGGATGCTACAGTGATAGAAGACACCATTTGTGCTCCTGCAATATATCAATGAGCAGAAAGTTGAAGATTTACCATAATCCTGTTGCAATTTACATACCTTTGCATTGCTTTGAGTACTATGGTATTTTTAGATTTTGAAAAGTTGGTTTGTGGTACAAAACTTGAATATTACTTTGAGTAATTTATAGGAAATGAGAAGATCCTAGAAAATAACGATTACAAGAGTGACATGTTTTCTGCTACTCGTGTTATTGAAAAAGGCCACAGAGTGGTCTGTCATTATTCAACTATAGAATCCACTGATTTCTCTTTCCTGAGAACTAGCAATTTGGGAACATTATAAATGTATGGCCCTTTATGCAGTTGTGAGATCAGTCTACCTAAACTAGACTCTGACTTGATTCTTGGAGACACTCTTCAGTGATAAATTTGGTCTTACATGATTCATAGTATGTTACATAGCCTCTCAATCATGTTTTACATGCACATCTAAATAGAAAATATGTCACCACCTGATCGTGTAGCGCTGGATGTTGATGTCCACTGGTGGATGACTGGGAGCTAATGTGGCGACTATAGAAATAGAGCGTATTAACATTTGAGGTCACCTAGCTCAGTTGGTAGAGTGCATGCTGTGATAGGGTGGGTCGCAGGTTCGATCCCTGGTGGTGACATATTTTCTATTTCTCTAGCGTTCTTTTCAAAACTAACATTTCAAATCCTCTCTTCTGGATGAAATTTATTACTTTCTTCAATGTTACTTTGCTTAGCATCTGCTTCATATCTTATCTTTCCATTTATTGTTATTTGTTTTTATTTGCTTATTTCACGTGTTTATTTTGTTATTTGCCTTATTTATTTATTTAATTATTTATTTGCTATCTGCTCTGTGTTACTTGCGTCATTTGCGATTAGCATGATTTCTGCTCCATTGATTACTGTGACCAATTTGTTTCTTATTTTCTTTGCTTTTTCCTTAGTTTTTACTTACATTTAATATCATTTTCAGTGTTTATTACGTTTTTCGTTTATTACCTTCGTCAGTCATTTACTTTGTGTGTCTTGATATGCATGTTAGTTCCTTCATTCCTACTTGTATGACTTATTTTGTTATGTTTCTTTTGGTTGTGACAGAGCGTCACTGACTGACAGCTATGGAGAAGGACCTACCAGATGAACCCTTCAGTGGCGAAGATACAGATTACGATAAATTATGCCACCTTGTGGAAGAAATGACAACCACAGGCCAAAAGGAATTAGATGCCAAACACTTGAAGATGCTGAAGGGTATTACCAAAAAGTCAGAACAGAATGTAAAGCATACCTTCCGATTGTTGATGACCCAACTCGGGAAGTACCATGCCGAGATTCGGTATTCAGCATTTCAGTTAATTGACCAAATCTTTCAAAGATCACACCAGTTTCGAAATTTGCTTGCAGAAGATTTTCATCGGTTTTTAGAACTGACAGTCGATATCAATAAAGATGTAGAGTTCCCCCCACCGTATGTAACAGCAAAGGAGTTGAAACTAATGGTTCTTCGCTGTATTACCCAATGGGATCAAAAGTTTGGTGATGCTTACCAGAAGTTGCGTTTAGGATGCAGTTATTTAAAAAGAGTGAAGAAGATTGAATTTGCAGATATAAGAACAAGAACTGAGGCTGAACGAAAACAGGCTGAAATGGACGAGAGAAGACAAGAAGTTGTGATGAAGAGAAAAGTAGAATATGTGAGGAGATGCTTAAAAGAATCAGTACGGGACATCGAAGCTTGTGTAACACAAGCCGAGAATTGCTTGCATCTCTTAATTCCAAATGTTAATGAAAAGCCTTCCTCGGAAATTGGAAACTCCAGAAGCAAGGAGTATGCCAAGAATATCACTAAAAGGCATGAAGTAGTAAATGATGAACCAGCACATGAAAATCCTTTAAGCATAGGGGAAAGAATAGACCAGGGACCTGATTGTGGTACTAGTGTTGGTATTAGGAATATGTCATATGCGATAGAAATCGATTTGTCATCTTCGAACTTCACTATACAAGAAGATATGAATAATACAGATATACTGCGAACTTTGAGTGACTTACACAATGAACTTGTTAAGCATCATCTTCCATCAGTCAAACAATGGACAAATATCCTTACCAAAGCCAGGACAGAGAATGACCTGTTGCAAAGAGTAATGGACTTGAAAGTAAAGTTACAACAAGTCAATGATAAGTATTGCGAACTCAATATTATATCGAATAAACAAAAAGAACCAACTTTACTGATACAACGTGATCTTACATTGAGTGATGAGGACGAAAGTGAAACAGAAGAATTTGAAGATGTACCCGAGATACACAGTGATACAGATTTGCTAGACTTCAAATTAAGGACAGGTAAGAAGGTACTGCAATGGCATATGGCATACACTA
>JAAAKM020006971.1:129998034-130021418 GCA_010016025.2 Alatinidae sp. Z8VKAUB7J3 | reverse complement strand
ACACAGTGATACAGATTTGCTAGACTTCAAATTAAGGACAGGTAAGAAGGTACTGCAATGGCATATGGCATACACTATTGTAATGTTGATAGGTTAATAGATAAAATTTCTATTGTTTTCCTTCCTTTCTTACTTTTTTCCCCGTGTTTTCTTTTGTTACCCTAAATGTAAAGGTGACGTTGTTTGTAATTTACTATTTTGTATTCAGTTCACTTCTCATGCATTTTGATGCACTTTCCTTTGCCTTTTAACTTTCCATTCTGTAATCCTTTTTTTCTGGCTATAGTTGAATTATATTCGTAGAGTGTTTTCTCCCCTATTTGTTTCTAGACGATTCTGTTTTATTACGTTTCCTCCCCTTTTTCCATTCTCTTTTGTACTATTCGGTTCTTAACTTTTCTGCTCTTTACTGTTTCATCTTATTCTTTTCACATATTTTCCTGTTCTTTTGGTTTATCACCTTGTGATATGCTCCCCCCCTAAGAAATTAGAATCAAACCGACTTCTTTGAAACACGAGCAAAACCTGCAATTTTTTATGCTTGAGGTTTAAGGGTGCTGTGTACCCCCTAAGATGGACTATTTACAATTTTGGGCATTTCTGGACGTTAGTGTATCCTTTTGTACGACTCTTGTGTCTTCCCCGATCATTTTACAAAAAGTGTACAATTTAAACCGACTTTTCCCCACTTTACCTTCAACTGAAACGGCTAAATAATAATTTGAATCCGTTTTCATCGGAAACCGAGCGTTATTTTGACCACTATTGAGCAGAGTTTGCCTCGTTTATTTATGCTTTATTTCTCTCCACGGATGTCATTTTCTTTTTTGGCTGATTTGTGCATCTTTATTCCCCAGCCACTTTAGTCATTCGGTCGATGTGATTTGTTGCGGTTTAGGTTGGGACGTTTTACAAAACAACACTGGAGCATTTTCTTGTATCGTAGACGAAAGAGAAAATCCGTATGTAAATAAGAAGGAGCGAATCATTCTCAACAAATTCTAACAGATAAGACTATCATATAGGTGGGGAAAGAGATCCTTTTTATTAGTAGTAAATGCGTAAGGGTATGTTTCCCTTGGCCTTTCGTTCCTAGGCCACTGGGTACATTTGCTATTTTACCGACAGGGTAACGATGATTTCTCTGACTACATTGTGTTAAATTGTGTTAAAGATACTATTCCTGCTATTCTATTCGTCAGAAAATAACTAAGGAGGTCTCCTTTGTATATTGCACATCTTCTTCAGCTTGACATTGAATCTTCCTGGAATATATTCTTTTGATGTGGATGACAGCATATTCAATAGGTGACATCCGAAGGTTTTGGTCGTATTTTGGAAAGCAATTTGATTTAGAGCTTGCCCTTTTTGTATCATGTTGTAATAGACCCAGGCACTGCTCTAGATATGGTTGGAGGGGAAAATCAGTATTATCGGTTGGGTTTTCTATTATTTCGACTGTTAAAGGCAATTGGATTAACTATTCTTTCTTTTTGGTTATTGGTATCTAGATGATACTACGCCCGAAACTGCAGCATCATCGAGTAAAGATGGGTTGAATACGAATGGAACGCGAGTTGGCGTCCACAGGCGGGCGTCAAGCTCTATTACTGAATCTACACAAACAAGCGGAAAGAAGCGAACTAGTTGGACTTGTCGAGCACCTCTTCCAAACGGACTACTTTGTGAAAGACAAGACCTTATCAAGTGCCCATTCCATGGAACTATCATTCCCCGCAATGTACTAGGTATGCCTAGCAACGAAACTGATTACGAAAAGGAGGCTAAACGCAGGAAGGAAGACGAACAGCGAAACTTAGCCGAAATACAAAAAGACATTCAATTAGCAAAAGGGATAGCCCTTTCGTCTGATCCAGCTGGCAGAAAGAAATTAAAAGCGGCGAGATATTCACGTTTAACCAATCTGAAAGAAAGTAGAGACACTGCGCGAAACAGACTCGGGTCTAAAGTTCTGAGCAAAAAAGCCTTAATTAAGGTTGCAGATACACTTGACGGCCTTGACAATAAGCGTAATCTAGAAAACTATGGCTGTAATTTTAATTACAGGTAGCTAATCAGGTATCAACGCCGCAACCGATTTAAGTGTAGGCATTAGGAGCTCAAATCGTTGGAAGGAAAGATGACTTGGTCTTTTAAGGCAACACCAATCTAGGCAGAAGTAAGACCAAGCTATCTGTTCAATATCCCAATGGCCCACCTCAGGAGTTGCGTTTAGCGCGATTGTATTAGGCATATCCATATCATTATCCAGATAATATTAATCATCATCATTTTTGCCATAATCAGTACACATCGTGGGATTGCAGTAGTTGATGTAAACTCGATCTTGGATGATCCTTGGTCGATGCTTAGAGTCAAGATAATTTCTACCAATACTTTAACAATATAAGTACCAATGGGTTCTTAGGTTCAGAGTTTTGTGTCTTGAGCAGTTCGGATGGTCCACGTGGGTGCATAGAATCTTTTCGGAAACTAATAATTACTCAAGAGTTCCTCGTTCTTTGAAAGACTGTGATTACACATAGTCTTGAGGAGTTTATGGTTTTTGTCATTTGATGCATATCCCTAGGTTGTGTGATAGCAATTGCAGTCACGCAAGTATATTGCGTGATGTTTATTAATGGATGATTCAAAAGAAGGTTTCGGTGGTTTATTAACATTATCATCGGCGTCAATTGATCTTAGTAGATCATGGATCTGCGCCCCGAAAACTCTAGCTTTGATTGGTACTCGAACGTCACCTGCTGTAACTGTACAAGCTGACATGTTTGTGGCAGCCTCTATTGCACGCAACTAACTTAAACTGATGAACTATATGTAGACATCTTGATGGAGGATAGCGCGACTATTTGACTTATGGATACATAAATGAGAAAATATACAGACAGCAAGCCATTTCTCCTTAATGGGCGAGTCAGAGAGAAGTGAGCTGATCGCCACCCACAGTATATTAGTCAATCAGTTCCAGCTGGGGTAACCAAATATGGAATACCCAAATACAGTAAATTACATAACACACGAGGTTTCCTCTAACACCCCCACTGAAACTGAAGTGGGTTTATAAAACTAATAACAATCAAAAAGAAAAAATTAATATACTAGTTCCTCATTCCCATTAGAGCATTAAGGAACTGGAGTAATCTAAACTTCGTCACAGGTTTGGTAAATAAATCTTAAATAGCTGTTAAAGGAAGAGGTTTATATATTTATCAATAAAACTATATCTTCTCTGTACAACTTTACACAAATTTTTGTTTTTCAATATTCTTAAAAATTTGCCTATCTTCGATTGCCTGTTGCCTGTTGCCTGTTGCCTGTTGCCTGTTGCCTGTTGCCTGTTATTTGGCAATAAAATGTAGGGCCAAATATTTTTCACAATTTAAGCAATTACGAATAGTTTTAATAGTGTGTGAGTGAAGTGAGTTGCAACTCGTGGCTGCAAAGTTCAAAACGGGGTTCTGAAAAGCCCCTCTCACCCTAGACCAGTATTGTTCGTAAATAAACGCCGAGTAGAATAGGATGAAATAAGAAGATAATTATTCAGAACAAGAAAAGGCTATGGGTTGCAAAATAGTAAACGACTAAGAGAGTGAATCGTTGAAGAGTAAGTAGATTAAACAATTAATGGGTACGTAAGAAAGAATAGTAAGTATATAGAAAGGCAAAAAGAGAAACAGGTAGGCGAGTACGAAGACAATAAATAAACATAAATCTAAAACAGAAAGTATGCAATTACATAAGTAAACAATAATGCACGTAAACAAGTACAAGTTATGATATACAAATTATACAGCAATCCTTGTAATACTCCTTAAGGTAAAAATTATGCATCTACATCCGAAACAAGTATTTTAAATTTTGAAATAAGCAAATAATGGTACTTAGATAAATGACAAAGCAAAAATGCTAACTGAACGTAAAAGTAAATGTTTTTATCATAGAACAATGCATCTTACTTATCAAAAATTATGACACGGTACAAAATGGCCATTATTGACAAAAGGAAGTGGAATGGGGAATCTATGTCGCAAAAAAATAATCTTGTACGTTTTTAATTGGATTACAATTTTTTAATTGCTTTAGTACGGAAGGACGCCCGGACAGCGATAGTTAACAGATGACTACTTTACCTAGATCAGTACACAAATCTTTAAATGAAGCGATCTAGAAGTTCTAATAGCAGTCTATGCATGGCAGCTGTAGACTTTAATTACATATTTTCTTTTAGATCCATTGCTGCAGGATACTCTTTCTGTAGTGTCAACTACTCAAAGGCCCAGAAAAACCTACAATAAAGTTGCTAAGCTAGATCAATAGGTATTTAGGTAACACGAGACGAAGTAAAGTTTAATGCCAGCATGCATTAAAATGGAAAGGGTGTGGTAAGTACTACAAATACTTTGATGACAGAGTCACACGTCTTGCTGAACAGAAGAGATGATTGGTACAAGAAATTGTGGAAAGTCACCAATACGAAGCCGTTGTTACCTACCAAACTTTGCAAAAATTTCATTTTTGCAGTCACACTCGTTTGGGTATCATTACCATAATACCATCTTACGTTCGTTTTTACAGATAAGTACTCTTAAATGACATTTCACTTGACATAAAAACAAGAATGATCACCATCAACGCCACCATTACCATCACCATTCACAGATCTACTATTCTGTCGTCATCATCATCATCACCATCACCACCACCATCATCATCACCATCATCATCATCATCATCATCATCATTATCAGTGTTCTAAGAATTATATTCACAACCAGTATCAGTATCAGTGTCATAAAATATTTCCCTTCACTGTATATATTTCGTCAAATAATTCTTTATGAATTTTTATTAACTTATCCTTACCTTATTGTTAGGTAATTACTATATCTAAACCTGAAAATACGTAGTTAAGTTCGTTAGCAATGTTTTTTAAGTCAATCGAGGTTGTTACTTAGGGGTGGGTCCTCTCGACAGTTTTGTAGACGCACCAATTGTTTTCCTTGATCCGTAACGAAAAAGGCAAGTTTATTTATTTCGTTTATACATTTTACGATCTTGTAGACTCGTATTGTCAGGTTAACCTTCTTGAATAGCAGGCAGGTTCCTTTAAAGAAAAGCGACCGGTCCAGCTGGGGCCTCACTTGTTAGTTTTCTACAGGTCTGATGGCTCTTCCACACACGAAGATGGCACCTTATCGGCATCTATTTAAAATAATCAAGGCATCAACGATGTTGGCATAATGGACGCCGGGGAAGGAATTGTACATATTCGCTGCCACTGATGTAACACATAATCTCTTGCCCTTTGCAAAGAAATAAAAAAGCATGGCTACCATTCATTCAATGAATTCCTTAACTTTTATAAAGGACGTATCAGTTACTTATCCCACAAGAGTGTTTTCAAAAATGTTGACATGATGTTAGTGAAATCAGAACTCAATCCACCTGCTGTCTCTGCTCTCTAAACCAGATTTCTACCGACCGAGTTAACTCTGCTCCCTTCCTAACTACGTAGACTTCAGTTAATTTAGATACACATTAAAACACAGTATTCATATCAACCTGCATCTGCAATGTTGTTTGTACTAATAAACAGAACCATGACATACTGAGAGTCGTAAATTATTAAACCAATTCAATTCCTCGCTGTAAAGACAACTGCTGTTTACAAACATGTCAACTGTGTCCTATGTTTTGTTGGTACACAGTTTCACAAAAGTTTCAATTGGAACATTGAGCTGACTAGAACATCCACCTCGTTTCGAATCTACGCTATACGTGCGTGACGTCAAGTTAATACTTATATCGTCCCATTTTCATTCATGCTGTGTTCTCATTGGTTGTAATTTAGCTGATAAGCTCCAAAAGATAAGCCAAGAGATCTGGAATCCACTAAAGACAATATGAAAAGGAGGTCAATACTTGGGTTTTTTTTAAAGTGAGATGAACAGTAAATTGAACCAACGGTTATTATTGTCTTTGTGATTATAAGACACTCAAAATAAGTAAAATTATGTACATTCAAGGCAAGGACCACACCGCTCTTGATGATGCGAGTCTCTTAGTCGCACATAGGATAATGTTGATCTGATAGAGCAGGGGCGGCCAACATTTTTTTACCCCTTTGGGTTACATTTTTGATTGTTGATCATTTTTTTTACTACAATAAATATCCTATCGGTAAGTTAGCCTGCTTATGTAAGTGTTAAAGACCATGAAATTGCTGCAGGGACTATCCAATATTTACTATTTGAAATAAAGAATATAATACCCAGGAAATAACACGAAATTTGAGAGACACCTCGGTATATACTTTCTAAGATTCAGTAAAAAGATAGAATGACCAATTGACATAGAAGGGGTCTATTCAATGTTAATGGAAAGAAACAATGATTACATCCTACGGACCCTGATGGCTACGTTAAAACTTTGGTGGGATGAGGGTGTAAGAGGGACCAGAGGCAAAAATAATGTCAAATTTCGTCCCTTTAATGAGCTTTCCAAACTATGTATTAAGCGTTAATCAAATCAGCTAAGAAAGTAAATATGGTACATCTTGGACACTATTCAGAATGGCTAGTCTTACTCGCCTTTACCTTAATTATGGAAGACTGGGAATTTTATTATAAACTTATTACGTCTAGTTCAGACGTTAGTTAAGACAGTAGCTGCAAGAGATTCTGTTTATGTAATTCAGCAACACATTTTGAAGTCATAGCTGTTGCTCATACTTGATGAACAGTTTTAAAAGAGCAATCTCTAGCGGGATCTTATATATAAAAATAATTTTAACCTATAAATCCCATTTTACTACCCTCCTGCTATCTTGTTGTCCATCTTCTTGATATCATTTTCCTTATTTATACGATATAGCAGCTACTTTAGCTTGTATTCTATCATTACGTCTTTAGTTCCTTAATTATATGCCAAGCGTTTCTTTGCTCCCCTCACCTTTGAACGATCTAATTGTTGTTAGCGCCCCTGAATGCTATATAACACATTTCAATACTGCTGTGGACATCTTAAATCGGATTCCTTTTTATTAAGCCTCTCCCAACCACTGTAAACGGTGTCTTGTATCCTTTTTTTAATAGAAACACTAGAAGCAATCATCCTCTCCAAGGAGTTAGAACGTTTTCATTAGTATCAAATTGTTGTCTTCCCCTCCACAAGTGTTATGCCTTTCAATCCATGTACTGATCATTCCTTCTAAACAAAACCAAATTCGATCAAAATGTCACATCATACTTTGATTACATATATGTTCTACACCAAGCTCTATTTTATCTTTTCAGCAATGGTAAAATTGATTCTAATCTACGTGTTAGGGTTAGATCACTCTGTGATATTATTTCTTCACCTCTGTTTGAATTTACCACAACATGTTTCAGTCTCTGAACTTGACCTTGAGCCAAATATAATACAATACCATAGTACCATTTAGCCAATGAAACAAATTTAGTTCTCTAGTAATAATAACCGGTGGTTTGTGTATTTGCTTTGATTCGGTGTCAACTGTGCTTTACAGAAATTTTAATATTCCTACTTGGATATCATGACGCAATACCTTGATAATGGTGAACCATGTCTTTGTCAGTTCTTCACTTGCGAACCAAACTTTGTCAGTTCTTCACTTGCGAAAGGCTTAAGTTACCGAGTTAGACTAATAGTCAGACCAATCTTTATAAAGACATAAATGTAAATCTAATTCGCTCAAGCAGCATCTCCGCAGTGAACAGGGCATCTAGTTCGTATGCATCTGATTTCAAGATTTAAACATTTGATTGCAATAATTAAGTTTCCTTATGACGCTATTTGCCCTAGGAAATTATTGTCTGAAATTAACAATTTCTATTTGAAAGCCGTCTTAATGTCCCGTAGGACTATGCTCCGCTTTGCAGAGCAGGGGTGCGAAGTTCCAGATATAGGCCTCGTAGTTTCTCCTCCCTTTGAATATCAATTTAGTGTACCGACAAGCAAATATTGATACTTTTCTTAATGATGAGCCCCTGATAGTACAAGTTGCCATTTTGAGTGTGACGAAAATTACCTGAACTTGTCAACAAGCTGTGCCTCCATTTTAATATCTTCGTTGGCCAACTCTAACATTTTTTCGATGCGATAAGATACGCTCTTATAACTTTTGAACAGTTCATATCAGTAACACTCGCATTTTGCTTACCTGCTCTTTTAAGTTTAGTTTGTATGCCCTATCAACGGGTTTAACTTGTAAACATTTGTCAAGGCCAGTGCACCTCTAAGTAAGACATATGATTGTAGTTGAGAGAGAGAACCCTGCGGTTAAAAATATTTCGATAAGTCATCCCTCGTCACAAATAATTCGTCGCAACTTCAATATTAAGCAGCCTAGTAAAACCATTAATATGTCAATAAGGTTACCGACAGTATTTTAATACGTGAAATATATCATTGTTTATTATAAAGGATGTGCCCGGCCGCATCTCAATCGGAAAGTGATGTCTCCAAATCCAGCAAGTGTAATCAATCTTATGCGAAAGACGTCAAAGCGGACGCGAGGCAGAGGTCTCATATATGTTCTTTATTTAAATCAATATGAGGTTTTTGGATTTCTGGATGTCTCTAAGGATCTCAGAGGAAATTTCTTCCTCATTACATTAACCTCGGTAAACTCTGTGGAAATCAAACACGGATGCCGAAATAAAGCTGGGAAATAAATATTATGTAGGCATAAGGTCAGCACTGCCTGTCTCGAGGAGGGACATAATCACAAACGAACGATTGCATAAAGAACTGGGAACTTTGCTAGAATTGAGCAAGCAGCATAAAATGGGATTCAGTCGCCATTGTTTGAGATCTAAGCATGAACTGGCGGGTAAAGTTCTCTTGTCGACACATGTGCACGGATCATCTGGCATGGACAGGCCAGGCCATCCAGAACAATTGCAAACAAGGTTTGAGATGTTGTCCTGCTGAGCTCCATAAAATAAGTAATAAAGGTAACCAGTGTAAAAAGATTGTAAGTACCGGCATGTAATAAATAGTAATAGTAATAGAAATAGTAATAGTAGTAGTAGCAGTAGTAGTAGCAGTAGTAGTAGTAGTAGCAGTAGTAGTAGTAGTAGTACTAGTAGTAGTAGTGGTATTAGTAGTAGTAGTAGTAGTAGTAGTAGTAGTAGTAGTAGCAGTAGTAGTGGTAGTAGTAGTGGTAGTAGTAGTCGTAGTAAAAGCAGCAGCAGTAGTAGTAGTAGTAGTAGTAGTAGTAGTAGTAGTAGTAGTGGTTTAAGTAGTAGTAGTAGTAATGGTAGTAGTAGTAGTAGTAGTAGTAGTAGTGGTAGTAGTAGTAGTGGTAGTAGTAGTGGTAGTAGTAGTAGTAGTAGTGGTAGTAGTAGCAGTAGTAGTAGTAGTAGTAGTGGTAGTAGTAGTAGTAGTAGTAGTAGTAGTAGTAGTAGTAGTAGTCCTATTTAAGATGGCCTATATTCTTATCGAAATATCTGTTGTTACTTATAGACTCTGTTCTCAATACAAACAAACTACCATTATTTCCTATTCTTCTTATATGCTTTAAGAACTCTCTCCCTTCCGTTTTATGTCAAAATTAACCATATGCCGAAATTTCTTCCTTGCAATAGCTCGTACGTTTTACACTCTCTATGCCTAGCACATCTGTTACTGCTACATTACGCCCTACACGAGGGTTTGAAATTATTTTATCTATTTAGATTCTTCTTGGGGTGTGATGAAGTCTATTTTCAGTTTTTATAATGTCATCACCTTTAAGGCACTAACTCTAACGTACATATCCTGAGAATAACTATAAGCCAAATCAACACTGGAATCTTGTATTATTAACAGCTTCTCATTTATTCTGGTCTTTTCTCTTTAACAAGGAATAATGTCTATCGGGTTTTTATATTCAATTTCAATCAATTACTGTTGCCATAATTATGTTTTATTTTGCTTTAAGTTTTTGATGATTGTGATGCAAATGATATTAAAGGAGACTTGAAAGAAAGGACAAGGGGTCGCCATACAAGGGGCACCTTACTCCTTCCCTTTTAATCAAGTCACCTCTTGCCAGCTCCTGAAGTTTGCGGTAGTTTTTTGATATCAGGGGTGTTCTATTTGTAGTTCTGTCTAGTCAAAGAGTTTCTTTGCTTGCAGACAAATTACAGGGGTAATCCTCTTTCATCATTTTCTGTCATCTGTTAACAAAATTCTGAAGACAAGCTATGGCAGTTCCTTTAATTGCGTTTGTGTCTCTCATAATTGTCTTTAGGTCCTTTTTTATAATCCTTTTGATTGTGTCCTCTTATTAATCAGGGTCTTTGTATCCTTAACAGAACTTTTGTTTGAGCCATATATAAATCCATATATAATCATCACACATTTCCTACTGCTCATAAAATCACACAAATACTATATACTTCGCTGATAATTCTAAGCAGCTCATAAAGGTTTACACACTGACCACGCCAAGAGTAGTCAATTCTTGAAATTCCTAAGCTTACCGGATACAATGAGTCCATTTTCTATCTGTTAAATTCCAGGCATTAATTCTTTCTTCCCACAAGTGTAAATATTACTTACTTACTTTACTTACAGGTAAATATTACTACTTGTACTTGCGGTGAAATGCAATTTTTTGTATACATTTATGTCCATAATTCCCCCGATGCTCTAAAATTTGTGTTAGATAAGAGCTGCCATTTTAAGCTATTGGTGCAATACCCCCAAACCTCTCTACACCTTGGAAGGCTACACCTCTGTACACGTTAGCTTTTTGTACACCTTCCTCTGAACCCAAACGACACGAGAGGTTAGCACATCACAATATCTTTATTTGTCTAATACATCGCTCAGAAATTTAGGTGTTTTTTACATAAGGCATTAAAGTCAATGTCACATTTCGCTTTGGTAAGCTAAATTGCTGCTAGTTCAAGTTCTCTGAACGTTAAGTGTCTGTTGAAGAGTTTTCTGAACACAGTACAAGATATCCATTTCATTGTGCAAAAAATGTACACGACATTTCGACACTCGCTGTTGCAATTCTCAAGTGATATAAAATGATTAGTAATAATGCTTATATACAAGTATTTTGAAATATGTATGCTTCAAGTAAAAATTAGACCAATACAAATTGTAAAGTAATGAAAAGGTAAACATTCACGGTTCTAGAAACAATAATAAAACAGGTTAAACGTAGGGGTATAATGGTTGGGAATTGTTAAAGCTCAAATTATCATGCGTGTAAGATAAAACTGAGATTGATAAGTAAAATATAATAGATAAAAATACGTAAAAGAAAGGGTTCCTTAAATCCTATATCAAAAGATTATTTTAAAAAGGGGGTGAGGAGAAAAGAGGTAAAAACAATTAAAGTATCTATAGTATACGAGTAAGACCTTCGTCCTTTTTGTTGTGAACACACAAAGGTGGACATGGTGCTGCTATCGGTCAAACATTACTTGCAACTTACAAATAGCGGAAGCACTTTTAATAAAGACGAACCCAACAGTAAACAGAAAGGAAGAAAGTTTATTTTAATTGTGTTTACCTCCATGGGTCTTATGTGAAAGAGACAAGTTGCTTCCTAGTTATACAAAATTAAGGTGTGTTATACACAAAGCACGTTGCATAATTTTCTTTGTTTGGTATACTAACAAATAGGGACCCTTTACTGTCTAATCTAATTTACCCTTTTTGTTAGATACACAATGATACGCTTATTTTCTTTGCATTGATCATATCGTATCTTTCATATTTACATTTGGTACTTTTTACAGATACCTCGTTTCCAAACCTTTTGCTATTCTTTATTTCCTTTACAAATCATTTGGAGTTAAGGATAAGTAACCTACACTTTTATCGCCAATTGTTGGATTGTCATTTTTATCCAAAAGGACCTTCTATCCATCTGTTGTTAATTCAGAGTCGAATTGTCTTTTTAATTATCAGATTGCTCTCCAGGTTCGCCCTTACTTTGTGGTACATTTATGAAACATTTCCATGCGTTTTTTGCATACATATCATCTTCGCATTTTTCAATTGTGCAGCATATGAAATTCATTCATATAAGTTTTCGTCATTTTTGTCTAAAAAACTTCGTAGTTATCCTTCTTATTATGAACACCCCTAAATATTTACATTTCTTCCCGTCTTTAATCGTCTTTTATTATTTCTCCTGTTATTTGGTATCTTTTTAAAACATTTTTAATATTAGGATAAACTTTCAGATTTAATTTTACAGTAAAATTTAATCGTGTTGCATTTTATTTTCAGAACCAGTGGTTTCGGTGAAAATGGTACCAGATACCTGTTTTGCTTGTTGTTGTTTTTTTTTTGGAAAACTTCACCTTTCTTCGGATAATACTATTGTTATTAAAGGCACATTTAAAGTCCTTGAAGTGTGTTGTATATAGCTTCTATTGTGATACGTAAGCAAAACGATATTAAAACTTGTAGGGGCTGTAAGCCTAATAAAGTAGCTGCAATGTCTCTCTACAATTAAGTCCTTACTTTTAAAACAACACACAGCCCTTTAAATTGACTGCCTTGAGCAGCCTAATGTTCCCGTTAGCTTGATAGTAGTACGTAGCACAGTAAGAAATCGATGTATGGTAATAGGGATATGTCAAAGGGATGTGCAGCAAGATGTTCTCCAACTTAAACTACCAATGTCTGTAAATGTAAGTTCTTTCTCAAGAATTCAATCAAGCGTAAGTTGGTAGGAAAGACTAGCTCAACATATACCCTTAGTGGAAATTGCAAACATTGACCGTGTATAGTAATGGAGGCCAACAAATTTGCTTTTGGATCACATGAGTGCACTAGCTATTGATTAATGTGGTTTTAAAACAAGATCAAGTCATTTATGAACATGGCAGATTGACAACAGTATTCATTTGTATCGAAAGATTCTGCCGCTCCAATGAAACAACTATCAAACGTTCCGCATTTTTTACTTTACATCAAAATTATAAAGCAAAGAATTGTAACAGACCAATGGAACTTACCGGTGGCTATTATTTCTGACATTGAAACTACCTCAAAGCTTTTAGGCAATTGTCTTGAAAGTTACGGATCCAATTAAACATTGCTGCGATTCATGAATAGCAGACACGCTACCTTTTCCCTTAAATCATAGAAGCGATGCGAGTAAGACGCGACGTCACTTCATAACAGAAGTCGACGTTACGGAGGCCGATTTCAAATGATTTTTTGCATCAAAATAGCTTAAGCAACACTAACAAATTTATGTTGCATTGTCTAGAAAGGGATTTTGTACAGTTTATCTTCAGCTTGGCCATTTTATTGTCTCCTTAACCAGTCTGCAAGGGAGATCAAGTTTGTTGTTTTGTGAAGTGAGCGCAGTTAAGGATTGGACGTAAGGTTGCTTGTAGAGCGAACGTGCACATTACTGACCTTGTGGCCACAATCTGTGCGCAAAGAGTAGACCCAAATGTTCAATGTCTAGTCGGTAGCAAATATTACACAGAAACATGAGATTAATAATCGACCGCAAGCAGAATCCAAATATCAAAACCTTTTGGCCAGCAAAGTTGGTTATCAATATCACTTTTTGGTCTGTTTGTAACACAAAAATGCAGCTTTAGGTTCGCCATTCCATTATTCTTAAGAGTACTGTATATTGGTTTTATTCACTTCTGCAACAAAGGCACACAGTTACATAAGAGAACGTGAATGTATATGACACTTCAGCCAAGATAAGAGGTTATCAAACTCGTCCAGTATTTTATTTTAGTAACACTGCCGACTTCAGCTGCTTATCCAGTTAAAGACAGATGAAACTGTTTCGGTAATCGTCCTTATAGACATTGATCTACTTAGCCGAGAAAAGAAGTCGTTAAATCTTTAATCCTTCCGGTCAGTATAAAGTAGAACTCAAGGTATTGCAGTACAGATGTCTACTAAGCGCAGGATGCAGTAATCATCATAGATTAGAGAAGAAGATCACTATACAAAACAGGCAAGTTTTGTCTCTTAGAGTATGATAGGACTCCATTAATGTGTTAATATATTTTGAAAAATTCTAGAGCTGTTTTAATAAAATCAGAGATTTGCTGATCTGATCGACTTGCAAAGTTGCCAGGATATATAAAATAGGGAAAGGCATATAAAGTGCATTAAAAGACGAAGAGTCGTATAGAAGATTTAGATCTAAATTGCGCTGGCAACCAAGTTTCACCATCCACTCCAAGTTTCCTTAAGTGTCATGACTCGCTTTGATCTCTAAGACCATAACGAGCATCGTACTTTCTTTTCTATGTAACGTAAAGCTTTGTACCTTCTCGTCACGAATAATCGCGAAAGAATGGAAAAATATACACTTCGTCACTTCTTGATTAAAAAGTTTTAACAGTAGTCTTAAAACAAATGAAAAGTCTTGCCATATATCTACATTTACCATTTGCATGCTCAAACACTTTAGTACATTTAAAACTATCTCTTCATTATTTTGGGAGCACACTCTTGGGTGCCTAATAAGTGGGGGGTCCTAATAGTAGGTTGGGTAGGAAAAATTTCAGAAACTTAATAAGCAGGGGGGGTCAAATGAGCGGTGGGATAGAAATATCAACTTTTCGTAAATTGCATGTTCGCCATATCGATATGCCACCCACATATTATAGGTGGAATCATAGTGATTTTTAAAAATTTATTCTTAGAATGACACCTAATAACACAACTCAAATTCTCAAGATCACTTAGTTGAGTATTTCTTCGATTCGCCTTTTTCAAATTTCCAATGTGAAACAATGTCGCAAGTTCAATCCTAAACGCTAAGTGCTTGATGTATCTGTTAACTACTGTTCCATGAGCAGATAGCGCGCGTTCGAACAAACGGAATCGGTGAAAATACATCGAATAGATAGGATATGCTGACATAACTTTCATTTGTATGAAACTGAATTCGCCAAAATTAATAAGCTGGGGGGTCCCAATAAGGTCCGGGGGCGGGAAAAATTTCCAAAAATTAATAAGCGTCCGGGGATGCTTATCAGGCACTCAAGAATACAGCCAGAACACAACTAGAAATATACTTGGAATTTTTCCAATTCCTCTCACGGAGGTCTATATGACGTCTTGTCGACTCATGAAGGAGAAATCCTAGTCCAAGGAGAATACACTACACTTTACACTTTTCTCCTTCTCTAACGTCGCCTTGTTCCTAACAACACCCAAGGGGGTCGTTGCCACTTCTAAATCGTAAAACAGTTTCTGCATATCCAATCGCACAGTCGGTGTCTCTGAAGGATTGATCAATACTATTTTCACGCCTAGGAATGCCTAGGTATTTCTGTTAAACATATGCTACTTTACAGCAAATTTACAATCTCTATAAAATAATATAAGGGCACCTCCCAATACATAGTCTCCATATGATATGTATCCTTACACTTCAATTCCATGATGATGCCTTCACTAAGTCTCATACAGAGGAAATACAGTCGCAACTAACTTCGACTCATCTGTACACTTATCAAGAGTACAGGCAGGCTTAATCCAATCCACAGTCGATTCTTTTGTTGGAGCATGTTCTTTATAATAGACGTATGCAAAATTTTCATTTTCTGCTCTCTCTTTTTTGAGACAAGAAATTTCTTGTGAAGGCCAGATCATCAAAATGATAATCAGTGTGTAACAAACAGATAATTTTGAAACGGTTTCAAAAGGGGCATGGTAATGCATTGCAACCCATGGCAAGGTGAAAAAGAGAATGCGCTTTCGATAATACTCTAAACGGATAATCTTCGTAATCAGTGGCACGTTCCGGATTTCAATTAAATGTTGATTGTCTCAATCGATAACAAGGGGAGTTTCAAAAGGCAACGATAAACGTTCCCAATTTCCATGCATTACGCAACTTACGGTGACCAAATTGCTCCATTTTCAGAACCCTCAGTCTTGAGGTCAATCAACCGGGTTAAATTTCCGTAACGTTAAATAAGTAAGATCTCTTAGTTGCGCTCGAAGTTGTCTTATTTCGTTCACCTTCGCAAGACATTGAAATACTACAAGAAAGTTGAAGTGCTAAACCCTAGATTGATGTGGTGGTACATCGTTTGTTGGATTTCTGTAGTACGACATATAGTGCTCTGTATGCTCATGTAGATGCGAGTGAATCTTCTGAGGAGCGATACTACTTAGTGGTAGGTAGGGTCTCCACTGCTTATCAGGGAGACTGGTATGAAACACCAGTAGGTAGTGTCAAAGTTGCTTGATGACCACTTTGAATTTTAAATTGGGCGGCGTTTTCTGTTGGACTTCCAAATATCTTTAGTTTCTATGGTCCTTCCCGGTAGTTTCAATATTAAATATTAAACCCGCTGTTCATCAAGTTAGTCAACCTCTGATTGAGAGGCAGCTCAAGCTGTGTTCATATTTCGTTAGCAGCTGAAGGTACGTGCGTATGTTCAGATTACACCCCCCCCCCCCCGCCATTTTTAAATTTAATACTCGTTTTCTCAAAATAGAAAAAAGTTTGGGAAAATATACAAAGAACTACTAATTCCAATCATCAAGATATAAGTATGGTATCAGTTGAAGCTGCATCATCGATCTATTGAGTCCTTAGATCAATATTTTAACACATTGCTTTTGGCACTTTTTCATTTATCGTCTTAAAACAGTAACGGGGAATGGGCGAAGGCCCACCTTTATAAGAATTACATGTTTTTGGAGGCTATCCACGCCGATAGGGCATCCTCTATAACAAGCTGGGAAAAGATGTTAGCTGCGATGGAGAAGAAAAGTTTAACCTGTTTTGCAAGAGGAAACTTGATATAACTACAATGGACAAGATTTTACTGCGAGATATAAGCGAAGAATCTCTTATTACGTTATAACTTTTGACACTAAAGGATCTAATGAATCTACAAATATGAATGTTCACCGAGAAGCTATTTCAGACATCAGGGCAATATTATTTACACTTATTACACGGTCTTATAGCGGTAAAACACGATCACGGTTGATATGTACCAGCAACAAGATTCAAAAGTATCGACACTTGCGTAGTGTGGAAGGATGCTTGATCATGGCTATCACCGGGATTAGATACTAAGTAGGGGATGCCAGCGAATTTATTCCTTACAAAATCATATCGAAAGAATTTCAAAATTGTTCAGCAGCCAAACTCGTGAAGTATGGAGATACAGAACGCAGTAAATAACTTATGACGGCTGGATTAGACTCGCCCCCACCCGGACCAAAGAATGTAAGAGCTACGAGGGGTCTTTAATATTGTTATATTTATTGCGCGTGATAACATGTATCAGCCCCCCTCTCTCCCTAGTTACGTCGCACCGCGGTGCCCGGCCCTAATGCGATTGATTCAAACAGTTCCTGATAGAGCTATATCATGTTCCGCTGTCAGTGTCTACGATTCATGAGTTTTGTTACTGCTAATCAAGAGCTAAAATGTCACTGCTTCGGCAAATGGAAAGGCCAGGATTGTCAATACAAGTTAAACAACTGGGGAGGAAGGGGGGCTTATCGTTTCTCTACAATAACAGAAGCCACCGATTACTGGCTTATTTCTTCAAGAACTCCGGGAAATGTTTTGCTCACAATAATATCTACAGTACTTGTTCAAAGACAAATATTAGCTCAATGGCGTACGTACACAGCAACGACTAATATATGTATGAAACCTGCATATACAGAAGATAGCTTACGATACAAACATTGTGGCAAATCTAGAATCGACGGTATCGAAACAACATCATCTTCTTACGTTATTCCGAGGAATTTCCGATGGCTAATAAGTAGTGGACAAACAATTATCAGCACGTAATATGAAATCGTTGATCCTATCAAAAGTGACAATACCAAAGCATCCTGTCACTATTCGAAAATAGTTTTAAATATTACCACTTTTCTCGTTGGGCAACCAGGCGCGAGGAAATACACTTTATTACGAGAACGTATTTTTTATAGATATTTTGAAATCTATCTCCTACTTACTATACTATTTTCCTGCTGGCTTTGTTCTACTTTACTATTGTTCAATTGTTCACTTGTTCACTATTCACTTTTGATCTTATGATAATAAAAAGAGAGTTTGCTTATAAGCAACTAACGTAAAGACTCAAAGACATTCGAACAAGACAGAACCAATGAGTAAAAAAATATATTTCGGGATTTTTGCCTCATTTACCGTTTCAACGTTCCTATCACTACTTTTTAAATGGTTTGCTATCTCATAAAAATTTCCTCCGGAGACGAAACATGGCAACTAAAGTAAGAGTAACATAGTTCTAGCTTTCGTCTATTGTAACAGACATGTTATCATGATCATATTCTGATTTTGAAACGTTGGACGCCAGATCAGACATCTCAGCGTCGGATACAGACAGTCTTCCGGAAACGTCTTTTATGCTCATAGCAGTCGACGTAGCACGGGAATCAACGTCGATTAGTTGCCGCAACAAATCGTTCGATATAAGTTGCAATGGGGCATCCATGCATTCATCATACTGTTGCATGTCTTTCAGTTGTTTCTCTATGGTCACTAAACGCTGCTGTGCTTCTCGACTCTTTTTCCTTTCTTGCAGTGTGTGTTCTCCGCAACAGTCATCATCCCCACCCACATTACCATGAGCGGAATTATCAGGAATTCTACTGGAAGCTGAGTCCGCTTTAAAGGAGGAGTTATCCCTTAATGTATCTTGTCGTATCGATTCATCGTCTTTGCTATCCGATAAAAAGTCTTGTGTGCGACTTGTATAAGACTCTGCTGATGTGCCATCCGAACGCCAAGTCAAGCAAATACTATTATACTCTTCGTCTGGAATCAACTCCTTTAATTTGGCATCGATCCTCAATAGTGAAGCACTGTCGTCTGGCTCAAATCTGTATCCTGTCGATTGTAATGGGAGACTGACAGATGAAAATGGGTTCCCCTCTGTGAAAAGATCGCTTTCATCGGACAGCAATGCGTCTAGGCGTTTGCGTTCGTCTTCTGTAAGAGCGACAACGTCGCCAGCGTGTGATGCCAATTTAATATTCCTTTCAATAAAATTCTGCTGTTTATTCTTATCGGCTTGCTTGGACTTCTTTCCATCTTTGCTCCTAGAACTGCTCATTTTGCTCTTACGTTGTGTTCCTTTTTCACTCGCACTACTTCTCCGACTTGATTCTCTGGTGGTACTTTGCGAGGAGTCATGTAAATGCTTGGACTTACCAGAGGACGCAGATTTCTCTCGATCTGACAATATGTGGTCATCAATATCAATTTGCGTTTGAAAGACTGGTGAAAATTCACTCGTACGAAGTTGATTTTCTGTGTTTACTTCGTCAGTGTCCTCAGGTTCACATAAAGCCAAAATATGTTGCACATTATTACCAACTCTTTTAAGTAAGGAACTTTTTTCCTCAAGAAGCCCACGTAGTTGTAGCCTCAGCTCCTTTTCTACTCTTCGCCTGTCCTCCTTCGCATCCTTTTCTTTTCTTGCAACTTCTTCCAAAAGTGAATCGAGCTTCTTTATTTTCTCCAAACCTTTGGCAATTTTTGGATCAACATCTTCCTTAGAGCTATCAGCCGAATCGGATCGTTTATCTTCATAGGATTTCGTCATGTCACTGTCCGAATGATGCCCTCTGTTACTGTTACTAGTATTCACCACCTGCAATTCCTTGGTATCTGCATCTCGAGCTGAAGAGATATCATCAACATCTGTATCACTGTCGACAACATCTTCTAGTGTCAAGTTGTCATGCATTTTCAACTCATCGTCAACTAAGTCAGCTGGTAACATCTCCATAAGGAAGCTTCTATCTGCAGTTGATGGCCTAGATGTAGATTCTCCTGCTTTTCCATACTTCGTGGTGCCACTAGTCGGTCTAGAAATACTTTCCAATGGACCCTCTTCGACTATTTCCATACTGTTTGGTGTAGCCATTATGCAATCTAAAAGCAAAAATACGGAAACATGGCTATGTCTTGCAATATTAACACTGTACATGGCTGAATTACAACAACAATTTTTGTATTTGATACATCTATTAGAAAAACGTTTCTATCAAACTTCTTTGCAGCGAAGGAAATGTGGCAATCAACTGTACGCCATAACAGTATTATTGACCATTATCAAATGGCATTCTAACCATGACATCATGCTGAAATGGCGGCAGTAGCCGGAGTTGGGATAGCAATGCGGTCTATGGACATGACAGCCCTTACTGATATCACATCATCCTCCAACACGTATTTATGACTACATTTCACAGCAACACTGTTACATCCATTATAGTTACATATTCACTCACAGTGACACTGACGTAATTACTTCAGCTGACGTAACTACTAACGTACCCACTTCAGCTGGGATAGTCTGCACGCAGGCTAGAAGAGAAGAAAATCTTCTACATCAGATTCAATATAGCTCCAGAATCAATGCCGGCATACATTCCATTTGCCATTCCTCGAGATTTTGATGTTCGTCTTGAGTCGGACACAGCCTCTCACTCCTACCATCAATAATCGAATTCATTTGGATCATATTTTACCCACTTGATGGAAGAACATGCACTGTTGGCTATAAACACGCAGTTCAAAAAGCAACAAAAGAAACTGTATATATACTAGTATCTTTCCCCGGGCATAGCAAACAGGCATAAACGAGCACCAACTCGATTTCATGTTTATGAGATAGAAGTGGCCCAGTAACTTCATAGATTCACACGTGCTCAATTCGTTCGCAATTATAGCATTAGATCGACAAGAGTATAACGTAGCTACAGTACACCAAAGTTGAAGGTTGAGAAAAAGTTAAAATACACCCGGTAGTAACTCGAGACAGACACAGAACTCTAAGACGAGTAAAAGGTGAAGAACAGGTTTCAAATACTCAAAAACTATGAAACTACAGATACGAGGTACGAGAGATTCATTAGAATGCATGAAGTATAACAATGGGAACCAAACAAAAAAAAAGTGAAACCATACTTAAATGGCCCACAACTTGCTTAAACAAGAAAAGAGAATGTAAGAGGAATATCTGATTTTTCTATCTGATAAAAAACAGAGGAAAGTGGCTTTGAAATGCGAAGGATGAGCTCTGCTGGGCATACTATGTTGTTATGGCCAATCATCTACACAGGAAAGTCAAAAAATGGAAACAAATATCGAATGAACAAGAATGCGCTGAAAATGATAGCATTATCCGTGGTCCTATAATGGTGAACACCAATGACCTTGTAATTCATATAACAACACGCGTGAACTATGAGCATTTGACGCATGGTGATGCAATACCAGGTGATGCACTGCTCGATAGCACCTCTGGTATAAATTCAGCTTTACATTTCTGTGTATGAGAGATGATTTCAGCAATGACATTTCATATGGTGAATTCTCTCAAGTTTCAATGAAGATTTTGAATCACCTCCTCCACATGCCAGGGCACAGTGGTGACGTAAGGAATTATCGCTCAGTCAGCAACTTCAATTTAAGGGAGCCCACCCTAAAAGTGCACGCTCATGGGATACGAGATTCAATTTTGTTGACAACCTAAGGGCTGCAACATCAAATGGAAATCAAGTCATACATGGAGTACTATTGAATTTGGTCTGATGCAATAGACCATTTCGGAAATTCTAAGCAAGTTACGGTGCGCGTTGAACTCTGGGATTAGTTAGGGGACGATCGCTGTCAGTCCAACATGAAAACAGTCATCGGCAACGGGCTACCATTTGAAATTTTTTCAATTTAAACCATAAGCGTTAGCTTTATAAAGAGAGACAAAGACTTCTGTACAGTTAATGGATGTAGTAACGACAGGAACAAACCTAAACAGTAATAATTTAACTCATCAAGGACCACGTACTGCTTCTGAGGCTTGCTATGAAAGTACCTCGCAGCCAACGAGCCGCTTCCACATTTTGATTTCTGACTTGCCGAGTTTGTGACTTGATGAAAGCACCGTTCAATACTTTAACAATTCATATCATTGTCTTATACAAAATAATTACAAAATACCTTAGGCGCAACCCCTTCAAAGCTATCGATCCTGTTACTAATTGTGTAAGTAACGTTGAACTACAAACGAGGCCAACAAGATAGTATTTTTAAATACTGGCCATCAGTATCATCCCGTTCCAATGTTTAGATGAAACATAGCTTTCTGGGCTTCTATACCAAAATTGTACCACTTAGTTCATTCATTTCCCTGAAATGTATAAGCCGCATTACAACCTCCGTTTAGTAGGCTCTTAAGAGCAGCCATGTACTCATTTTCATCTTGAAACAGAATTACTCAACGAATTGTAGAATTTTATATATTACTTATATGCTGGATGTAATCTTTTGTAAACCAAATTTCATAATAACAAAGAATGAATCGAAAATAGAATCTATCTGTAGACGATATATTAACAAAAGTCAAGAACTTGTCTCATATTGTACTTTGTACGAAAATTGAAGTTGGAGTCCCTTGAAGGCGATTGTCTAGTCTGAAATACTGTAAACGACCAATTGACGTCGAATAAAGTCTCCAACAACGATCCTTCGATTAATTCAGCCCGTGGTTATCAATTTATTAAGCATCTTTTCATGACCCACATCTTTCTAAACCCCTTACTACTTGAGATCCAAAAGTAGTGTATTCACATGAGAAAATTAGTTTAAGATACATTCTTGTACGAAAATCTTGTCTTCTTTGGCAGACCCTTTTACTATTATATGTGCCACCACAACTGACATCCGGTGTATCAATCCACAGAGCAGGAGAAGCCGCTCTATTGCATCCAACGAATTGCGGCTAAGACGTTTGGGGTCTTTATAAAGCAGCGCCCGGCCTGCGGCTAGTCGCGCGACTTGACCTATAGACATCTCCAAATACCTTCATCAGGAGTAGGGAATCACGGAAAATTAACAATGTGAACGTAGATTCGGTTTATTGACCTTACATAGTACCAAAAATATCACAATGGCTCTCTAACTGCCTACAGCATTAACATAGATGATAGTGACAATAAAATCAGGGGCTCCAAAAGTTAAAGATATCGTTCGTGGTAGCCCTGCTGATTATTTCATTTGGTCCATGTGTGTTATTTCTCAATGAGAATTGCTGTGTGGTATTCTTACCCCAGGATAAAATGTTGGTGTATCCAATGCCACAAAGTATTTTCCAGCTTCCGTTGCCCATACGCGATTAACAGGATATGCTATCTAACTACGTAGATAAGGCTTGGTAGAAAAATGCGCATTACGACTCAGACACTGCAAATCAGATGATTATTTCCTAGCAAAAATGTACGTAATTCCACTTTTAAGTTGTCCTCAGTTGATAGTCTGTGGAATTAATGTAGAAAAGGCAAGATTATTCGTCGCTGCTGTAACAATATGGCTGGTTAATAAA
>JAAAKM020006971.1:129965694-129989788 GCA_010016025.2 Alatinidae sp. Z8VKAUB7J3 | reverse complement strand
TGATTCAGGAATGTATCTTCATGATTTGCTATCCCAGATAAAACTTTTAACTGCAAGGTTACTTTTTTTCATCTTACTCATCTACGGTTTGTTTGTTTCGTATCATAATTGACTATATTTTAGATTATACCTATTTAATCCAACCATAGTTAGTAAGTATATCTTTATCTAAGTAACCAATATTTGATTATAAATTCTAAAATTCGAATTATGTAGTCACTTGTATGATCGTATAACTTGCGCACAAGGCGGTCAAACAGGATAAAGGTGCAATGTGATTGCATTGAACCTTTAACTAAGGTTAGATGCTGACAATGTATAGGTTTTGAAATGGAAACCAATACTATGCATCCTATATTGCAGAAACAATAGTATTAGCACCATTAAAGAATGTGCCATTCTCCATCTGTAGGTAGGATGCAAGTAGGTGAAGAAGGCGCCCAACTGTTCTGATCTCCTGTGGCACGAAATAATTCATCTCGTTCAACTTAATACACCTTTTTATCAATCTCATGTGTATAAATAGAAAGAAGACAGCACAAAATAGTCAAGAAATTTTCTGAAGATATCTCTTGATTGTATACAATCAATTTTGTCTGGAAATTAAATACTGGGACCTCAATGGACAACAGTAGAGCTCGACGGGGAATTTCATTTCTTTTGTGGCGGTAGTAAACAACTGACTGATTCTCACGATTCGTATATTACAAGAGTGATGATAGTTTTGATTAAATCGTTCTTTATCGTAAACACCTATCAACTGGCATCTAGTTAAGTGCGAAACTAGCAGAAGTAAAAGGAAAGGTATGGAATGTTTCGTATAATGTACTCTCTTTGAATATTGAGATCGATTCTTGCCTCTAGGTGCAAAGGAAGCTTATTGGGTGACAAAACAGCGACTACTTTGTGTACCTACTATACATTAATATTGTGAAGTATTTACTCTTATAAACTGCGGGTTCACAATATGTTTTATTGATAGTTTAGGAAAATTTTCCCTTAGCCTAGAAAGTTAATTCATTGTGGTATCTTTATTGAGTTGTGCCGTCTATATCTAAGTAAACAGAACTCTTATCAGCCTGTAGTGAATAGACAAGATCAAGTGTAAACGTAACTTTCATCGTATTCAGGTGCCTCCTATTAAATGCAGTTGCTAACAGACGTGTACCAGTTTACATCGAAATTAACAGCTCAAGTTGTAGGCTAAAAAGCTATTTTCGTATGACTACTCATCAGAATCTAACATCATAAATACAATTAAAAACAATAAAATGGATGGAAATTCACAAATTTAAGAAAAACATAGACTTCATTGTTTCTAACTATATTTATGAATACACCGAAGAAAAACATTATCTAGAAGAGTGGTTTTCAACAATTTAATGCATATGTGGCACTTCTTCTGTTCCACTTTTGCATGTTGTAGTCCTGTCGTGTGCACTTGGGAAGCAGATAAGATACTTCACATCACAAAGTGCACTTTCACTGTACCAAAACGTGCTGGTTTGACATTTTCAAGAAGAAAATAAATCACTCAGAGGCAGAAATCAATTGATTGCACTGTCTGTTTACTTATGAAAAGCGTCACTAAAACAGAAAATTAATAAACTTATAACATTTGAAACAGTGCACTGCCTTCTGACATGATATGATAAATATGGCTAGTGACCGTGATCAAAATCTAAATTCCTTAACACTGTGTATTTGTTTATTATTCCCATCATACGAGTGAAAAATTCAGCTAACCTTTTGACTTGGAAAGATAGCAGATACGTTATAGCAAATTCATCGTGGTATGACAGCATAAACTTGCACGTCTAACAGGGAGCAGAGAGAACTAATGCTTTTCTGACTGATTGTCACACATTGTCCTATTTCAATTAATTTTTTTATTGTTTATATGTATAGAACTTTACAAACCACAAAAAATACGTTACAGGGAGAATAGCTACTTCAGTATGCTGTGGCCAATTACACTTACGGACACACGGACGGCAGATTTATTGTGACTGCAAGATGCTCTGTGAATTACTCGTTTAATCACGTATCGCATATACTTAAGCCTACTTTCTTAGAAAGAGCACAACCAAAGAAAATAAAGCAATTCTAAGAATATCTAACAAAATTTCTCACAAAACTAACAATATACAAATTTCGTACTCCAGAGGGACGTTTCAGCATCGAAGTCATTTCAAATGACCTGTTATATGTTTCTGTCTTTGATTGAAATTGCAATCGTTCGTCTTCAAAAAGGATAATAACAGTTGCTTATATCAATTGAAAAGCTTGATTTGGTTACATTAATGGTAACCATTATATCATCATTTGGAATGTTCTTGTTGTCATAACGACAGAGATTGGCGTCTCCAATGTTTGACTTGATATCAAATCTAATAATAGGAATATGTTTGGTGATGATGAAATGAATCTACTGAGCTGCTTTTTGAGATATATCACAGGGGAAAAGACATTATTGTAATCAAACAATATCAGTTATTAGTCATCAAGATGTGTTTTGATGCAGTAGCTAGCCCGGTAGTGATGAAAGAGGAAAAGATCTTTGGACCCTGATGAAGGGCGTAAGCTACAGTTTCTATAAAAAACTGAGTCAGTCTTTGTGTATATGTGCCCAACTCCTAAACTTGGCCTAGACAATATATTCATGAGATATAAAGCAATGGTGGTTAATTTTCTAAATAGCTCTTAAAAACACAATTATCTACAAAATGGTACGATAATGGTGTAGTGAAGAAAGTGAAAATTAACTCCCAAAATTTACTACATCCAAAGCTTACGGGCTCAAATCCACTCTCCGCTGAAAGTGGCTTTGTTTTTGCTTATCACTCTTTATAGTTCATAGGATTGGATTTCAGATACCAGAAACACTAACAACTTATTTGTTTTCTTATGTAAAAGCCATAAATTGTTAATAGAGATGAAAGGATAGGTAAATGAAATGCCCAAAAGCAAATGTCAGTTAAAGATTGCTGCCCTGCTCAACACGTTGTAGATACAACAAGGCAATGCGAAAGAAAAATGCATTTGCAAAACACTCCTTTACTCAAGCCACGATCAAGTCAAGAAGTCAGCAGGCATGGAAAATGTGGCTGAATGATCGAGTAAGTATGTACCTGAAGAAGAACAGAATGGCAAAGGTCTCTAAAAAGTAGCAGCTACTCGCTGTTTACAACTAAATAAAGAAATAAGCAAGCACAGTGCAATCGCGGAGGAAACGAGGGAGAGGGGCCGTAGCAGATACTTCCCTACGTAATTTACCAAGCAAAATTGTGAATTTAGATAAAGCTAACATTTTTTAACAAATGCCGTGTTTTGGTGCAACTAAAAGAGACAGGTATGAGATAATTTTGGATTAATGAGATCTGATGGTCCTCTATAGCGACAATGTCCGGTTGTCTCATGTTGTTAAAGTATGAAACAATGGTCAATGAACATTATTAAAATCTATACCTGAAACTCCCCTCCCCTTCCCCCTTACTTAATAAAATTGAGCTTCCGCCACGGCTTTATTGTAAAGTAGTGGAGGGAAGAAGTGCGTGGAAACCACAGGAGAAAATACCTGTATAAAAAGAGAAATGTGAGCGTGCAATTACATAAAAAGAGATCACATCAGTTGTAGTAAAGAGAAATACGTTAGATAAGATTTCTGAAGGTAGATGCTTTCAATGTGTTCCAATGTGTTTGTTGAATGTTGTTCCACACACAGTGGAAACATGGACTCTGCAAAGAAAATTTTATGCCTTGTCCCGTAATAACCCCACCCCTTCGAAACTTACAGTTTGGCTCTCGCACGTGCGTTAAATTACGGCCTGCCCTTACTTGGGTCGTTCACTCAATATATACGATTTTGTAGAAGGTCTGTTTGGTATTAAGGCTGCACGCCAACATCTTTAAAACCACAAGTGTAGCTTTGTAACAGAATGGTTACAAGTTTGTTTTTCATACGAAACATAAGATTTAAACGTTTCTTTTGTAAACTGTTATAATCGTGATTTAGAATTTCCGAAAAACACGCAAATTGCCACGTCGACCTACAAAGCCGGAAAGAGACAATGCACTTTATAAGATATGTCTCTGGATCCAGCCTTACCACTGCCTCTCATTTGTGTTTTCATACTACAATCTGACTTGTATAGACAACTAAGTCAGTGTAATACTCTAGATTAGAGCTCATTCAGTGTTTATTGACGACATTTACACAAGTGAAAGGGCTGTTGATTGCTGTAGAACGTATCCCCTCTGACGTCGGAACTTTTAATCATCTAACGATGTCAATTTAATTTCCTTCTAACATACTGACAAAAGGATCTTTACTTTCAGAGAGTGTTTTATTTCAAGGCATTTAAGAATAGTAGCTTAAAGTTGCTATTGTTACATATAGAGGTTCCCTTTACTAGATTCTCTTGCTGAGATTACTACACGGTGATCGTTAACTTAACTGGAAACCTTGAATTCTCAATATACGATGAGTCTTAAGAATGGGTCTCGACCAAAACTGTCAGTTAGATTACTTGCTTTCAACTGGACGTGGAGGTAAAATCAAGCCTGAAAGAGATGAAATTAGACCTTGCTGTTCTGCCTCGTTTTCAATCATAGTCAATAATTAACCTAGTTGAAAGTAAATTGTCAAAAGTGTGACTTGATCGAAAAAAGAAGTAATATAGAATAGTTGATTCATTTGCAATGTAGATACAAATAGTGGACCTGTTTTTTTATACGAAATGAGATCGAGGTTAGCACAGTCCAGAGGGTCAGGAACATGTATGAGAAACTAGCGTGCAGTAGTAGACGTCTGCATTCGTGAATTATTTCGAGATTTTTGAACGTTGCCCCCCAGATGACACCACATAACTCTACTTCGTATGTCATGAGTCGAAATAACCATCCTCAAATTGTCGTTAATCCGGTTCAACAAGGTATTAAATTTCAGAAAAAAGCCGGCTCGAAATTACATTGGGTATGAAAATCAATTAATTTTTTGCATTTATGGATAGAAATTTTCATAAGCTGGGCATTTCCGTTCATCATGGATGAAAATTAATCCCATTTTTCTCCATTATGCATTGGTTAAGAGGCAATGAAATCGCTGAAAATGGTCCGGGAAATCGGCATTTTGTTTTATAATAATCCACCAAAAGCGAGCCTTTTTCCTCGCTAGGGGGCTTACAGCGCCCACCAGACCCCAGCTGAAAGTAGTCCCTCCGGGTGCTCCGCGCCCTCCTCTCGTATCGCTCGCTTCGCTCGCATCAAAACAGCTGGTAAGATTAAATTTCCTTATTTCGACCCCTATATGTATTTATATATGGTTGGGGAGAGGCTTAGGGGAGTATTTCTCATCATTGCCAGGAACAGAATATTTAGCATCTGGTACCACCATGGTGTTTCAAACTTATGCTTAGCCTTCAATCTAAAAACTCCTGCTGCAAACCCAGTAGTAAAATGGATACCTGGCATCAGCTGAGGAAGGATAAAAAGGCAGCGAGGAAAGAAACTGACTATCCTACCTAACTATACCGTTGCTCAAAACATGTGATTCCCTACACCTCTACACTCTGAATAGAGTATGTAACTACCTTTACCATAGTGAGGTTTGCATGGAAACATTCGTGGGCTCTGCTACAGCGTGGCTTTACCATTACATCCACCGTAAGGTAACTACATCCATTGGGTACAACTCATTTTGAGGGCTAGTTGTCGATAAATATATGATGATGGAGGATAACGTGCATTGCCTCCAAACAGGGAGGATTCGAGTGACATGCCCTTCCCACTCTTCACACGTCTCAGCGAGATTGAATCCTCAACTAGTTATAATCTGTGATAAGAATCTTAGGAGCGAAGCTCTTGTCACGGTTAGTAGTGAAGAGGGGAGATACGAGTACTATCCAGCTAAAAAAAACCTCTTTAAATTAATTCAAATGTTGAACTTTCGTATACTATTGTTATGTTTATAAGCCTTATATACAGGCATTTATATTTAAGAAATCATTTTATTCTTTATTTTACTCGTTAATTAGGATTATTAGTTAAGTGGCAGAGTTAGCAATAATAATGGTTGTAAAATGAATGATTTTAAAAATATGAAAGAGTTAAAGGTTTTGTTCGGACACTTTTATCCCGCTCCAACTTTGATCCTCCCACCACTTTGTACATGGTGACACTTTGTGAAAGTTAGTTTTGCAGGACTATATCCTTTGCGATACAGATAATTTTTATGTATATGCATGTAAACGAATAAATGTGCATACATGCATTGAAGAGACAAAGAATAAAGCAAGAGTAAAGCTTACATATTTCCCTAATTCTCAGTACTCCCTAGTTTCATCTAAGTGAACTACCTTACAAAGTGGTCATTCGCAAAGTTTTTATTGCCTTCCTCGTCAATGGTGATAAAAAGCAATTTTTAACATGTTACAGGCAAGCAAAATGTATGCAAAATGGAAAGGTCTGAATTGGTTCAGTGTGAATTGAGTGAACTGGTTAAACGGTGGATTGCTACGAAAAGACAGCAAATGTCTTACCTGCATTCTAAATCTTAGATAAAGAAAACTGATTATGGCTTCTTTGTTCAATAAAGCTTTGTTTATAAACAACCATCTTAGATGATAATAGGGTGTTAAGTGTCGTTCTTCAGAAGAATTGGCAGAAGACGGGGAACAAAAAGGTATTTTTTAAGATAGGATACGTAAAATGATATCAAAATATTAAACAGGGTTCAATTTATTATTTAGAAGGTCAAGAGCCAATCATGTCTAATTCTACTAAATTCTGGTCTATAAAGCGTCTAATATCATTCTTTAAATAAATGTGAACCGAATTTTTAAATTCAAAAGGTCACACCCCTAAAAATGGCGATTGGTTTATACTTCCAATTTAGTAATGCTTAACGAGGTCTACAACTGAGTACATATCAAAGGGCAATGCTGAATATCCTTTTACTTTAACATAGATCGATCAGTTCAGAAACTAAACACCCACATAATCCTTGTAACTTTGTCACTTTATCGCGCAAGATGCCTGTGGCCTTTACGTTTGGTCCAACCATCTAAAAGTAGGTAGATTACTAACCTACAGGATATAAACATCCTAGATTAGGAAATTGTCGTGACATATGATGTTGAAAAACAAGGATCTTTTGTCAGCAACAATTAAACATTGGTTTAACATACTTATCCACGGGATGGAGATTCTGTTTTGTGAAAGTGAAACTTTGATATTGAGTTTCTCACTAGGACTAAAGCACTTCGAATACATGCCTACCCGATAACTGTTTATTTTTTATTTCTCTCACTATACTTTCATCCTTGTGTTGTCAATTAGTTAAGTCAATATCTCAGTAAAACATTTATGAAATGTTAACTCCCGTTGGATATCCGCTTTTTTGTTGACGACATCTATGGCTCAATAAAGAACTAGCATGATCCCATTCAATTACAGCCGCATAAACTAACAACAATGGGCAATTTACTAGCTCAATGGTTCTGATCTTCCTTTCGGTCGTATCCACTTGTCATCCTACAACATATTTGATGTCTTCTCTCATCCAACCACCCATTTTCTTTTATGAATAACTTATGACCTCAGAGTATTTCAAGAATCTGCACTTAGCTCTAATTGCGTGAACGTTGTATTTTCGAAGTTCTTAGAGCACACTCTATCACGTTCAAGTCAGTGGAATATTTCACGCACGTACTGGCATTCTTAAGGTACTTACTTTTTCGATCAATTCTTCAGGAGGAAAGGAGTGGGCACAGATGCCTGCAGGCCCATAACGAGCTAATTGCACTTTTCATACCAAGTGAAGGTCACTGCCACCTAAGATAAATATTCGTGTAGTGTCAATAAATCCAGGACCATTTTCAAGATGTCGGAACAAGCACCTCAAGAAGTTGTACAAACAGAGATCACCACCACCACTACCACTACTACTACAACTACCTCGACTAAAAAAGGCAACAATCTGCTGGATATATATTTTCTATGCAGTATACCTGGCCTTTTTAAAATGGTGGAGTTTATATTTGTCCTTCTTGGTTTGATCATAGTCGGATCAGTGGACTACAGAGGATCGGTGGGAGTTATTGAAATATACGTTTTAGTTCATGCAGTCGCAATGGTTTTTATCGTACTACACTTTTGCCTTCAGCTTTTTAAAGTCTGCAGAAACTTCCCCTCATTTCTTAACAATCCAGTTACCACTGCAGTCTTATGCATTTTGGCATTCATTGTATTTTTGGCAAGCTCTTCCTACGTGTTAAAGTATCGTCAGGATAATGTAGACCTAAATACTTCGACATCAAGTATACTTGACAGATTAGCTGCAGGAGGGTCGTTCGGCATTCTGGTTTCATTTGTGTTCTTGTTCGAAGGTGTATTTTATTTCTTCCTTTTGATGAAGAAAGTTTCAAGTAGAAAGGAAAATGGCAATAAAGAGGAAGCGACTGCTCCAACGCAGTAAATTTGAAGCTAGCTGTCAACCGTGAATGGTAACATGAACTGGATGGTGGATCTAAGATTCACACAGAAGCATGAAAATGACGAAAAGTTAAGAATTGACACAATTATAAATAAACTGCATTTTACTGAATATACTCAAATCCACACATTTTTCTTAAAGACTTTGTACTATGATAGTGTGTTTTGAATTTTTACCAAGTCATTGAACTTGCAAATTGTTGCATTTTACGATGTTTTGTAATTAGGTTGTCACAAGGGTATGTTGATTTATTGCCACAGTTAACTGTTTGGTATAGCGTTTTATGATAGCGATAGCGTTTTATAGCGTAGTATTTTCCCACTTCAGCATTTTATAAATAGTGAACCTTGATAAGCTTCAGTACTAGAGTGTATTTTACCTCCTCTTTTTTCTACGAAGGACAGAGGTATTCCTTGAAGAGGCACAGATTCTAGGTGTTTACTTTGTTAGATCAGGAGGAGTACATTACACCCGTAAAGTATATGGTCAGTAAACCACTCATTCATTAAAAGTAGGAACTACCGAGTGTCTCATAGTGCCCTCTGTGTTGCTTCTGCTTGTGGAACATCAGTATCGCCGATGTTCACATATGCAGTTATCATTCCTTGTCAACTTATTGCTCATCAGCCACCGTGTAAATTTTCTCGTGTCTTTCAGTATCATTATCATTATCATTATCATTATCATTATCATTATCATTATCATTATCATTATCATTATCATTATCATTATCATCATAATCATAATCACCATCGTCCTGCTTCTAACTTAAACCATTTCCGACAACCTCATCCCTAACTATGAAATATCGAGCACCACTCTACAGGGCATAAATAGAGTGGGGCTATGCTAAGCTCCAAACCTGTACATGCAAACCTCTTTAAAAGTTCGCGGCAAATGGACTGACTCTACCCTATAATCTCAAGTACAGGCAATCTCTAAATCAGAAGCTCCTGATGAGGATTTGGTCTCTTGTTCAAACCGCCTTAAAGAAACAGTAAAACCACTTAACACGCCAGCTAATATCTAATGTCCCACACAGACAACGCCCACTTACAGGTGTCTTTGCATGGCTCACTATTTGAGTTTCAGAATACGAGTATTTACTGAATGACTGACGAGCGACTAGAAAACGTACAACGAGCAAAACACCATCACTACGTTGCTTGAATGTACGAGAGGGGTCACTAAAATCAACTTTCACCGGCGAAGAGTCCGGCTAATGTAGCTGTAGTTTATTATCAATGGCTTCATTTAGAGCTCCTGGAAACCAATTTGAAAAGGAGGTTTCAATCCCTGAGTCCCACGAGATTTTCTAGGAATCAGATGTGGCTAACAGAGATATGGTTTATCTCAAAAAGTACACCATGCCCCCCTTTCCTCCTCCCCCAGGCACACGTAGTTCTCGTAGATTACATGGTAATAAAGTTACCGTCGGAACGAAGTTGATTCAAAGCTAGTCTAGCTAGAAACGCACTTCTTAGCAGAATTAGCATTTGTTCTGTTGTTAGATCCTAATATTTTCTTCCTTATGTTACTCGGGCATTATGCGCACTTGGCTTTGAGGTATAGGGAATTTTATCTAGGCGCCACCAGTGATTAAGTATTTGTACCTTTTTTAAGAATGTTGTCGCATTCTTGCACTACATCAAACAATAACCTTTGACCTTCGTAAACTTTCTACTTTTCCTTTGATGTCGATCTGGCGTTTTAGTGTGAAGCCTTATCTCGTTCTTAGGATTCAGTGCCCACTAGTACTTGTACGCCCGCCCCCCTCCCCTCAAGATGGAAAAGTTGACCCTTGACACAGAGATTCAAGATTAGATTTTCTATTGACACAAGGCAACTGGAACTGCGACTATCCCTCCTTTTATCATGTCAGTCAAAGTATACATCGATGTAGTTGAATTCCGTTTTATTTAACAGAAGAGACAATTTAAAATCGAAACAATCAGATACACGCCTCGAGGGGCAGCGACACAATCCTAGCAACCTGCTTTATTACTAAACAAAAACTGCATAGCTTAATAAGGATAGAGAATTCAACTATACAAGATATGTAAATTGCAGAGCAATGAATGAATGTCCCATTAAGGTGGTGAGCTCATAAACAAGTTAACCATGATGAGGAGGTTCAATTCCCATGACGTATTGCAAGGTGCATTCAATTTTGACAAAATATCGTGTCAGGTCATCTGCAGGTTAGGTAAACAAGAGCGATATCGTTTCCCTCCCTGCATTTGAGATGCCTGGGTCATACCCTGAATGCATATTAGTACTTGTATAAGTGCACTGGAAACACCCGGCCGAGCGATATGAAAGAACTGCCCAGTTGGCAAGGGCGAAAAATTTAATGTTGACATATTAAGTTTAACTTTCCGGATTAATGTATCCTAGTCCAGGCACTGCACTGGCAACGTCGAAACAATAAAAGTGTCCGAAATCACGTTAACCCTTATGATCGGCCGGGTTTGGCCGGTAAGGCAGGATGGGGAGAAACATTTTCGCCCGCTTTTGGCCGGTATGACTAAAAACAGGGGCTAAAATGCCAATGCTAAGCTAGTATCCCGTACTTAGAAACCACAGTTGTCACGAGTATCTATAGTATAATCATTGAAACTTTCGTTAACGAATGTGTAGGTAAGATAAAAACTACTTTGTTAAAATTCCGCCTCTTGTCGTAACTCGAAACAAAAGTTTTTAACATCCTCCGCTTCAGGTTCTGTAAAATCAAGCTGTTATAAAAAACTATGCTTTGAAAACAATAAGACAAAACTGGAGCGAAGGACACAAATAAAAATTTACGAAAAAAACATAACGAAAGAAGAGAGCAAAATGAAAAATATTACTTGAAGAAAGAGAGGAAAGAAAAACGGTAGAGAGAATAAAATGAGAAAAGAAAAGGTAGAAAGGGGGAAGACGAGAAAATGAGGCAAAAGAAGATAGAGAAAAGGGAAAGAAAGAGCAAAAAGAAAGGAAAATAGCATGGAAAATAGAACTAGAAAGAAAGAGAGAAAGCCACAAGAAAGAAAATAGAAAGGAAAACAAAATTGGAAAAGAAAAATGAAAGGTCGATAGATTCGCGAATAACGTCGTATAAAAAGAGAATCTTTGTCTCGTGAAACGACAGGTATGCTCATTAGTCTGTTCGTCAGCCATGTCTAATATTTCGCCTGTTAGCTGGTGTCCGCCATCAATTAAATTATGACTTTCAAATCTTTCCTAATTATACCGCTATAAACTGTATTCACGGTACTGGTTGAAGTCAACATCAGTGCGGTCATTCAAAGGAAGGTCGGTGAAGTCGGAGATCACGATTTACTGCCCTTTCTTTATCTTCTATTAAAATTGAAGCTACGTGCACGGCGACAGTACACTCACTATGCAGGTAAACGATAACAAATTCAAGTAATAAATTTCATATACTTGGCATTGGTTTTTGTCTTCCTACATATGTTAGGAAAAAACAAGATTGCTTCATGTTATTACTAAAGGTAAATGAAGAATACGGTTTCATTTCTCAAAGACGTTTTCAAACCTCATACTCCAATAATCACGCTAGACCTACAGGAAAGTGCTTATAGGGATCCTAAACTTTGAACATTTGTTACAATACCCTCCAAAATTAGTAAAACGTATACATCCTTATGAAAGTGCCATTGGGTGTTGGCAGGGTCTTCTTGTAAGAAAAATCAGTTACCTTGTTATTGTTTACCTTGAGTTTGAGTACTCATTTTACTCTCTGTAAGTAAACAAGCTACACTAAATAATTGCACATAATTTTACGTTGCTATTAACTACAAACGGTGGCATATCTACAAAATAACAAGCAAGTTACAACTTAATTATATTTCTAGACGTGAATCCGCACCCTATAAAATCGTACGTAAATGAGGCACAGTCATCATTTGAAACTGTCTGGTTAGATTTTTATGCTCCCATAAATTATCATAAGGATAAATGAAAATTTGATAAATGGTTTCGTTTAGTAACTTACCTTATAAAGCTTGGATATAAACATATACATAATTAAGAAAGGAGAACTGAAAAAAGCCGGGTTTTGATTAACAATTAACGACCTTGATGATTTAACATTGTGTCTTGATGTTTGTCAAGTGGGGACTTACTCTTGACAATGATTATCATTATCAACCAACACTATAGGTATTTATATTTAATGGTAGCTCGGTCGAACTTTGTGCGCCTATTTCAGTCTGCTAGGAAAGACGGTAATTGAGTCTGTTCGATTTTAACTTCCATTCTTACATCCGATGTCTATTATGTGATGATAAATATCGATATAACGTCACCTAATAATAAACAAATAAATTAAAAATAATAAAATAAAAGTAAATTGTATCAGTATTTTTTTGTTTTTAGTTTTGTCTACAATTAAAACTCCAAGTTGATATAATGAAAAAACTAAAGTTCGTTTAGATAACCTATATGTCATACAATATTTAGGTTAATAAAGTTATTTGTCTTATAAATTATATAATTAATGGTTACAAAAGGCTACGGCTGGTTTTGATTACCTTCCACACACCTCTCCATTGGTAGTATCTGTACCGATACTCGAAGAATCCTATGCAGCATGACATATTCCGTAGAATTGGCGGATTTCTCCCTGGCTGATGTTTTTGCTGAGAGCATATAGCAGACCCGAACGTCATAATATGATCTTTATAATCAATCACAAGAGCACAGTCAGAGATTCTACTTACTCACACCTAATTCTACTGTCTAGAGCTCTAGCCACAGTTCCTATTGTTTGCGCAGAATGCTTGCGCGCATTAATAATGGCAAAACCACAGATTGCTGGTAGACGTGAATGAATACTGCGCTCACGTATAGATGCGATCAATAATTGACACAGATGTACACAACCTTCAAGCATGACATGAAAATAATTGGTAGATAATGCACTAGAAATCGCTATAGTTACTTCCACAAAGTAGCGTTTACGAAACGTTTTAAGAATCTATGAAGTCAAAGTTCGCTGGTCTTACATCAGATGACGTATTTGACGCTCCATAAAGAGGCCTTTACTGCCAAAGTCTGACGTGCTTCTTTTCAAAACAAGTTTGGGTCAGTAGCCTCTCTATTCATATCTTACATGAATCAGCATTTGATTCGGACGTGGGACAGTTGTATAGGAGTAAATTCTTGAGAAATTTGTCAAGGTTTTTAACAATTCCTCGTCCGCCTACTTCTTCTTATTCTCTTCTTTCCGCTTCTTCTTACACTTGTCATTGTTTTCTCCATCTCTTTCACTGCCTATTTTATCCGGCTAATGACAGCTTAAATACATTTTCATCTGATAGCAAATTCTCCATATTTATGTCCCAGCCCCTCATACACACCCCTTAAACCCACCCGTTTCCTTGAACCAGTTTTAGACAATCTTACTCCTACAACTTGACCCCCCTAGGCTCTTCACAACCTCAAAAATAAGAATTTTATCTCTTTTCTAACTACCTCTAAAATTTATGAAGTATACTTACATAGGTGAAAATGCAATGTATTTTCGTTAAATTTATAAACGCAGTAAAGTTTAGAAAGTTACAGGTCAACAGTTGTTTTTCATCAACAAACTATTTGTCATGTAAACCACGTGACTACATACTTCAAGGAGGTTAGGTAGACATACTTTCTTTATAAGAATATTTGGAATCATCGATGCGTAGAATGTTCTTCGATAGTTAACAAGCACAGAAGTTCTTAATATGCTCCTAATACAAAATAATGAAAAGCCCTCCTCTTCTAACTATTCTAGTTCGGAAATACAGCATCATAATCAAAATATTCAAAGGTACAATCAAAGAAAGATAGCAAATGGACTTAACATTAAAAATGATATCCACGCTCAATCTCAGTCCACTTAATGTAGTGTGTACATCACTAAAATGTATACTATGTTCTGTGTATTAATCCAACTTAAGCCCCCTCACCCCAGCCCAGCCTCACCTCCCTATCCTAAGATGTTCCTCTTTTAATCTTAAGACTTGCGTTTTTATATGCTAAGTTATTGCGTATCCAATCTGCGAAATATTACAATTTAAGTCGCTTACTATGCATTTTCCAGGTAACGTAGTACTTAAGAGTTTAAACCAAATCACCCATCAGTAAAAAGAAAATAAGTATCTGGAGTTTCTGCTTAGACGTGGTAAGCAATTAACTTCTTTCAGAATATTTAATTCTCTCACGCAACGCAGGCATCCGGGAAGTGCGTAGATAAACCAGATCTTAGTCTTGGGATAAAGAGAATGAAGTACCTTGGATCCATTGCAAATACAAATGAGACATTTTGAGGGCAAACTTTCCCTTTTCAGGAGCTTTCGGGGGTGTGCTAATCCTGTCCCTATTTGTCAGCCACTGCTTTCTTCACCAACTTACCATGGGCTCTTTATGACCACGTCTTGCGGGTTTAGCTTATTACCGGACTGCTAAAGTCATGATTTAAATACTGCCTATCACGATCCAACTGCAAAACTACTACGATAGTATACACTTTTCTCTTATTCATTGTATGTGCTTGGGATTCTGAGCGTTATGTAGTGATAACAGATACTAGGTTTAGTTGGCTATTAACAGCAAAACGACTTGACGAAACGGTTTCTTACAAACACGCGCGACTCACACGGTACAGCCAAAGATTGCTCTGATCCTTGTCTATATTATCCTCTCCATTAGTTTTACACCAAAGAGATAAACCTCAGATTATCCATGGCATCTTCAACTAACTTCAAACGGGGTCCATCATTTTCTGAACACGTACAAAAATAGTTAGGCAGACAGTAAATAAATGTGTATGTGCTATGCACGATTTTCAATATCTTCTACTTGTCGAACACGTGTAGAACTTTCTATTCTGAGCCTTTGCTACAGCTATCATTTGCCAGAACATTGTAGGAGCTAGTTTTATTATAAATTTTACTGAGGATTTCTCATATCATGCTGCACCTGAGGATAATATATAATACTCGTAGATGATATTTAAAAATGGAATCATTAGTGAAGTGCCATTGACCTGTTTCGTTGCATCCTCATCAGAATGGCTCGTGCAAAGAACAAGTTGTTCAAACATTCAAGTATCATTTACGATAACTCGCAAACAAAGAAAGGGATCGAAGCAAAAATTAGTCGACCGCTGATTGGACAATCATAAAGACCTACCAACAATTTGGAGGTGCTAAAATTGTTAGAACAATTTCAGAGAAAACACAAACTCCTGTTCTCGGCAAAGTAAAGGATCCCGGATTTTGATGAAAACCGCTTCTAAAACTTTCAGATGGAAAGCTGATCTAGCTTTAGCTAATATACAAAAACAATCATTCGTATATGCTCACAAACAGTGGTGCTGATGCTTAAATGTTTGAACAGCTCGTTCTTTGCACGAGCCATTCTGACGACGGTGCAACAAAACCGGTCAATGGCATTTCACTAATGATTCCCTTATTAAATATTAGGCCCTATTTACAAATTTTGTAGTACCATGAATCTTTTCTGATAATAATACTCTTAGAAATTTCCCAATTTTTTACACAGGGCTGTAAAATTTCAAAATGTTTTTAAAAACGTCAGAAACTTTCAGGAAATATCACCGTTATCTCATCAGTGAGCTAAGTTATCAAAGAAAAAGTAAAATTTAGTTTTGTAGTTTTAGAATATCAGTACGAAACCTTTTGATAGACGTTAACTACTTCCACTCTTTGTTAGAACGATTTCCGTTTATGTCACACACGTTTTTGCCACCTCTTCGATATGATGAGTTTGTTGGTTTCAGTACTTGAATACATGCGAAAGTTGTAGATCATGACTTGAGTTCTTCATCACTTGTTTTGAATTCGTTACGGGTATTCACCGCGCTACCGTGCGTTAAAGGCACATCTTTCATCATGTAGTTGCAGCTTTTCACATCATCAAAAACTGCTTCCTTGTGATGAAAACGAGGAATGTCACTAACTCGCTTTAAACTTGGAAACACAATGTAACTAAGGGAACATTTGTCATCAGGTTCCAACTCTACCATAGGTTTCTGTAGAAGTTTGCTCTCATGAAATGGGACATAAAATCTACATCGACGTCAATACAGTGTAAAATCATGTCCCTGTACAAGCTTTCTTAATCCATCAGCACCTTTCTACAAAAATATAGTTAGTTGCATACCATGAAATGGTACGTGTTGAAAAGCATTAATTTTACAATTATAGAAAATTTTCCTTCTATTACCGATCAGATATTCTTTCATGGTGCAGCTGCCGTTATTATTAAACTTACTTTTTTTGAGTTGTCAACATTATATTACCTCCCTCATTTCCTGTTAAAACCAATCTCCTTTGACGTCATGGCATCATGAAAATGGCGGTATCTAAGAATTCAACACAGCAATTAATTCTGAAGCTTGCTGTTGACACCAATGTCATGTTTTGTATATGATCGTTGGGCACATATATTCTCATTATTCTGGCTCATTAGCTGATGTTGTTTTGTAGACAGGCGATAGCATTGACGCTAATGTGATCTCTGAATCGTCTATCCAAACATCTGTTACCAGACAATAAGAGTCTGATTCGTTCGTGAATCGTTTATTATTCATAAATGGCTTGTACATCAGGGCATGTTGCTGAAAGTAGACATAATACACAGGGTTGACACCATAAGGTTTGCAGGGAGGAATACGGTTACGTTACCTTTTATATATCTGCATTCTTACACTTTGCAATTGAATGTGAAAAGCAATAAGTTTTTGTCTCCTTTAAGCCTTTAGAGTCATTGTGCTGATCCCGGTAAAAAAAACCTTTATCTAATTTATACTACTCCAAGTAAAAAAGAGGGATCAGTGATCCAATTCTGCCAAGGAATTCAGTATGCTGTAATTTGCAGAAAAAATGAGAGCAAACTATATATATGGAAAACCTTTTTTCTAATTATTATGTATTTCTATTTATGCTTATTATATATTTATATAAAATGTTTGGTTTATGTAATTATAACATCATGTTAACTAAAGCCATTATTCGTTTACCAGCACTCAAGATCGTACAGTCTTGTTGCTTCTCTTATGACCAAATCTTTTTACGAAGGACATGGAATGACTTTTCGTTTTTACATCCTCCTTGTGCATGCAAACCTTGACTTTTAATACATTTTAAGGAATGAAACATTTCAAAAAAACACTAAGAAAGAGTAAATAAATACGGGGGGGGCGTTAATGTTACAGATAGACCGATTGAAATTACGAATATATAGCTGTATACTGATGCTTGTGGAAAACTCAGGTTAGCTTGTCCACGATCATAGACCTTTAACTAAGTTTCGACGTCACTGCCTGATCGTTAAGAGGATCTTTCAACATCACACTTTGGGGATTATATTATTAAGACATCTTAATATTATTTTTAAGAAGTAAGACGGTATTATAAATATGTTATTTGTGAATAGTTATCAAAACGTGTCTGTTGCATCAAGATGCTTTGATGAAAAGATTTTATATGACACTTCCACACCGAGTAATGCTCGCCCACGAAATATGATGATTGATTACCTTTGTTCCTACTTTTGTTCGATTCTTCGCAGATATCAAATGCTGAAGGAGCTCTTCCAGTGTGATTGTGTTTAAAGTATCTTTGATTAAAGGGGTTGATATATTTGTGGCTATAGACAACTCATTCTCGTTTTTATTTTGCTTAGAGGATTTGTTATATCAGCGGTGCCCCTCTTTTTGCATAAGGACATGATTTTGTTTAGTGTTGATTGTTCCATTTTCTACCTTCAACTCGTAATTTTCATAACTCATATAATAATGCATTGTTTTCAGAATTATCGAATAAGAGTCCCCTAGCCATCCCTCTTCGTGACCCTTTCAGCAGTCTAAATTTTTTAGATGGAACATAAAAAGTAAAAACTCTTAACCTGTTGTAGTTCATTGATTCCTTAAGAACAGGGAAGGATATTCAATATATTTAACAAAAAACTTCAGAGGCAGAACCCTCGGAATGACTTTGATGTCTAAAAACTCCAGATAACGAAGAGAATTTGTCTTTTGTCTTCCTTGGTGACAAACGCTTTTTCTAAACTTTGTTATTCAAAATGTTCGGTTGGAGTCTGTTGAGGTCAAAGATGAGAAACGAAGTATCACTACCGACTTCTAACAGTGACAAACAGTTGTTTCAGCTCTGTAGTCACTGGTATGAAGCATGTTCCTCAAGCAAAACAGATGGTTGTTGGTTTACCACTGTGAAATAACTTTGTGGAGTTTGTAGATGAATGTGGTTACGATGTATTTGTGTTTAGAACATAACTGCAATAAGTTGTTAAGCTGATGAAGGAAGATCATTGTTGGAGAATGATACAAACTCAGACTGTCTGTTTGAGGTTATTTGGTATTAGACAAACTATTTAGGAAGATAGCAAAGGTACGTAGTACATTTTCTTGATAAAATTACTCCTCGAACTTTCAAAGTTTGCCTTCATTTTGTAAATTGATCTTGTAGGGCTTCTTGTAGTTTGTAGACGACAAATGTGAAGAATGATATTTGTGGATGATTGCTATGCGTCTCGAGAATGAATAAAAGTCCTACCCAATTCTCTACCCAACGTCCACTTTTGTTTATATTACTGCTATAGTTATTGAAATGATGACGAAAATACTATGTTTAAGACAATATCTTAAAGTGAGCAGAGTATCGCCACAAAAAAACCCAATAAATTCTTAGCCTCGTTCTCAGCGCTCCCCTCACTTGAAACATTTGTGCGTTTAATGGCCTCTATACTGCTCAACACTTGTACTCTCTAATGTGTTTTTAGCAGCTTTGATGGTCACATGTCTTCACTGTAGGCAAGTGTAGATCGTATTAGCTTTGATACGACCCTATAAGAGGATTATCTCAGAAGAGAAAGAAACGCCTTCCTTTGTTGTAGCCACAGAAACACAACATTGTTGGTATGGGTTAAGACTAAGATTTTCTCTACGTGTAGAACTGAGAAAGATTTCTGAATCTGATCATGTTTCATGCCAAAAATAACATGCCCTTCATCAATAATTTATTACCTGACGACAATCGTCACATGATCATGAAATATTGACAAAATAATTGTTATCTTGGTCACATTTTGCTAAACAACAAGATTTCTTTAATAGGAACACGCATGCAGTGTAATGAAGAGTGACGTCATTAGACCTTTTTTGAATGCTGGAACCTGAAATAGTGTGCCATACAATTTCACCTTTCCTGTAATCAAATATTGTCAAGAATGGTAGTTTTTACACATCAATACATTCCCATGGCAATGCCCTCATAAAAAGTGTTTTCAAAGATTCAATCAATACCCCTGAAACATTGTACTCTGTTTTTAAACTTTATGAAAAGATATTCTCTGAATCTACATCACCACCATCATGTCGTATGGCTGACATCAGCCTTCGACTGCGTCTGCTTCATTTCCTCTTTTACAGAAATCAACTGACATATTGTAAAATCTTACTTGTGCCAAAGTGAGCATTTGTTTTGAGGATGGCTTCAAAATCATTCCTTCGATAGCATGATTATGGTTTAGTTTAAAATTGTACGATTTAACCAAACAGTTACAATTTATCATTCAGTTACAATTTATCATTCAGTTACAATTTATCATTCCGTTACAATTTATCATTCAGTTACAATTTATCATTCAGTTACAATTTATCATTCAGTTGCAATTTATCGTTCAATTAACTGTGGATGGATGGGCAGTTTTAGAAACCCGTTAGTGGACTGGTCTATGTTGAGCTTTTTGGTAAGGCGTTTAGAGGGACTGACAGCCTTTAAGCTATACCATTTTGCAACATAGGCCCTAAAATCTTAACTATATATTTTGATGATCATAGCCTGAAGGACGTTGTTGGGCAACTTGGAGACTGGGAGAGTGCGGCCGCCCTCAATAATTATATTTCAGAAATGAAAAACATTATTCTATGAAATACAAATTATTATACATGCCGGATGGCAGTATTTGATTATTTTTTATTATTATAGTGATGTTGCTCCTGCTTTGATATTGTTTGTGTATCACTACCTATGCGAAGATGATCAAACTGTGCTTTTGCTTCCGCACACATTAAGTTTATAGTATACACAACCGCTGAAGATGTGATATTTGAAAACATCAATAGTCCCGTCAATTCAGATAATTTGTTATCAGCTTCTTTATTTACTATATCGCAAAAGTCAACCCATTGCTTGTCTTTGTTGTTTGCAACAAGATTGAAATGTTTACCTAGAACATCGGATGAGACCTAGGCACACTTCAAATATTGAGGACTCCCGGGTCCATGACTAACGCTTACCTAGATTTTTCACCAGAAGGAGCACCTTTTAAAAAATTTAGACACTCTTCCATGTCAGAAATCCTATACTTAAAAGTATGCTACTTCATCCATACTGGGTTGTTTACAGATACCAAGAAACTGTACAGATATTGTAAGTAATGTATTTTATTAAAGGTATGCGGAGAGGGGCTAAGATTGAGAGTAGTGATGACGACTTGAGGATATATTATTTTGAATTAATGGAGTCAAGTTCGAATCAACCACCACCATTCTTGACTAGGAATTCCTGTCTATACAGCGCAATGCAATAAGACATCACGGATTCTTAGTTTCAGAATTTGAAATGCTCTTCTACTCATTTTGAATTCGCAGTTGTCCTCAACACCCAGCAATTAGCTAGATTTACATTGGACTCACAGACTGCTAACTTCGCCAAACTCAAGTTCTTTGATTTTTAATTCAACTTCTTCTTTCATCACCCCTTAGTTGTCCATCGCTAAGTTGATAACTTGCTGAGCCAGGATTTATTTTTAATATGATACTTTCAGTATCTGCATGCCCGTATGTGGACAGCTAAACGGGGCGTTGACTGGGAGTGGCGGCTACAAGTTGAACATAAATACTGCCAAATGAGTAAGTTGACTACACAAAATTCGCTTTAGTCTGTTTTCTGTTGCTATGTCTTTTTCCACTTTTTTCTTTGGCATGGAGAACAGACTTTTTCCAACTTCTTTCTATCAAATGCATCTTCCTCCTATGTTTGGTATTTTATCCCAATGTTCCTCATGTGTCTTTTCACGACGTTTCTGTAACAAAGTTTCTGTTCACCTCCTATTCGCGATTCGTGGGCGAGTTCTTCATCAACCACAATGTCTGTTGTCAGGAAGAGTCTATTTCGGAAGATACCACTGAAGACGTTCCTTTCTCCGTGGACTTTCCTTGAATTGATTTCGTTAAAGATTTGCATCAGCACAAAGGTATTGAACACCAGCGTCAGATGCGGACTGGCCTTGTCGTGACTGATTGAGAAGCCATATTCAATATCGAATAACTTGTGACCATGGAAACACAACACCAGCAACACTATAAGCTGATACACAGAGTGTCCAATGATGAAACGGAGCATGGAGCGAGATATCAAGGGCTTTGTACGTCCATACGGCTTTCGCTCTAGAAGGGTGTCAGTTGGTTGTTCCGTTGCCAAGGCAAGGGAAGCGAACGAATCCATAATTAAGTTGACCCACAGAAGCTGGGTTGCAGTTAGAGGACTTTGCTGCAAACAAAATGAGAATGGGTTTTAATTATCACATAGAATTATGCTCACTCTATTCTACTAAGAAGTCCCCCTTCTACCTTTATATGAAAACAAGATACGAGCAAGGCTAGTCATCCTCCACATTGCATCGTTTACTTTCAAACTGCCACATTTCTGTCTCTTTTACGGAAACGAGTTTTCTTACTTTAGGGATGCTAATCTTTTTTTCCTCAATGATAGCAAGTTTTTTGTATCAGGCATATATTTTATCGACAGAAAATACTACTTCTCTTTCTGCTTACATTCTCCATGTATCAGCTCTTTTTCTTCAAACTATGTTTCTTACAAAATTAAAAAAGGGCATCTTTTTTTTTCTCAAGGTAAAACCATACTTTTGAGTTTCCTATCTGTTAGCTCAGTTTCTTCAAAAGTTGTTTTCAAGAAAATGAAAAACATGCACACTAAGGGTCTATTCATGCCATTAGGGAGTAGAAAGCCTGTACCCAGTTACCTCCTTAACATTAGCTTGTATACCTAAACGAACAGCACAGGCATCAAATCTCTAATCAGCAAGAAAATTCAAATGCCTGAAGATGAGATATCATGGATACAAAAATTGGTTAAGCTTTTCACACAATAAAGACAACAACCTTCTATGAACGCTCTTTTCTCACAGATTATTAGTTTGAAACATGTGTGTTTTGCGAATAATGCAACTTCATATACTTTCTTCCATTAACAGCAAACGATTTCGCTCGTTGGCTATCCTGTTTACACTGAAAACTAAATTCAACGTCCGACAATCCTGTTTAATATTCCTTGCCAATCACATTGGTGTCGTTTTTCTTTGACTTCGATTCATGGCAATTTAATCCTCCTGCAGTCTCAAGTCTGGTTTCTATGCAAGCATTACTATTGCTAGGATCAGTATCTCCGCTTGGGAGGATAACAAGAAATCCTGGCGATCGCATGGAAACATATCTCTTGGGATCGTAGCGATCCAAAAGACCTGCTTTCAGACAAGCGTTACATTGTTCAGATCACTCGAGAACGGTTGCTGGGAAAAATCTGTCATGTTTACGGTCGCTAGGATTGGGGAGAATGGGATATTACTACATCGGCGAACTTGCCATGCTTTAATTGTTCCCATCACCAAGACTGCAAGAAGTTTATTCTACAAGATCGACTCGGGCGCAAATCCTTCTCTTGCAACTGCATTATTCAGGATCCCTGCCCCCTAATACAATCGATTCAATACTCCCAAAGTAGGAAGCATTAAAAGTTACAATTCTCTCTAAGTTTAATGGTTGGTACAATTCGTAGAGAGCAGGTTTTTGATCTCAACTAAGAATGTAACACTCGCTGCCAGAACTATTTGGAGTATGTGAAATATATTTTCAAAATTTCTGGCATAGACTGGCACAATTATCCTTCGATTATTGCAATCCAAAGGGCTGTTTTGCAACAATCCCCGACACTGTCCATTTCAATAAACGATAGATAAACTTCTGCCGTATCATTCTGGGCAGTAACATTGATGAGAGAAACACTTGTATCTCGGCGACGGCATTTTAAGTACTACGGCCATTTTAAGACTGCCAAGTCTCTATCCATCGCCTTAATATAGAAGGACGGAAATACACAGCAGAACCACGATAAGTCAATACTTCCCTTCTTCACGAAGGATATGCGCACTTCAGAGCGTCCCTACAATTTTTACACCTGCCAACAGGCTACTAAATGATTATCAAAAACTTCTGTATTCAAGCTTCTTCGAACAACATAGAGCCTTGCACCTAATGGCCAAGACTGGAGGAACATAGCTGGCAAAACACTTCATCATGGATGGAAAAGGCAACAAGTTACCATTAAAAAGTGCAGGTCTTATCCTAAATGGTTATACTTTGCATCCTAAATGACGTTATTGTTGGAATAACTAGTGCCTATATAATCCTAACGCAAACGTTTTAAGTAAAACGCCAAGTTAAAATAAGGAAAACTCTATTCTATTAGTGCCCTGTCTGTGGCAGGCCCA
>JAAAKM020006971.1:129947831-129963033 GCA_010016025.2 Alatinidae sp. Z8VKAUB7J3 | reverse complement strand
CCCCCCAAATGCCAGCGCAGTATATGGGAACGCCAATCCAAAGATACCAACAATGCATGATGGGTAATACGCATGACAACAAACAGTACAAGTCTTGGACTTACTTTTTCAACTACAGCTCCAACAATGGCGGTCAGAATAGCGACTAAATTGACAGTCAACTGAAATTGGATGAACTTGGATATGCTGTCATACACATTCCTCCCCCATTTGACGGCATTTACAATACTAGTGAAGTTGTCATCCGTAAGAATAATATCGGAAGCTTCCTTCGCAACATCGGTTCCTTGTATACCCTGAAAAGTTAAAACAGAGTCGTTAAGTTGTGTAATCTTTCATTGGCCGAATTCCTTAACAGGTGTTCAAGTGGACCTTGGAAGGGAAGAGCAGCCGGAAGTACATGATGTAACAACGGGAGACGGTTTTGCAAACTTAGAATTTTCTGTTTCCTAAGTACCGCTTATCAATTCTCACTACACACGTTAAGATTTCACCAGACGTATGACTAAAAATGTACGCGCTGTTACGGGCGCGGTTCGATCGTTGGAGAGGAAAACCGTTCTACTACTTCCCCAACACGAAGTGTAAACAGATTTTAAGATAAAATGCAAAATGGATGCATGAAAGATTAAAGTGCCAAATAAAATAAAGATATATAGGAAAGATCAGAAGTGCCAAAACAAAATTAATATAGAAAAGAATAAAATGCTAAGGAAAAAATAAATATAAGAACAATGAAAAGTGCCAAGCAAAATAAACATAGAAAAGATTAGAAGAGCCAAACAAAATAAATATAGGAAGTAATAAAATGCTAGACAAAATAAATATAAGAACGATTAAAAGTGTCAAAGCAAATATGGGACAGATTAAAGGGCTAACGCAATTCGTTTCTCTTTGTGATGAAAATTGTAAAAAAACAAACAAAAGGCTATCTCCTTGTAACATCAAAAAACGACCAGAAATGCTATTAGGAAAAGAAAAGACGCCAAGTGAGCACCTGCATATTTTATAGAATCTTCTGGTTTCTACCTCCCGCTTATCACTTAGCTTCGGCAGTTTAATACACCAAACAATCCCCGATACTACTTCCGCGCTTCAATCTTTGATGAACGAGTGGTCGGCCACTGAAGCTACTGAATGCTTTGCAATCTCTCAATCAAAGACTATTGATGAACAGTGGGCCCGATTTTGAGATCGGCCGCGGTGGTGCAGCATAGTCAGAAAAGCAGGAAGTGCCGAGTCACAACAGTGACGGAAAAGCACAACAGAAAGAGAGAGAGAGAGAGCGCATTTTGGCCTCATTTTGTCACGTGTTTGGCCTTCTGAATACCATTGGGCAACCCTGGGGTGAGTTGCATTGTGCGGGTACAATAGATTCTCAGATTGCAAATGTGTCTCTCATATTAAAGAGAGAAAACTGGGAATGCATTTGTCTTACTTACTTCACTTATTTGCGTAGGTCCTGGCCACCCCTTGCTCTCCTAATGCAGTTCTGTTTCCATCGACTTCTGTCCTGTGTGTTTCTCTCTGCTGTTCGGAAGGCCTGTGTCTTTTTTGGTGTGATCCGTCAATCTTTTTGGTGGTTTTCCCCTTAGTCCGCTTGGTCGTGATCTTGTTCGTAAGCCTTGTAGACTAGGGATGCATCTGTCTTTCTGCATACGTGGCCAAACCACTTCAGGGGTTTTTCTTTAATAACTTCTAGGATTGTCTTAACAATTCCTGTGGCTGAACGAATGTTAGCATTTCGTACTTCGTTGCGTCTTGTAAATCCTACCAAGGATCTTAAACACGGCATTTCGAATGCCAGCAGTTTGCTTTCTTCCTTTTTGGTTAGGGTCCAGGTTTTGGAGGCATATATCGCGATTGGGAGAATCAAGCATTTGTAAAGCCGTACCTTTAAATTTAGCGACATGTTCTTGTTGGGCCAGATGTTCTTTCTTAGCCTTCCAAAGGCAGACAGGGGAAGCCCTATTCTTCTTTCTACATCCTTGCTGCTTTTGGGCGCTTTGCTTCCTAGTAAGAGGAAGTCATCAACTTTTTCGAATTGTTCTCCTTGCAGCTGGATGTTGCATTCTGATGTAGTGAGGACTTTGCATTCTCATGCCCCATTTTGAACAGGCTTGTTGGAGTTCTGTGGTGGCCATCTGTAGTTTATCGGGTTTGAGGGATAGTAAGGTTGTATCGTCAGCATACTTAATGCTCATGGACAGATTTTCGTCTTTCATGTCAAGGTTTTGAGATGAGCTTTTAAGCTCGTTCATGACAAATTCTAGAGAGACATTGAAGAGGATTGGTGATAGGGGGCAGCCTTGTCTCACACCAACTAGAACACTGAACCACCTCAGTAAGCTTCCCATTAATTGTAACTGCGCACATGGAATTGGCATAAAGCTTTCTCAGGATGTAGGTGATTTTTTTGCTAATGCCGATACTCGCAAGAATTTTCCAAAGAGCATCTCTTCATATTGTATCGAACGCAGACTTGAAGTCAACGAAGTTGAAATGTATTTCAATTTTATGTTCTTTTGCCTCTTCGATTCGAATTGTATTTTAATTTATTTTTTTGCCTTTTCGCCTTTCGGCAATGCATTTAATAAAGTTAGTAGACCAATTTCTACAATTTACTTGGCATTAGTACAAAAAACTATTGGTCATAATATATGTTTATGTTTCAGGTTGGCATTTTCACTTCGAATAAGCGGCTCAGGGCTTGTATTATACTTGAGGCAAAAAGTGAGTTTAAAATAGCGCGGCACTCACTTTGAACATTTTACTAGCAAAAATGTTCAGGTTGTTTCTGCTGCAGATAAAATGTCCTTAAAATATCCTTGGCTTGAATTTCCAAAGCTATTGTCATCAAATTTCAACTAAAGAGTTGTAACGCGGACGAAATTTAAAGAGTAAATAATTTTTCCTTGATGCAGGGGGTGTTCCTTCGAGTGGCGGACTTATTCCGCGTTTATTCAAAAGGGCGTATAAAAGAAGGGGGCGTTAATTCAAAACATTATGATATAAGAGTTCCCAGTAACCTTCAACAAAACTTAGGAAGCCATGTTATAAAGCTAAGCAAGTATTTGCTATTCCTCAAAATACGTTATCTAACTGACCAAGGGCATTGTCACTGGCTTACTTGGTACTAGTTCCTGTTTGGAGGTAGACAATTTATCTTCTTGCATGTAGCTGTACATCTTGGCTTGGAAACAACGAATGAAGACCGAGAATAGACCTTGCGAATTGGGGCTTTAAATTCTCGGGGAAGTTATTCCAGGAAATTACTGTTGCATTCTGTTATAAGTGACAAGGGGTAAAAATTATTTTAGGACATGTTCCTTTCGTCACTGTCTCTTTAATTTATGATGTTGTCTTCCAGTCTTGCGTTTGCCGCCATTTTAGTCTTGTAAACTGCTGATCTTTTTTAATTAATTCTTACCGTCCATTTTCTATTCGTTTTCTCTGAAGATAGGATAGCCTAACATATGGCTTTTTGCCACTAATTTCTGCGTATTAAAATCGACATTTTTCATGTCTTGCTTAGATAACTTAACTGTTTTGCTTGTCATGTTTCTGGTATTGCTTTCTATAATCTTTGTATCATGCTTTTAAATCTCTTCGCGTAATTGACGTAGTGGTATACAGTTACTAACAACTAATGCCACGACGTCTTCCGTCTTTACTCCTTCGTGCGATATTCTCCACTTCAGTCCGCTTTCTATTGATCTCGGTCTCATTTCATCAATTACTCGGTATAAATCGTATGATATCAATCTTTCCCTATTAATTTAGTGCAACCAAACCCCTTCAAACAAACCGATTACCACTGTTATTTTTAACATAGCATGTCTATCACAGATTTTCAGGTTTCTTTTTCACTCTTTCATCTCAACAATTTCTCCGCCAGTCCTGTCCCATCCGCTTCTTGTAACTGTCCCTTGCAACTTCTATCCTACAAGTTCTTCACTGGTAACTTTTGTCAATCCTTTTGCGGATCTCGTATCCTAGACCAATCGATCTGTTGTCATCTACCTGTTGCCATCTACCTGTTGCCATCTACCTGTTGCCATTTATGTGTTGCCATTTATCTGTTGCCAAGTATCTGTCACCATCTATCTGTTGCCATCTATCTGCTGCCATTTATCTGTTGCCATGAATCTGTTACGATCTATCTGTTACCATCTATCTGTTACCATCTATCTGTTGCCATCTATCTGTTGCCATCTACCTGTTGACATCTATCTGTTGCCATCTATCTGTTGCCATTTATCTGTTGCCATTTATCTGTTACCATCTATCTGTTGCCATCTACCTGTTTCCATCTACCTGTTGTCATCTACCTGTTGCCATCTATCTGTTGCCATCTATCTGTTGTCATCTATCTGTTGCCATCGATCTGTTGTCATCGATCTGATGCAATCGATCTGTTGCCATCGATCTGATGCAATCGATCTGTTGCCATCGATCTGTTTATATCAATCTTTTACCATCCATCTGTTCAAATCGGCCTGTTGCCATCGACGTATTGCCATTAATCTGTTGAAATCGATCTGTTCTAAAAGATCCATTACCATCGATTCGTTACCTTTGATCTCTTGGACTACCATCGATCTACTATCATCGTTACGTTGCCGTCAATCTGCCTACCATCGACCTGTCGTCATCATTATGTTGTAATCGATCTAATGTCAGCGAGTTATTGCCACCAGTCAGTTGCCATCAATGCGTTGCAACAGATTTATGACCACTGACCTCTTATCATTTAATGTTTCATCAACTTCCTTCCATCGATGCCCTTCCCCCAAACTTTGCAATTGACAACCTTCCTTAAGTTTGTGCTGTTTTGCAAGGTGTTCACCATTAACATCAATCTCTCGCAATTGATGCTATTAACGGGTCTCTCTTCATAATTTTTTAACGTTGATTCTTGGCTACTGAACTTATTAGATTTAACCCTATCTAATATTTCACATGAACATGTTCTCCACTTTGTTAGCCTCGTTGCTGTATTCTTCAACACACTTTAAACTAAAATATATTTTTCCCCTACTACGGGCCTACTGTCATAGAATCGCATACAACCATTCTATATATAAAGTCGTAGACACACAAGACTTAACATCAATTAACGTTGTTTACAATAGTAAATTTTTAAAGCAATCTTATTATAAAATGCAACTACACTGCTATGTTCCTACAAGACGGGCAATAAATTCTAATCTGCATTTGCTAAATCTACCTCAAGGATTCATTGCAGCAGCATTTTAAAACCATCAGCCTATGCAGACACAACAACATTTGAACGATATCTCTGATTACAATCTTTTTTCAAACACAGTAAACACAGGACTGATCAAGATATTTTACATGGTTTTAAATTGTTGCGAAATGAGTTTGCTGGTTAATAGGATTGATCAATAAGGTGTAGTGCAAGCATCTAAACTTTGCCACGCCGTAAGTTTGAGCACATGACAGATCAGCAAAAGAGCAGCCTGATTCATAGCACCAGGTCACACAGTAACGCGGTAAAACTGGGACTAAGTAGGTATGCATGTGTAAAAAATAATAAAAATAATGTCACTTGTCCAGGACAGACGAAGGTCTCTATGTTCATATAAAAGTTCATGCTGCCGAAGTATCTAGTTACTGATTCACTGCTAAACGCACATGACATCACAAACGGCAATCAACATAACTTGTTGCTTATAAAGTTCCTATCAGTTGGACATTTACAAAAGGCATTGGTGATAAAAAGGAGAATAGATGGAGGGATGGCGACCTAAAAATTAACTTTCAATTAAGAGTAATTTTCCGCTGGTTTGAATCTCGTAAAGAATGCAATCTGCCCCTTTCAAGCCTTTCTGCCTCAAAGATCTTCACACTAAGATAAGAAACTCTGTATAACAAAAAGCCTCGTGGTTAGCTCTATTGATATGGCTTTAGAAACACGATTCCGATAGTCATGGCATAATGTCCTCCGAAACTAACAAGCTTGAAGTATAACTTTGTCGTCTATGAGTGGTGTGTAACGTGCAAATCTCCCTAAATGTCATGACATACGACTACACGAAATAAGAATAAGGTCTCGATAGTAATGGCATCTTTTCCGTCCAAACTATAACACTCAAAATATATCTATATCAAATGCATATGCTGTGTTATGTACAAATGTCTTCAAAGGCCATGCCACACACAAAAAAAACATGCTAAAAGGAGGGAAATAGCGAAGCCCCCCTCCTACATAAGCCAAATGACAGGTTAGTTAGAGTTTTCACTAAAAGCTGACATCAACATCTGCATAACAGCTACTTCCCAATGCATGATCTCGATCAATCTCCTCCTTGACAATCCCTCCTCATATTAGAACTGTCACGTTCGCCGTTTCTTGGGAGCCACGTCCACCCATATTATCAATAAATATATTCAAACCCTGGTTGATCTAAACGATTTTACACCCCATGTGGAAGCCCTGTTTCCCTTTTGGAAACAGACACCCTTGGCAGCAGCCCCACTGATTAGCAGGGGGCTACACTGAGAGATCATGTCCACCCGTATCTCCAGAATACAAGCTCCCGTTTTACGACAAACCTGCGATACAACAGAGCTCAGTGCTTATTAGGAGTGGCTGGGGGTCGGGGGTCGGGGGACTAGTATGAAACATTGGAAGATATCAAAATTTGGAACACTAGTGACATATTCCACACTAATTCTCTTGCTGCTTCTACAGTTGCCAGTTAAGAAAACAAATTTTTCTATTCTCCTTTGCATCCTTTACAATGGTAATCAGAAACGCTGCTCTACTATACGGGCTTCACCAAATAATCTTGGCCATGACGGTTGTAGGAAGTAGCATTGATCCAAATTTTCACTTGACCAAAAAAGAGTTAAGGTTCTCCAGAGTGACTACTGATCTAAAGAAATGGCGTTTGGAGCCCATTACTCAATCTTCCATACATTTCGATATATTTAAGTAAATGACTCAACCACAACAGTTGATCCTTGCTTCTCAATGCTCTCTTCTAAAGTACAGACATTAAGTTCAAATAATTAAAACCCAATACGTTGGTACCTGTAAAAGAGGAAACTGCATCCAGTAAAGAGGCCTCAGCTCGGGAGCTCGGGGTTTTTAAATTGCATAAAAAGGGTAGTAAAGGGCACAAAAAGGGTTCGCTAAGGGCTATATAGCCAAGTCTCCCGGGTCACTGACGTACAGAAGATACGTCGTAAGGCCAAAGAAGAGAATACGTATTAGGATGCAAGTGTATGCATGCGTGTATAAATATACATGTATGTATGTATGTATGTATGTATGTATGTGTGTATGTATGTATGTATGTATGTATGTATTTATGAATGCATGTATGTTTGTACGTACATACCCTACGTACGTACGTACGTACGTACGTACGGGTGGATGGATAACCAGAGCGGTTGATGAACGGATGGATGGATTGTAAGTAGCCTTTACTTCACTACGAGAATGCCAAGCAAGTGAATCAAAGTGCTACAAAGTTATTGGCGGACGTAAACGAGGCAGAAGGTAAGTCAACGTACGGAATACTAACGGGTTAAATAACACATGGTCTTTTACCTACCAGGTGAGAGTGAGAGATGCGTTGCTGCCACCATGCGTTAAATAGAGAGTGATAATGCTGCTCAGCTGATGCTGGAAATGGAGGGGCGTGCCCTTATTTGGGGTCACCATTGGACATGATCGGATGTTGAGAAGACCAAAGTGATGACGTCACAAAAACGTTTTTCGAGGATTCGCATTTGCAATTGTTTAGCTTGCCACATAATGCCCGCTTATAAAATATCGCCTTCAGATCTCATATCAGCTGCGAGAAACGGCTGATTCACTTTGGAAACATCCTTAAGAACACACTGTAAATCTTGCTCAGTTTATAAAATTATGAAATTGGTTTATTTAACAAGGTTTTGATAGGCACGATTCAAAGTTTGAAAGAACATGTCTCATCTATTGCTCAAGGTATGGTTCTCAAATTTAAACAGGTTATCTATGCCAACAAGACGATAGGAATCAGCCCAAAATATCATCAATTTTCTCGTATTCATGTATTCGTGACGTCACACTTAACTACTTTATAATGACAACGCAGGACCACTCCGTAGTTGCAACTCTAATGTGCTTGCCATTAAACTACGATCCCATACCATTAGATAGAGAAAATTGCAATGCCTGTTGTTCCGAGGGACGTCACTACACTGTATAGTGGCGCCAGATGGCGGTAGAGGCCCCCAAAATAGAAATACCGTAGATTCAAGAATAAAACTTCGTCGAAGGCCCATAGCTGTGGGAGGTTAATACGAGGCATAGCCCCCTAAACATAATGCCAACTGCCAAATTCTCCTGTCAAGATTGAAACGTCTGTAGACTTTCCTGATGCATTTACAATTTTCCCTTGCCCCCTCGCCTCCAAAGTTCAGAAAGTTCTTCCACATTTCTAAACCTAGCTACTGGACTGCGTTACCATCAAATAACCTCCTTCGAATAAGCCCCAGTTCTGGTACCACACGAAATCAGGGTAACTTCAAGCTTCTACAGTAACGGACTCTTTTATCAAAAGTTACTTCATATTTATACATAATATATTCTAAATATATAATGTTCGATCATTCCTTTTTACAGGATAACAATAAACAAATTACCTCGTTGTTTCGATACTTGTGGGTGCTCCCCATAATTGCACTTTTTAAGGAGCTCAAGTTTCAGTAAGTCATTCAATGGCCGCTACAATATCCCTTTCTTACGCTATAGAAAACGTGATATTAGCCCCGGTGTATAACAAGTTCATAGCAAATCAATAAATCATCAAACTCTCCTTTATGGGATAAATGTTGGCATGATACAATTGTTTTAAGAAAATATGGTGGAGTACCTTTTTAAACCATTCTTAGTATGGATTTGTTTTAGGCCTTAAACTTCGAAATCTTGTAAACTTTTACTGCGGTCTTATCTATTTAATGTACACCCCTGTTTACCAAAATTTAATAAACGCTGCGACCGTCAGACGATATTTGAGGGTGATAGGGAAATAACCCTTAATGGATAATAAAATCATTGAAGAGGCTAAACAGCAAATAAAGGGTGCTTGGAACATACAATTGGGTTGCCCCTGGCTCCATTTCCTCTTCCAATTGCCGCTTAATCAATCTTAATGCTATTTTGCACGTATGTGTTTGAATGGAGCATAAAGACATTGACGCGAATCTGGTCAGACCTGTTTGTAGCTTTTACGGAAATAACGGCTACTTGTTGTCATGGTTTTGATGTCGCATGTTTTCCCTTGACAGAACAAACGAATTTCTCTATCTTAAAATGCTGCAGTTCCTTCCTGACGTGCGTGCAAACAGCTATTAAAGAACAAACACGTACGCCAACAGATATGCGTAATGCCCACACATTCAGTTGTACATAATAACAGAGGACCGCCCTCACGCATACACACACACACACACACACACACACACACACACACACACACACAAACACACACACACACACACAAAAACATATATAAACACACGCAGACACGCATATACACGCATATACACATTCACACACATACATGCACACACAGATCCACACATATACAAACACACACACGCTCGCGTGCACATACACACGTATACATATTCACACACACATACACACCGTACACTCTGATTAGGTTTATGCCGTGCACTCCCATTTGGCAGGGGCTACGGCAGTGCCAACTTACATCGCCCACTGCTCATCAGGGATGTTACTTTCACTGAAGCCGCAGCAGTCTAGAATGATGCCCTTCCAGATGTCACCGAATCGAGTAAATATCCTCTGGCAGTGGGAGCTAGGAAACTAGTCATGTGACCATACCGGCTCACAGACGTACACGATCTTTCAGAGAAGCATTTTAGCTCATTTTAAAATTCTTTATAATCGTCAGTCTTGCATACCAATGAAATACTCTTTTTCGCCAATCTATTCTTTAGTGTTGCTTGCTCGCTTCCTGCAACAGAAAGCCGAGTTGGATAGCCTTCAAGGCCAGACAGCGTCCATGGAGACGGAGTTAAACCAACTTCTTATCCAGTTAAATGAAATGGAGGTGAAATTTAAAGACTGCAATAGAAACTGAGTTTGAATCAAAGAAACACATAGAGATTCTTCTTGTTTTCTGGTAGCTCGACATTTGGATAGGATATTTAGAGACTACTTCCAATGCAAGTAAAGAATTTACGACATGGCAATTTTGGTAGGGTCCACGCCAAAGGGTAAAGGACCTAGAGTCCCAATTTTGTACGGGGATAGGCTATGTTTGCAATATTGCGTATTGAAAGCGATGGGTTTGAGGTATCTAATATTTCAAGGAGGGGTGTGGATGGGGGGGGGGGATGGATGTACACAATGTGCGCTCCTGGAACTGAAGTTCTCTGTTGTATAACGAAATTTACTTCGAAGTCCATGCTGCTAACATTTAGCACAATAAAGGAAAATACTAATTTGCAAATATTATAATTTAGCTCGACTTTAAAAAAGTGTTTCAGCTGTTTCAGCCTGGGTTTCATTATTTTATCTCGCAGTATTTTGCCTTTGCCATTTTGAAATACGAAATATTTCAGCTAGAGATGTGACACGAGAAAAACTATACAAAATAATGAGAGGCCTGGTTCCCTGTCCCAAGTAGCTATGAGACTCAAACACCAGACGCTCAACTCCAAGCAACGGAGGCCGTTATGCCCTTTAGCAGTTCTAATTTCTTTTCGCCAGGGGAGAAAGATAATTCCTCTTCTTCAGAAGTAAACTTTCGTACTTAATCCTAGAGGTTAATCACGTATGACAGAGGAGTGAGACATTTTCTGTTGATGAGTAGAGCCTACGACATTTCTTGGCAGTGATTTAACTATCGAGTTTGTCTTGCATTATTTCCTTGATTTTGTTTTTGCCTTTAATGCCAAATCTGAGATTGTCCTCTGTTCTCCCTCACCGGACGATGGCGTGGGCCCTACTTTTGTATATTTGTGACTGTATATACCTAAGAAAGATGTAGTATAGTTTCAATTGGCGATTGTAATTAAGTGGCAAATAGAATATCTGAACATAATCATTGTATATGAATATTTGATTCACATTTTACAATGCATGATAAGTAGAACGTTGACTAACTGATGAACTTTTTCCACACTCTGAGAAAAATCAATCAAGTGTACATTCTACGAAACGTGACACTGGGTGCAAGCTTCCTTAACAGCTTTGGGGACAATGTCCAGCTAAAGTCTATCTTTTACTTCACTCGTTTTCTGTTCTCAGAGAGGTTTTGTATCTTTGCGAAATAAGGCCCCTTTAAAATGGATAACAGAAGCATAGACATTGTTTTGTTTATTTTGTGGTACCTCTTTGTCTTCTATTGTATTCCAAATGTTTACAATAACCAAGCGGCCAATGAGTAAAAGGGGCTGGCATGCCCTAAACAACTGCAGGACGTCTGAAGTCCAAGGCTATTTAAAACCATTCTGTAAAACAGGGTTTTCATATCCTTGGTTGATTTTAGGACGTTTGTGTTGTTTCCAATGTACCCAATACTATACAAAACCAAGTGGTATTTTTAGTAGTTATACGCATGAAATTAATGATCGTTCCTAGCTCGAAAGTAAGATGAGTAACGGACGAATTAGACCCTTGAATGACGATATCCAAACAATATACGGTTGAAAATAAGAAATATAAAATGAGAAGTCGACTGAATATGTTTATTTTTTCGACTTTATCCGATTGATCTCCGAAAAATTAAACATCACGGCGAACGATATCGATACAACATATTCACGATAGTAGGATACTTCAACAATCATCACCTAGAAAAACGTAGTCGATACCTGATTTCCAGAATTCTTTAAAAGCGCCCTCGCCAAGGAAAATTTACATTTTATATAATTACCAGCGACGGAGGAAGGTAAGGCGGATTGGATGGGGGAGGGGGAGGCAAGTAGGCTGGGGTCAAACTTATTGTTTGACTCTTCACTAAGGTGCCTTTTGTCATTGTGTGGAAAGGGGTTTTTCGTGTCGATAAGCATATCTTGTTTTGAATGTGACGCAATCTCTGTTGCAAAGTGGTTACCGCAAAAATGATAGTTTGGCAAATGTTTGGGGGGCATGGCCCCGGTTCCCCCGTCCCTGATTACACATGGGTCAGTATTACCTTAATTTCCGAAGTTCTTTGTTTACATTGATTTATATCACACGTGAGTTCTCACAAGGAGATTACGTAACAACTAATTGCTGATTGGCTAACTCAACGACCGAGGCATGCCATTGGCTGAAGCGATGTAAACCTAAAAAAGTGACCTTTCTACGAACATGTAAATATTACCAACCGATGTCCAGTGGGGTACTTGCACACCAGGGTACTTGTACACTTTATCTACACGCCCGTAGACATTATAAAATGTCAACTCAAATGTTAGTGCCCAACATTTAAATATGTAATCAGACTGGCAGAAAGTATAGTAGAATATATTTAACAAATGTGAAAAATTGGAAAGAAATAGGTGTCAAATTGCATCTTTTCTATCTAGTTGATATATGTTGTTTTCAATATCCTGATCCTTTTCAGCCACATAGCCTGTTCTGGAAGTAGTCTGGGCATGAGTGATGTAAGGTAAATCACGCCCATGTTAGAACAAATTTGTATCGCATGTGACCGGAGGGTCAGAATTGAGTAGAGAAAGACCTGAGTAGGAGAATATTATGGAGTTTTGGAATCTTTGAGTATATACTTTACATTTTTTTACATACAATTTTTATGTACTTTGATCAGAATATATATGATAAAGAACTATAAAGAATGTGTCGTTCATAGAATACAGCTCTGACACAATTGAATTTTTATGTTAATTACATCATAGCCTGTCACATCAGAAGAACACAATCAATGGAATATCATACACATCTTCATTGTGCCTCATTAGAAGTCGATAAACATAAGCGTTGTCACATGTTAACTGTGATCTTTTTCATTCTCAAGGTGCAGAGGTGCCATCTTAAAAACCGAGGGGGGCTGTGTGATGAGCAGCAAACGCCACCCCCACAATTATTCTCCTCTACGCTGCTACGCATGTTTTTATTTTGAATTAAGTGAAAAAATTCACGCTGCTGAAAATGTTAAACTAAACATTATAATAATCTTTATCAAAAACTTCACAACACGAATAAAATTTCTAGTAACATTAACCGAAAACTAAATGTTGAAAGGGGTTCTCAGCTCCCCAACATTTTTCAAAATTTTAAGAAGGGGGCTCAGTGGTGGAGGGTTCTTCGAAAACCGTTCGATCAACATATTCTACTCCAACGAATGTGATAACAGCGTTCTCTTTTGATTTCCTGTAAAAATGGTTGAGTAAACTGCGCCTTTAAATGTAAACTGATGAATTTGGTATGACTTTAGGCTGAAAGTAAAATATTTCTTTACCAATTCTGAAGTGATAAAGCTGTTAATGCATCTATCACAAATTTGTGAACCGAGCGAGAGGGAAAGCTCCAACCAAATTTGAGTTGTGACTCTGATCTCGTGTTATCTTGACTACGCTGATCGACTGCTTTCTGTCGCCATCCTTTCATTAAATGTGAATGAACAACTTCTCTCTTTGTTGTTCCTTGCCTCATGGACACAGTGTACAATGCAGAAGTAACTGGGAGTGAGAATCTGCCTTCATTTACATGAAATCAGAAGCAGAGATAGATAGATAGATAGATAGATAGATAGATAGATAGATAGATAGATAGATAGATAGATAGATAGATAGATAGATCAAATAAAATCAGATTACCGCAGATACGTTAGGTTTCACGCCATGCGAGGTTTTGCAGAATGCTACTAAAAATATATTACAACGTTTTTCATCTGATCTGCTCTGAAGATACAGTGGACGTACTGAGGAAAGACAGTGCTCGCTGCAGAAAGAGTTCAGTTTATTGGTTTGATTTTAGGTTTAAAAGACTGAACAGTGCAAATAACCTCATTCTTCAAAATAGTTAGTATTCTTTCAAGTTGTATGAATATGTAAACATTTCTTCCGCTCCATTACTTCATGTTAGAATTTAGAAATTTCTTTAGAGCTTTTCAAAACTTCCTGCTTGATTATGCTCTTAAAATCAAACCAACAAAAGAAAATACGACAGTTCGCTTGACAAGACTATTAGCATGTTGCGGACCACTAAAGCATATTTACGGATCTATGCAGTTGAGCAATGTAAATACATAGACAAGTTTAAAAGGGGGTGCATGGAGCTTCAGTTTCCATGCTCTTCCTAAAAGAAAGCCCTTACACAAATCCTATGACGGAAGCTTTATAGGAAGAATGGGACCAAGTCTTAGTAAACAATAAGAGTAATAGCAGACAATAATCCTTTGTATTTAAATATTTCCAAACATTCAAAAAGTTATCTAATGCCATTAAGATGTTTTCTAGTATAGTGAAGTATTGTTTTCTACTGAATAAGCACATAACTATCGTTTAAGTATCTATAAGTGTTACAGTACAAAAAGAGCAACATGCCTCCGGGAATTTTTGCTATTACCTCGAATTACGATCGAATCCCCATAATTGTTATTTCTTTGGAAGAGATACCTAAACAAATCGCTGAAAGACTTCTACAACCGGGGTAGATTTTGAAAGATGTAATGCATTAAATATGCAGGTTTAAGGACATTTCTAACTAGTTACTGCTGGCAGAAGAAACAAACACATTTTAAGAATTACTGACCTCAAACTCTCGGTCTTTTAGCAATAAAAATGGTAAAAAGGACAATACAACGTATGGCCATCGTTTAAGAAGTTAGATCTTTGATTCATGCAGCTACCTTCCAAACCTAAACCCCTCAAGTCCTTTTATACATGCTGCATACGGCCACAACTTTAAGAGATTCTATTCTGTTCTTAACCGTAGACGCTCCTCTTTCTAATGAGAATGTATAAACAAACTACATATGCTTTGTTAACTCCTGGTCAATTTGCATGGGTAATCGTTGCTATTGATCAATACTTTTGTTAATGAGGTTATTTAAAAACAACCAAAAATATTAAGAAGTCTTCATCAAACTTACCTTAAAGGCACCTCTAATAGTATGGATGCTGTCTGTAATGTTTGAACTTTCAGGGTCAACCAGTGCTTCACACACTTGGATATAACCAAACTTGACTAAGGTATGTTCTA
>JAAAKM020006971.1:129920365-129941029 GCA_010016025.2 Alatinidae sp. Z8VKAUB7J3 | reverse complement strand
TGGAAATAATATTTTCCTGTAGCAGTCCATATATGGTTTTAAGGAAGTACTTCTTAAGAAACTTTGATGGTCGAAACTGAGTAAATTAAGACACATTTTAGACTGAATTTGGAAAAAATTATAAGAAACTCGAGGGTCAAGCCGTTGCTTAGGTTTCTCATAAATAAAACAACGCCTAGGCCTATATTGACGAAATCAAAATCAGTAAATTTTTATTGACTATTCGTCCATATTATTGAATAGTTTGTGCCTCTCGTCAATACATTGTTCAATATTTGAGTTTTATTTATTGTTTTCTTGACGATTGAAAGGGGGAGGGTTCTTAAATCTAGCAATTCTTAAGAAAAGTATAACCTTACAGCGACGGGGGAAGGTAAGGCGAATTTGGGGGTGGGGTGGGGGCAAGGAGGCAAGGAATAGATGTAGTATCTGTTCTCATTGATGACAGATGCTTTCCACAATCCGCGAGAGGCGGTCCTACTGAGCAGTTGAGCCCGCTTCATGGCTTGCTTCTCTGCCCGGTAGCACAAATTGAAGGGCGTCGCCTTTGGGCGCCCCAGCTGCCCTTTCATCTATTAATTAGCCTGTTTGTTGCTTTTTCTGTTTATTAAGAGTAGTTTCAATGTCGGGCCCACTGCTCATCAGGGGTCTTTGATCGAGAGATTGCCAAGGAGGCTGGGTTAAAAAATTTTTTTCACATTCCACCAAGGTGCTTTTGGTCATTGTGTGGAAAGGGATGTTTCGTGTTGATATGCCTATCTTGCTGTGAATACGACACAATATCTGTTGCAATCAATTGCAATTTTTAATAAACATGAAAAATGGTAAGGTAACTGGCAAATTTGGCAAATCTTTGGGACGCCATGCCCCCTGCCCCCTGTTCCCCCGTTCCTGTCTTACCGTCTTTGAAGATTATATTGTCGCGACCATCGTTTTGAAGTAGGCCTATTTGCCAGTTCAGTCTAGACAGCAAATCGTTGAAGTAAAAATTGCACCTCTACTTACGACTTGAAGCATTAAATTTTGATGGCGGCTTCACATGACTTTATTACTTTCTTGGCTTACTTACTCTCGAGTACCAAATAACCATACCCCCCGCTTTTTAATTTTTTTAAATTTATAACCCCCCGCTCCTTATTAGAACCCCCCGTTTATTAATTTCAATGAATTTTCCCAGTACTCATACTCTAAATGATATCTGAAAACAATTGAATAATTTCCCATGCAACATTTGACCCTGAAACAGTTGATAATTAGCAAATTAGTACGAATTTTGTCCCATGTGTGTCATCCCTATTTGAAACTTTCGCGAAATTGAGACTGATGTCAGACCTCCTCGTTTATGGACCCCCCGTTTATTACCTTTAGACCGTAATGATGACCCCCTGTTTATTCAGACCCCTCCGTTTATTCGGCACCCCAGTGTAGCTCTTTCTAAACATAACAATTTTTTGCCCATTTCGTCCGTCTCGTTCTCCTTTTACTTTGATCTCGTTTCAATGAAACAGCAGGAGCGAGGATTGCATCTCCGTCCATGACGAGTGACACTAGTGAAATGATCCAGTCTTGTCAATAACATCGAATCATCTGTTGGGAAGCGAAATTCCACCAATAAAAGTCCATCAATATTATTATCAGTGTTACTGAACATCCGTTGGCCGCTTTAGGAATGGTTTTCCGAACAGTTTCCACGGTGCAGTTAACGAGAAAAGAAGTTTACCAAAGGTGGTTAAACATGAACTTCATTGGACGGTAGCGATCATACAATATTTGTACAAAATATTTTCATTACTGACATATTCACACAAATCTCTCAAGTCTGTTTGGAAGCAGAGTCGGTGCAGGCTCAGCATCAAGAGGACCCCAGGTCATGTGTGACGTCAATTTACCTACTGAATGAAAGAATACCTCTCTTCACACTAGAGCGCAAAAACCTCAGGAAAGTAATAAATCAGTTGTGTTTCGGCTAGCTGTTTGTTCTCTGTAATTGGTTACTTGAAGAGGACACGATCCCTTCTTAAACCGTAGATCTAAAGGCTCTTTGTTTCCCGAAGGACAAGACAGAAGCACAGCATAGTAAATATTTATTATTCTGTGACAGAGGCTCCTCTCCTTGTTTGTCTTACTTCACTTCTCTATCGAAAAGACTGACGTCAATGGCTATGGATCGCTCCACGACACTCGCCCTTTATTGAAAATCGATTTGGAGGGTTGACAAGAGTTGCCGTCAGGTCAGATCTTCAATTCTGCTCAAAATTTGTGGAGAATGGACTGTCTCTCGAGAGATCCAAGCCCCCTCCGATCACTTGCGAACAGTCCATGTTAGTCCATGCCTAAACTTTCTGGTTTTATTTTAAGCTATTGAAATTTTGAATATTTTGGTACCGTGACTTTATTATGACGTCACTGTGACATCATCATCATCATATCGCAATTAAAAGATGCCAAATTCAGGGAGGAGGAGGCATGGTGCGCTCTTTCTCTATTGAACGATAGTGCTGAATAAATTCCTATTTCCAAAACATCTTTACACAAAATAACATACATGGTGTATTGTATCAAAAAAACAACGCGTTGGAGCTCACACTAAATCCCTCGTCTTTTTTAAAAGGTGTCGATATACAACGGTCGTGGAGTTTAACGTAAGTAATCACAGCCTTCTTTTCTCTAGGATTGACTCAAAATAATACATATCAGTCCTACCTCACTTAACGCATGCGCAAGAACATCAAAATGCCACACGGAACTGTTTTTATTAAACAATATAATTCCATGCAGTGCTTTATTTTAAATTCTATACATTATACCATACTTTAGTACTCTTACATATTTTGATAGATTAGCTCTGTATATTTACATCTATAGCTTCACGCTACCCGCGAGTCCAAAAAATTAGTTCAAAAAAAAGACAACCTATGACCATGCATCCTTGATTTACACCTGTTCTAATAAATAATTTATCTAAAATGTATCTTCTTGTCGCATAATAATACAGTTAAAATGTCAATATAAAAGAAAATAAGTCTATTTTAAATGCATTTAAGCATTGATAGTACTAGGCTTGTCGACTTCAATCAAGTCTAAATTCTCAAGTCTATCAGTTGACGGTTTAACATCATTAATTGTCATGGTAACATAGTTCGTTTCGTCGCAAATTTCAGCAGATGCTTCAACCCTGTTATGGCGGTTACTATCGTAGATGCTACTGTCCAGCCTCGTATTGGTGTTGCTTACTCCGGGTATCCTGTTTGAGTCGAAGTTTGTACTGCTGTTCACTCTATTTGCGTCAGGTCTCTCGGAATGGCATGTTCCCGGGCTTTCAAACGCTGAGGTCACGGCTGATGAGCATTCCATTTGGATAGGTAATTTCCCGACTCCCACTTGGCGAGATTTTACAGAATGGCGTCTTTCACAGCTGGCGTAATGTTCTAAAAATGAAAATTGGGTGAAACGGAAATTAAGAAACGGTAATGTCTGCTACAGTGTCAACTATTGATGACGACATGAAAGGATCGGGAGAATTTGGTAAAACATACCAAAGAAAACAAAACCTCACTAAACATACAAAACATAAGAAAACATAGCAAAGCATATGAAAACATAAAATAAAAACATAAGAAAACATAAGAAAACGTACGAAAACATAAGAAAACATAAAGAAACATAAGAAAACGTAAGAAAGCATAAGAAAACATGAGGAAACATAAACAAACATAAGAAAACAAAGCAAAACATATTAAATTCAATTAATGATGATAGCGCCCGTATACCGTTATCGGAATATAACCTTCCCCATATTTGACAGTTTTTCCCATTCTTTTGTAAAGGGCAACCGTCATGGGACATCTGTTTATTCATTTTTAGTAAATAGCATAACAAGAGGGTTTGTCAACGGTTTATCGTCCTAGTGCCTCGTATCTCCACTAATAGAGACAGTGATGAGACATCTCCCATGACATCTCTCGCGACTCTCTTACGAGCAACTATTAAAGTTAGTAAAAATTACCAATACTTACTGCGATAAAAGTAGTTAAGCTTTCCATAGTCTCTCCTGTTTCCATCAATCTGCTTTACTTGCTTACAAATCCCACATAAAATCTGAACATCGCTGACAATGATGCTTCCACTTAGCTTTGAAAGCTCTGTTGAATAAGAAGGAAACTAGTGTTTTTTATGTACTTTAACATATTTACATAGTGATGGCTTGACGAAATGACTATATCAGTTTAAAATCAAGATTTGAAATAGTGATTATAGTGTCTGCAATTCCTACATAGACGTTTCCTATCGATTTTAGAGCGCCTAAACTGATATGAAAACTCGTCTTGCAGAGGACGAGATTTTCATAAAATCTCGTACCAAACGAGTTGTTGAGGACAAGTTTCAAAGATGATTCCCCACAGGAAGTGCGCAGAAGGTGTGCGCAGTGGTAATCTCGTACTCGTACTCATACTCGTCGTGGATCTAAACCTCCCTATTAGTCATAAAAGGCGGTATCTTAACAGGCAGGTGGTGTGGGAGGTGGTATTGTTGTACACATTTGAGAGCTGTTTAACTAGTCAGGATGTGAAACATCCACCTAGCTTATGTGTTAGTGTTAGGGTTCAGGAGCCCTTGAAGAAACATCCTTGATGGCAAATAAGTAGTTTAAAGTATAATGTGTTGTAATGTCCTTAATAAAGAGGTGCAGCAGTAAACAGTACATGATTATTAGCATAAATGCATGTGTGAATGCCTCTGAAAAGGACTTTCCTTACCATTCTTATTATGATTAGTTTCCTTTTCTGGTTGAACAGGTCTGAAAATTGGGATGCTGCTCAGATTAAGCACCAAATATGTGCTAGTTTGCTGACAAGTAGCTCTTACATTTCATCACCTATTCTTGAAACTCAATCAGTGGTGATAACCACCTGTCTACTTTCTGCAATTAGTTGAACTTCGGCTGCGTCAGTTGACATTAAGTATCAGAAAGAGCCAGTAATGTTTTTGAGGTATGCTAAATAAGAGGAAAACTGGAACATCTTGTCACAACCGGCAAAATTGAAGGAAATAAAGGAAGAAGACAAAATGGAAAACTAGTTAACAGCATGGTTAGGTTGCTGGGGACAAATACAACAACTGAAATGATCTTGGCAGTGGGAGATGAACGTATCCCCAACACTAAGAAGTGGAAGTATCTCCCCTCATCTGCGCCATTCACGCCACTCATGCGCCATTAGTACAAAAACAAAATTAAAAGAAACATAATACTTGCAAAGTACAATGGTTAACGAGTTTTCCCATACACATGATATATGGCCTATCATTACTTGGACCTCCGTGTATATTGTATTCCGAGAGGTGAAACGTAAACAAAATATTGCAACACCGTTATAATATATCATAGGCTAAACTCTAAGACGTACGTCACAAACTTCTCTTAACACACTTGTATTGCAATAGTTACGTATATTATGACGTACCGGTATAGGCCTAGGCCTGTTATATATATATATCATATCATGCATGGGGCATGGTACCGGTACGGTCGGTGGGCTGAGTCTTTGTTGTACCAGGATAACAGTACATAGACAAAGACAGTTCAGAATGTCAACGACACTAAGGCACTGATTAAAAGCCAAATACCTCTGAATCAAGTTACGTTGTCACAATTAATCGCAGGTCATTCAACACACATTCATATCAGAGGATGATAGGGCAGTTCAAAGTACTTCAAACACACGAATTCAGATCTGAACCGACAGGAGCACCCATTATCACGATAAAACATACAGTTATTCTGTAAACTGACATTACCTGCACACGGCACTGACCAAGTCAAACGGCGCAGCAACTACACGGATAGCAGGCAGAATGTGAATTTTCCCTTTGTATATGAATACCTGCTTGGTCTGGCCTTGAAAACTAATGTATTATTCATAACAAGTCGGGCAAGTTCAGAGAGAGTCAGGAGTAAATAAGAGGCTAAGCTAAAATGGCTGTAATTCGCTTAACAATTGTCCACATATCTGCCTAAATTTCAACTCCAGACACTCCAATTTGGCATCAAAACTCCAATCAGCCACGCAGCCAGTCAAATCTTGATGTGTGTGACTGTGTGTATGTCTGTGTTGGTGAGATGGAGGTTCAAACGAAACTTATTCCCGTCCCGCCCTCCTTCTAAGCCAGCCAACAATTGTTTTGTTGGCTGGGGAAATTTTGAATTTTTACACTCCCAGGAAGGTACAAAATCGCAATTGGGAGACTTAGACTTGCCAATTGATTGGGGAAAATATTTCGTAAGTGAATTGAAATACACAAGTGATACATCTTTTAATGTCGGTAAGAAGAAAAAAGTAGACCCGACCCAGATGCTCAAAAGTTGAGGCCATATGCATTAGGCGATCGAGAACGGTACGGGGCTCTAGCTACCAGTTCCGATCATGCGCAGACGTTTCTTCTGCCTGTGATGGTGATGGAATCTGAAAGCTCTGAGCGCCAGCGCTCGCCGGAGACTTCAACATTTCTTAACATTTGCAGCGCACCGCAGCGAATACAGACGTTATAGGTTACGTGGTTGATGTGCTGTGCATAACCTATAAGACTTCGAAGCGCAATAGTAGGGGCAAGAGTGTTATATCCAAGGCAACGAAACTAGTGTATACAATTAAAATAATTACCAACAGCTTTGTTGAAGTCGAAGTAAAAAGTGTGTATTGAGGATTTACTAGATCGAGTATTTATGTATGTGAAATAAAAATAGAATGACATAGTTGCTAAGAATAGATAGAGAGGGGGAAATCCCTATCGTGCAATCCTTACATCATATTGCTGTGGATGATGTAAGATTCAAGACAACGTCATGCTATTTGCTTCACCAATGAACCTGAAGAATCATCAAATTTTTAGCACTGTTGAAAGGCTCGTCATGGTGTCTGAATTTGAAGGATAACATGGATCAGCACTTTTCAAATTGGGTGAATGAGCCCTTTTAGAGGCATGATACTGTATCAGAGAGGGCTTTATGGGGATTCTTTGCTGTTTAGAGGGCGTTTTGAGTATGTAGGGGCAGTGTTGTAACCAGTTTAAAATTTTTTAGGACTATTCTAAAGTTAGGGAGACTATTATTAATCAAATAGTTTGTTTGTTGTACAAACAAAAGTATTGCACGAAATAGCGAAAACACTATGTACTTAAAAGCATTTTTCGTCTGACACTCCTCAGAGCACTATCGTCAGAATGACAGAAACGAAACTTGGTTCTCAACTAGGTGCTGCCCTTCAGGGAGTCCAAATTCTGATTGACGCAAAAATAGAGTTGGGTATACTCTTTCACACCTCTCATTTCTGTCATTCTGAAGATAGTACTCTGAGGAGTGTCGAACGAATAAAGCTTTTAAGTAAATAATATTTTCGCTATTTTGTATAGAGTAAAAGAAGGAGTTCAACTCGATAGATATGTGTTACAAGGGGTAGACAAGATTTTTGAAAGGGAGAAGGGGACAATTTAAGCTTCCGAAAGGTCGCTTCTAGGTTCCAACTGCCCCTTCTACAACAGATTACCTTTGGGGTATAATTGTATACATTGAATTTACGGCAAGATTAATCAAACAAGGGCTGTTTGCATTACAAATACCGCCAATTTCTCACTATTTTTGGAAGTTGCTTTAAAGGTTGGGTTTTAAGGCAGGCCAAGTCATTGTTTACAAATGACCTAGATAAATTAATTAGATACAAATTCTCGTAGTAAGTTTCTTTAGTTATCATATCTTCAATAATTCAGGGAAGTTCGGTGGCATGACGGGCAGGGCATAGGAGCTCCGCCTTGAAAAACGAACACAAAACAAAAGCAAAATCAGGTGACGAGAATTGAATAGACTCAAAAAAATGGGCCATATCAAGCGCGAGATGAGGCACTGAATATAAAATTATCAGTTAATAGTTATCCTAGCCCCTTTTGATCGTCTTCAGAGCAAACGTTTCGCTGAAAATATTTTTGTCTCTCAGTACCTCAATCAGGAAAGCAGATGCTCAACAGTCTATTTCGTCAACATTTTAAGCCATCCTGGATCACTGAATGGCTACCAAGAAAGTAGAGATTCGGCTAATTTCTGAAGCTAATCTTTGTGAACCAAGACTTTAGGTCAAAATAACGACGTAGCTTTGTGGTTGATACAAACTGTCGATTTAACAAACAGCCCTTTGGCTGAAATAATTACGTCGGGTACGCGTTGATCTAAATGTAGCGTAAAAGGGACCTAGCAGAGACATCGGAATAATGTCGAATGTGCTTTTGGATTGTTAGTTCATGGTGATCACTTGTTCAAAAGTCAAGATTTTTTATAGACAAACCTTAAAACCTTCACATAGTTTGCGCGTTTTTTACGCATTTTTGTCACCATGTATTATTCGAGCATGAACTTTTGTATCATATTTGGATGCATTTCAGAAAATGGCAAGGAAACACCTTTAATCCAACAAAAATTGACAGATAAAGTAAAAAAGCGCAACCACAAAATATCTTTGTGATCTTTGTTTTCGGTGGAAAATTTTCATTGGAAACTGGGTTTAGTCCTTCTTTCATTCCTATTTTTAGGGCCCACTTTAAAGTTTGCAGTATAACTTCAGGAGTCTCATGATACGAAAGATGGTGACTAGAAAAGCCACTTAATGGCGACTTAAGGACCCTAATTTTCAGAAGTTCCCCGCGCCAACCATAGTAGCACCTTACAAAGGTTCTAATCCCACATATATTTCACGCATTATATTTTCAAAACGTTGACAGGTTTGTGTAGGACCAACCATGGTGGAATAAGGCTAATTCCTCCATGGGACCTACTAGATGATAAGGCTCCTTTCCCAGAATCTGCTGGTGAAAGAATTACTTTGAACTCGAACATCATCAAGAGAATGCTGCCAACTATTCATTAAAGGAAACACGACACATGGGAAGAAAATTTGCGAAAGCTTCATTTAGTTTTGAAAGCCAATACAACTTTCCTCAATGTAGTTTCGTATTAAATAAATCTGTATTATCTTCGTCAGCTCTAATGAAAGCTTTCTGTTATAAGTATAAAGGTGCAACAATACATTACGTTCTACACGCAAGATCACCATCACAACTTAATTTGCTCCCAGGCCCGTCATTAAAGACAGGCATGATTGGTCAATGCCCACCAAAGTTTGTATTTGCGCCACAAAATAATTTTGAAAATTGCCTCCTTTGGAATAGAATATGGTTGAATAGAAACGCCAATAAGAAAAGTACGCTAAAAAAAATTGTCGATCTTTTACCAAAGAAATTGAGAATATGTAAGAAGAGGAGGCTTTTCGTTATTTTGTGGCAATACGACTGTTCTGATCTGACCTTCAAAAATTGGTAAATGAAAGGTGTAACAAAGTTAAAACTACAAATTTGTTACAGCAGTTGCAGTGGGTGAGGAGGTTACTTTTAAATCCTTTTTCAATGCAAAACTCCCGGTTGAAAGGCGGTATAATAATATTCAGTACAGATTACCCACAGCCCTTCGGCATTACGGGGGCGGATACTTTTAGACCTGCTACAAAGTTACTTAGCAAACATTTTCTAGAGATTGAGAGCAATATGCCATTACTCAACCGTATGCACTGTGATCCTATGATTATGTGGAGTCATCATGATATGCATGTTTTCTAGCTGCCATTTTTATAGTACATTGTCAGTGCTTTGCATATATTCACGCCCTTTTCCCATCACTGTATTTGTTAATGCAACACCATTTAATAAAAATGTGAGGTGTCATCCTCCACGCTCACTATTTGATTAGATTCTTTTAGGATGATAATGACATACCAACCGAAAGCGAGCCTATTTATTCTTGAGTTTGCTCATAAATACACTGGAAACGATAACTATAAGCGAGGTTTTACGAGAACTTGTTCAGAATATCCGTTATTTCCAGCTTTTACGAAATATAGGATCTTCTGTTTGGAATTTGAAACCGGTGCATGTCTTTTATATATAAAAGCAACTCGATTATAATTTTGGTGACAAACTTTACTTTCAAACCGAATTTCATACAACCCACATGCTGTGGCTAACTCGAGCAGGAAAACATAACAATTTTTGAAATACATTCTAAACACAATTTCTAAAAATTCTGTACATATATACTAGAATGCAGACTAAAACGCCTTCAAAATTACCCATTTTCTGAGCCCTATAGACTTAATATGCACTAAGACAATTAATACGTACAGGGCGATTACAGGTAGCTACTAAAATCAGAGTAGCTTATAGACATTATGATGGGTGAGTTGTTTTTATCCAGAGATGTTTTGTCTTTGATTAATGCGTACTCCATGGTATTAAAAAGCGTCCCTTAATGTAGTCTAGTTTCTTAATATATTCTATGTGCTCTGTTGTTTTGTGTCTCCTCGTCTCTCCCACGTATGAAGTGGGAAGAAAGCTTGTCAGATCATGCATGTTGTCTTTAAGCAATAATTCGTTTTCACTTAAGCTATACCGGGCTCGTAACCAGCCCTTCAGGTGGGGGGAGGGCTCATTAAAACTGCATTGATGCATACCGACACTGATGTTATATTGAATGCTCTGCATGCAATACAAATTCATGCGACAACAGCCATATTGTGCGTACAATATAAAAACAAGAAAATGGAACATTTCTGTTGGCCGTGTCTGCTTTTCAAGTCACCACTATCAAAGATCTGGCAAAGACAGGATATCAAATATGCAGAGATTTTTGTCAAACACGAAGAAACATGAACAGTTATGAAAACACTAGAGGGCATGTAAATTGTCGATAGCAATTAATGATTTACTTCAAATAGATCTTCAGTTTTCATGTGACTGGAGTGAAAAACTGAACTGCATAACGTTTAGGAATAACACGTCAATTTCAAATGTAATTACTGAAACTGTAATGTATTTGTCAAGACAAGAAATACCATTTACGGTTCAAGATGAAGCAGGTAGTTGCCTATAAACAATAGGGAAATGTTGGGGAGTATGGTAAAGTTCAATACGTTATTTGAACGGTGATTCCACGGGATAACACAGTAGGGTGAAAGTAGAGCTTCAGGGCCATTTACTGGGGTTACATCTGAGATTCAGAATCATGTCATACATTGCATTGATGATGTCATCCAAGTTGACAAAGAGATAATACATAGTACCTTACGGCTATCCAAGTTAATAAAACAACTGATTAGTCTAACAAAGAAAAATAAAGTATCATTTTGAGAATGGATAGTGGCTGTGAAATTACAGAACGGCTATTGCAATTTAGTAATGTCAGCGTAGACAGAACAGCAGAAGCAATGGGCACTCTTGCAGCTCATACTCAGCACAAGTATCAAGATCAGTTAAATATTAACTAGTCATGCAAACTTACGATGGTCTTGTTGTTATGACTGGGAAATTAAATGGTTTACAGGTTATATTAAGACGCGAGTACCTATGATTTCCAGCTCAGAGGCTGAATTTAGTACTACACTGTAAACAAAGTCAGGATCTTCTTACCAAATATAAACAAATGTCTTTACGTGTTTCCAAGCAGATATCCAAAGACGAAAGAGTCATTTCACAAGTACTGCTTCGAATTACCTAGAACTACATAGTTTGATAAATCGACAGTTGTTTCTGCGATTTAAAGAAAATATAAACTTCTTTTCAAAGTCCCAGCAGATCCTCTAGAGAAACCGAAATGGGATTAAAACTCACTTGAACTACTACGCTTCTACTTTTTTTATTTAATCGTATCTTGGGCCAATTATCATAAAGTGTTCTTCAAAGTATTCACAGATTATCCATATATAGGGAGGCCGTGGATAATCGAATCCGAGTCGGAATAAAGGTTGATGCATCAGAAGCTAATTTTGTCTACTAATTTCTCCTACACGTTGCCAATGTTGATTCTCGAAATTTGCAATTAATGTTGAGAAATAATTTAAGGATCAATTGTCATAGTTTTAGTTCTAGCATGATTACAAAACGTACCTTAAATTTGACATTCTCCGTGACTGCATGTGGTCAAATCGATCAACACCGTTACAGCATCAAAAATTTCGCGGCATAATTTTACAAATCGTGATCTTAAACCGGAGCCTGTGGTTGGGCTACTATTCAAACCTCAGAATCGATCAGACGAAGGTCTGGGCCTCATTTTGAGTTTCCAAAGAAACTTGTACTCCGATGAATTATATTCGAAATTAGCATGTAAAGATTTCAAGTTGAGATTTGGACGTGAACTATAACGCAGGCTAACTTGTTTGAGAGGTCATTTTAAAATTCATTTATTATTCTTGGAAATTAAACATGGAGTACATCGAAAGCTCGTTTTACTTTGCGCAGTTGTTCTAGAAGCGGTCGGAAATCAGCTGTTTAGCTACTTCAAGATAACCGACCTTGGGATAAACGCAAGGCATATTCAGGAAGTGCTAAGATCGGGAGAGTTCCAAAAAGGTGGGAGGAGAATTCAAAGGTTACGCATGGTATTGTGACGGAAATATTTATGGTTTTCGAGAAGTTAAATAAGTCAACCAGTGAATTGGCTGCCTTTGTTAGTCGCCTTTTGTGTTTCGGTGTAACTGGGAAAATTAAGAAGATGTCCAATTTGAAGCGAAGGATGTTAAGGACACTAGAAAAATTTCCAGAGAAAGAAAACGAGCCGTGCGACTTACTTTAATATTATGAAGATATTCAAGATTTCCATAACGGCAACAAACCAAGATGTGCTTCCTATGGTATTACAATGGATTATCTGATTTCACTGAGCATAGGAAGTAAGCCTGCCGGGAATAATCTTCATGGCATCATCTTTAAGAGTTTTGAACTTTGCAATCGACTAGTTCTCGAGCTTTCAGGTTTCCGGGAAGAGTTATGTATGAAATGGAGCGATTTTACTTCTTTGCTTTACAAGTTCACAAAGGTGGAGTGGGAAATCAATCTTGGGAACTTGAACCAGAAGGTTAAGTTAATGCGGAAGAATAGGAATCGTATCGATCATGATGCAATATTTGTTGTGCCAGGAGTTACATGTACAGGGGGTACCAAAAGTTACACACGCCAGTATGATTATCTCCTTATTAATGAAGACGAATTTGATATTTTGGGCCTTGGAGATGAATATACTTATGCGATGAAGGGAACTCAGTTACTTCGAGTAGAAAATGAAGCAAGTGTGAGTAAAGAGACAGAGGTTAAGGAGTTGAATTTTGATATTGGGCAACTTAGGAAGAAAGTTGATGAGAAAGAAACAAGATTACGTGAAAAAATTGAAAAATTAAGTAAATTGTCAGTCAGAAAAGTTCATAAAATGGTAAAATTGAGAAGAATAAGGAAGAAAAAACAGAGTATGTTGGAGACGCCAAACAGCAACAGCAAAAGATTGAGCTGCTGCAAAATCAAGTAGACGTATTACAGGATAAACTACATGAGGCATTAAATGCAAAATGAAAGGAAAAATGGAATACGTCCTATTATAAATCAAAGTTAAGGAAAGAGAAAGATGAAAATTACTTTACGTCATAGATAGTAGATTTGGAAGATGTTAGAGAGTTACAGAATGAAAAAAATCTGTTAGAAGAGAAGTTAGAGGCGTTAATAAACAGCAGTGCCGACTTCAAGGATGGCAAATATTTAGATGAAGCAAGGATGCTTTATCAGGATCTTTTATATATAGTTGTCAGTGTTAACAAAGTAACCAACGTTGTGAAGGCTGTTCTAGAGAAGTTGGCAAATTCAACTATGGACAGATCTCCGAGGAAAATTTTTGCAAAATATATGCTGACAGAGGCTAGGAGAATGGCATAATTGCAAATAGTGGATGAACTTGCTAAAGGTGTTGATACGGAAAACAGGACTACGCAAACCGATGGTACATCAAAGAGGGGCTATGGTTGTGTGACATATGATGTTGCCAAAGGAAATGACGAAGCCAGATTTTGTCAGGTGATGCAGAAACATAGTTGACAGTTGTCCAAGAAATTTTTGACAAGACTGTATTCAAACCTTGGTAGAAAATGATGGCATAGATATTTAAAATCAATTAAAACTTAATGCCAGAGCGAGCTAGCAGACCAAGCTGAAGTAACATTGAAATTGTGGAACACTTTGTAGGGGGAGTAGGTAGTTGGCTCGTTAACGAAAGGGGGGGTATTCCAGTGGTAAATCTGGGATAAAGCGTTTGGAGAGATCAGTCTGAAACGGCAATTAAGGAAAGGGGGTCAGAAAAGTCTGGAATAATGGTCCAATTTAAAACATTTATGTTAAAAGAACATACAGATGCTATCAAAAATGGAATTCCCCTATTGCCCTTCCTTGGTAGCATGTTCAATGTGTTTTTCTACAACGGAGGAGGAGTCTTCTATTTGTATCATCACTTGAGAGAGTTTTTGTGATTTTAAGGATACTAAAAATTGGTTCCTAAGACAGGAAAGGAGAGAATGGTTATGTTAAGGGTACACTTGAAATTTATGGAGAAGGTTATTGGCTATACTATGGACCAACGTTATTTGTACTTCATAATTAAAAAAGGGGAACACTTAAACTCTGAGCAACTAACATCAAATCTGACGTGTGTTGTAGAATTAGCAGCTAAGGGGATTGTTACTATTGAACAGGGAATGATTGAGTCCCTTCCCTAGGTGATTGACAGTGTGCATTTCGGGCAGGCAAAGTTGCCTGTCAAAGAGAAAGCAGCAGCAGCAACTATCAGAACTGTTAAAATTAGTGTACAAAGAAAGGAGGAGGAGGTATGAAGATAAAGAAGAAAGGTTAAAGAACATTGGAGTGGAATGCCAGCAATAAATACAGTAGAAGATGTTGGGTAAATATTTGACAATACGTTTGCAACCAATAACAACAGATGGTTCATCGTGGAACCGTGTTAAGGCACGGGCTTCGTAAAAATAGTTAGTATGAGGAAGAGCAAAAAATCTGTAAATTTGACCTCATGCGTGATTGGGAGAATGGGGACTTGCCATTGGCACGTTTGTCTGTTGCAGATTTTGTAGAAAAGAGAATCATGCATCCGCATGAGGATGAGGGTGCAGAGAAGGAAGAATGGCATGAGGGTATAGTGGTTGATTTAGATGAAGACTCAAGAGAGATAAACAATCCAGACTTTTTTGTTGAATACATATATGAATTTGACATGGATGACACCTATTATCCACGTGAACTTTTTGAGGATTATGCAAAAGGTTGGGTCCGCCTCTTTTGAAATACTGTGATAAAATAAAAAAAACAAAAATAAAAGTACAAAATAAATAATGCACTTTAGCTATAATGTCATAAAATGTAGTTTAAATGCAAGTACATTGTTAATTTCCTTTGCCTGCCAATTCATAACCTAATAGGCATTGATAAGGATGCTCTGTCAGTAACCAAGGTAGTGGGTTAAGAAGGTTAAGAAGGGAAATGAACATCACTACCTCCACAGTTCCACGTCTGCTCTGCCCAAGAGTTGTAGTACTTTTGATGGGCCAGAGAAGGGCTTTCTGTCAAAAACCAAGGTAGTGGGTAACCTTCAAAGGTTATGAAATGGAACAGCTCCACAGTTCCAAATCTGCTCCGGCCCAGAGTAGTGGTACCTGTTTAGGGCATTTGGTCCAAAAATGCAACGGACGATATAAGCAATGATCATGGGGGCGTTGACGTCCCAAAAAAACGACAACGCGCAGCCAGACGAACAGAGAAGAGAACGGAAAGAGACTACTATGAAAAGGACGATGAGCAAAGTAATCATAAAAGACATAGCAATACAGATAGAAACCAGCGAAATTCAGTTACAGGTAGAAGACCGAATCCGCGAGGAACAGAACGAACGAGAGATTTTGACCATGCAGAAAGAACGATGGGCAGTTATCTTAGAGAAGACGGACGGTATAGGAACAGGAACGACCAGAGAAGTAGAAAATATTTTTTTTGGACGGGGCCCCAGCAAGCGACCTTGGGTGAACTGAGTAACGAAAGAATCGATCAGCCCAAAGTTATCAATCTGTCTAGAAAAATCTTAACAAAAGATCAAGTTAAATTGCTATCTTTAGGCCTGAATTTCACCCCTTCGCCTCCATGCAACCTTATACAACTTTAAACGGATATTAGAGAATTTACCAGAAAACTCAGACTAGCTGAATTTTTCCAAAATAAGCAACAAGACAAAGATGAGTCAATAGTTAAATAATAGAAATAAAAGCAGTTTCCAGCCCCGGAGAGGTATAAATCATATATTAGATAACGTCTGTGATTTCTTAAACAACCAAATCATATCCAATAAGGAGCCCCCACGTAATCACTCTAATATTTCAAACTCGCAATGGTTAACTCTTAAAGATCTAAAGAATGATAGCTCTATTGTAATAAAAGAAGCCGATAAAGGAGGAGGTGTGGTTATCATGAACAGAACACACTATGAAACGATGGCGTACAACCTTTTAAATGACAACACTACTTATCAAGAAGCACCAAAGAACACAGACACGGAAATAATGCTAAAACTTAAAAAATTAATTTTGAAACATCGCAGAGAATTAACGACTAAAGAATTCTGTACCAAACTGATTTTATCACTACAACAAGAAACTTTCATGGACTCCTTAAGGTTCACAAATAGCAGCACCTTAAAAGCCACATAAGAACATACAATACAGAATATGTCCAATTTCTAGAACCACAAGACTTGAAGCTCAGCCCCATTATAGCAGGCCAACCACAAGTACACCATAGCAAACACACCAACCACAAGTACACCATAGAAGAGGAAAACACACAAACGTTACTTTTCATAGACTTACTAACCTCTATAATACTGTTCTGGACATGTCGTTACCACCATGTAACCAAGGCCGTTCTAGGCTTTGCTTTAATCGCGTATAGCTCAGCCCTGCTCTTTGGTTGTATCCGTTTATCAGCATGAATCAATAAAGGTGATAAATTTTGATCTACTTACTCCTGTAATAAAGGTGCTGCCCCAGGACAACCTCCAGCGATGCCACCGCCCCCGATGATGATGAACCAGCCGCCACAGATGATGCCCCCGCCACCGAAATCCGACGCTCCTCAGCCAGAACCGGAAGGGGATGATGAACCGTCAGCGAAAAGGCCCAGAGGTGAAACAGAAAGTGACTTGATACCAGAGGAGCAGTTTCTTGCAACGCATATTAGTCCTGTGTCGTTTAAGGTTGTCGTACCCGACTTACCGGACAAGGTGGAATGGCGATGTCATGGGCAGACTCTCGTGTTTACTTTACCGCTGACAGATCAGGTAATCCTGTTTGTTGTTATCATTGTTGTAATATACTACATTTATGCAGAAACAAGTTGATAGCAAGTGGCCGAAGAGAAGTCGAATGTAGTCAAACGAAAGATAATGATAACTGCGTGGATGCTCGTAACATGTTGTAAGCGACACAGGGAGTCTGCTAGCAAATACTGATCCATAAACGTATAGGTCTTGTAACGCATGCCAGTTTTGTAAGCTGATGTTAACCTGCGAATTCGTAGCAGTGAGATAACGATACTACTCTTGAAGTGTTATGTTTCATACTACCCACTACCCACGGTTTTACGAGCACCTTATTTTCACCCATGCAACGGCAAGTACATCATATCATATCAGGTGATATCAGTTTACACCGCAGTCGAGTAGGTTTAGGGTCAAGTAGAAGTGTAATATTTTTTGTTCTTAGACCCTCTACTCTTGTTGAAGTCCACTTGATTGCCGTTCCTACCAAATAATTTGCTATGCTATCCAAAGCAACCTGTACCTTGCTACTCTAGGGTTTTAACTTTTGATGATAGCATTAACTTTGTTGCTAAGGGATCTTCTCAAAACGCCTTCATTTGAGACTTTACCCTGCTTTCTGATACCAAGGATCTTTCTGAGGCATCTTTGTTGTATCACATGATTTATCAGATTTTAATGTATTCTGACATGCTTCCATACCGTTTATATTGTCGTTATGACTATTGCAATGAAAAAGTCTGTTTTACTCTTCGTAATTGTCTTCTTTTGACCGCCAAATGTTCCTAACTTATCTCAAAAGATTGGAAGTAAGTGTGAAGTTGCAATTGCTGCTCATTGACGAATTATGCGCAAAATGATGATGAAAATGGCTGTTGTTTACCCAATCCAATATCTTGCATCAACATCGTTATCTTCCTTTGTGGCTTGAATGCTCCTAAAATACGTTTACTTGCGAACCCCATGTAATTTCTAACTGTTGATTGCGATACCGGCTGTTGCAAACCAAATTGAAACTGGAGTTCAGAACTCCCCGTTTATTTGGACCCCCCCGTTTATTAACGTTAGACCGTAATGATGACCCCCCCGTTTATTCGGCACTGCAGAGTAGCCTCGCTTTGCATTTGAGACAATACCAAACATGATATTCGCGGGGGCTCTACATGCACCTATGTAGATCAAGAGGCTCTTACGTGCGATGATAATTTACCCTGTCTTTCTATTTTGTAATTTAGATGTCGGTTGTCAAGGCAAAGATCCACGATGCCACTGGTATGCCAGCGGGAAAGCAAAAATTACAGATTGGGGTAGGTATCTATGGCAACCAGGACGAGTATTCAATTTTGTTGTAATTGGTGCGAAGAACTAACCGTAGCATTCTTTGCAGTTGCATTTTTAGATATTTGGTAGTCATTGTTTGTTTTCAATAGCGCCGGTGGTGAATTGTTCGGTAACCATAGTCATAGTCTAAAACTAGCCAATTTTCAGTAGTGACCTGAAGAAATCTGATAGACGAAACGTTGTCAGTGAAGTTTCCACATTTGGCGTTATACTTATAATAACTTGTCGGTTTACTATTCACCTTTCATTCAACCATAGTCTAATCGACAACGTCGGTGGCTATGAAAGTTAATTTCTGGATCATTACCTAGAAATAGGGGAGAAAAGAGTGTTAATTAGATAGTAGGGAAAAGGAAATGTTCCGCTTAATTCCCTTTAAGTCCATCTCCCACCGAATGACGGTAATTTACAAGGTTGCCCTTACGTTCAGCAAAAAGGTAAGTGTTAAGAGGTGGCAACGCTAAGAAAAAGGCCAGCGAAAAGATGCGACGTAAACAGCAACAATTGTGGCGAATTGTGTAGCAGCTGCCTTCTTAGAATAAAATTCTTTAGAAATACAATTCATAAACATTAATCACAGTAAACAAAATAGTAATATTCAATCATCACCCCAGGACTTCTTAGCGGTGATAGCTCTCTCAAAAATGAATGAATAAAAGTTCGAAAGGATTTCATCGTTGTCCAAAGACAAGCTGACTTACTGCATAAGGTTTAATTCGAAGTGCGTGTTTGCTTATTGACTGTTAGAGAAGGATACTTAAAGTAGAGAGGTTATTAAAAGGTGTGAGTTTTCCTCTGTCCCATAGCGATTGACTTCGTCTCTTTTGCCTCGACATTCGGACTTGTGGATATGGTGATTGTTTTCGTGCATTTAAGAGGTCACGTAATTGAACAGTCCGGAATCGAAAGTGTCGAGCCCAAATGACCGATCTTTGCGAATTCAAGCAATAGATGATCATGGGTTCGAGTCCCTTGTTTGGCACATGATCAGTCATAAATTTGTGTTGTGCTATCCTCCACAATGACTACGGTGTTATACCCATGAGAAGGCAATTTACTCGACATATCCCTCGACGTATCACCTACTACTATCTGGGAGTAGAAAATAAACCGAGCCCCCAAGAGTCATATAGAACAAAGTTTTGGTAATCTGATGGAGCCCGAAACCTTACGTATGTAGCATCGATGAAGCTCATGATTTTTTCAAATTACTTTTGTAGTTAAAGAAACGATGGAACGCTACGAAACGCTACGACGAATTCGTCAGGCGTGAATTAGTAACATTCGCTACAATTTGGATTGCTTTGTTTACAATTGACTTATTTACTAAGTACAAAAGTCTCCGATGCTTTGCATAGAAATCCCGGTTGCTTCAAAAAGTAAAGCTGTGGCTAGCTAGAGCTCAACCGACGATCCCCACAAACTGTAAATTCAATCGGTTACAGTCCAACGCAAATTTAGTCACGCAACACGATTACATTTCTATGAATGTAAATCAAATCAAGTGTTTAATTTCGAGTAATACTATGAATCGAGAGGGCTTTGTTTTGCCCAACACCGTCCATCGACTAGTTCATTTATGCAACCACGGTCATAAACTCAGTCATACTTGAGAACTTCACGAGACAGAATGAGCACTTAGGTGACCTTCGGAGTAGACCTAAATCTGCTCACCTAAGTCAGGACTTTAGGTGCTCAATACCATTAGGTGCGCACCTAAGGTTAGGGTTGAACGAGAAACTCCTTTAATTTTAGGTGCTCACTTATATCCAAAGTTATGTGCTCACCTGGAACTTGGGAGTAACCGAGAAACCGGGCCCTGGTCTGTAAGATGGGAAAGGACAGTTCAAAGAATTATTGGTTATTAATAAATTTTTAGATTCTAGCAACCATCGTAGTATTCCAAAGATAGTATGTGGAGCACACTGACTTTCTGGAAGTGATGGCCGCTTGGCAGACATCCAGCTCTACACAGTTTCGAGACCAGCCTCTCTGCACCGTGTGACTTGACCAAGGACAAGATTGGTATCCGGTCCGTCCATCTATTCAAAGCCCCTTGAAAATTGCAAAGTATTCGAGAATAGGGGATTTGAAATGAA
>JAAAKM020006971.1:129909858-129920265 GCA_010016025.2 Alatinidae sp. Z8VKAUB7J3 | reverse complement strand
TTGGTATCCGGTCCGTCCATCTATTCAAAGCCCCTTGAAAATTGCAAAGTATTCGAGAATAGGGGATTTGAAATGAACGTGTGCAATAAAGGATGCTAAGTGAAAACGTGATATCTTTCGAAAGGAGTGCTGCACCGCCAGTTGTCTTTGCTGTAGCGGAATTCGGTAACCACAGCCTCCAGCATGAAGGGAAACAAAAACGTAATCAACGATTAAATGGCTAGAATGCGTGCTGTACAGGGCCACGAACAGCAATATTGTAATCCAGATCGATTACGAAAATTATAAAAATGGTCCATATCGGAAGTTCCTCGAACACCTTTTTTACCGCAAAGTATAAATAAATAATAGGAATTGTATTTGTTTTAATACTAGTTCTTAAGTTCTTATAAGTATTGAATAGATTACGAAATTGAATGAAGTTTGTTTAAGTGCATTTCTTAAGTTTTTAAGTAGTTGTCAATGGCAGGGAACAGCCGATCGATGAACTTCTTTAGTGTTGGAGTAGTGCTGTGTCTGTAGTGAGTTCAGATGTATATTTAAGGCAAGGTGCTCATTATATACAGGAGCTGAAGAGATACAGATGGGGCCGAGATAAGTAGAGCGGTTTGCCTTATGGTTTATTGCAGATACACTCGTGTAAACTTTACTGTTGTTGTGTGAAAAGCCAGATGTCTTTTTAATAGGAAACACTTTGTAGGAAAGAGAGCCTTCGCTTGGCTCAATTTTAAGAAGTGGTTTGGAAACATCGTGAGTTTGATATTTCCAGAAATACTAAAAGTGGCACTACTATGACATGCTGATAAGCAGTTGAAGGTTACTAAACAGCAGGCACGGGGGCATTCATATATTACGTAATATATTTGCTCCCTCTCGTAACCAAGTGTAGTTATTTCGCAGATTTCCTTTCTCTAATCATGCCATCACTAGTTTACCCCACCCCCACCCCCCGTTTCTTCGAAGAAAAACTACCTCAAATAGGCAACAACATTTACGTCATACTGTAAATCGGACTGCACACAATTTGTAAGTCATTTGTCATCATAGATATGTGCTCCCTCTTAAAATTGTTAAAAATATTATACGGAAAGCAATAGTCAGGTTCGGTTGGGAGGACAAGCAAACATGAATCGTCAAGTAACGGATCATGGTTTTATCGCGTATTTGATGAAAAGGATGTTTTTTACTGTAAACCGGTAAGCGCCCTAAAGTGATCTTTATAAAGACTTCAAGATTGCAATTGGTTTGTATTAGCGATTTCAGGGGGTTTAAAGGGTGGAAAAGAACATTTAACAACACCGGCCTTTAGCGTTTTTTCAATTCCTTAAAACAACCTTGACCTTATGTATCCCCTCCCGCCGTGATCAAGCATGAGCATCTCTAAGAAACTCCTTCCTCCCTTCCTTGAATATGTTATGTGTGAACGCTATCTTATTTGCTAAATGTTGCCCTATTAAATACCAAGTGGAATTGTTAACAGTTCGTCATAGTTTTCAGGAAGTATATGCTCGACATGATTACTATCGCTCACGAGATAACTACTTTATCCTCTCGTCTCGTTGATACTCTCTAACTTTCAATGGGCTTTGGACATATAGACGGGATGGATGGTGGTTCTGCCTTCGTCAAGTCACATGGCACAGAGAGGCTGGTCCCCAATTGCATAGAAGCTCAATGTTGATTTCCAACGGTGGATGATCGGGAGCTAATGTGGCGACTAGAGTATGCTAACATCGGACGCCACCTAGCTCAGTGGCTAGAGCACACGCCGCGAAAGCGGGGGCCACGAATTCGATGGCGGATGGTGACATGCTTTTCTATTTCTCTAGTGTTCTTCTCAAAGATAACTACTTAAGAATTCTAACAACATCAAAGGCTTAAATCTCTGATATTCAGTATAATGATAAATGCTGAGAGCAGAGCTGATGTTCGTTGGGAGATGCTTTCATGTGTGCGTTTCAAGGGAAATCACACCCCTTCAGATGGTTAAGATTATAGATCTGTACATTTGGTTTTTACAGGATTTAGGATTAAGTTATACCTAAGGTAAGGGCGAAAACTTTAGCCGTAATTTGATTTGATTTGAATAATTTCATATCGGTGACTGGATGAACAAAAACTCATTACACCAAACTTTTAGCATCAACACTTCTGTAGCCCAAATCTTCTGAAAGTACAGCGATACTTCTTTTCCTTTAGATTAAAGATACTTCTGCATTCGAATTCATTTCTTTCTTTGCATTCACAAGGGTAACAAATTCTTGGTGACAAGGCCTTAAAATTCTGCAAATCTCCGCCTTAGCTAATTGAGCCTTGATGGCTCAATGGTTGAGGCGTTGGTTTAGTAATCATGAGGTCGTGGGTTCGAATCCCGTCAGCGCCATTAACTTGCAAGCTATAGTGGTAATGCTCCACTCTCTATATATATATTGATAAATATTGATAAAGCTAAACGCGAAACGTAACCATAGAGAATTCTGCTTCTTGTTCCCTATAATCGATATAGCAGCGGATCAAATGTTCAACCTACTGGTTTATCTACCTATCTATCTATCTATCTATCTATCTATCTATCTGTCTATCTATCTATATAATACTATCAAGAGCTCACTACATCATGTTTATTAAAATTATATAGACTGTCAATAAATAAACACTAGAATGATGACGTTTCGAAGTAATTCTTTACCAAAAAATGTCAAGTTTTTGATAAAGAATTACTTCGAAACGTCATCATGCTAGTGTTTATTTATTGATAGTCTATATATATGTATATATTGAACATGTATATTTACAGTTATGTAGTGAAATCAGTCATTATGCGTAATGAAAAATCCACTCAGTCGTCACGCGTAATGACTGCAGTTTGTCATCAGGCACTACGCGTAATGCCTGATTTAAAACAAGTTCAAATATAAACACCTAGGTTTGTTTTCGCTTCGGAATTACGCTTAGGTGTATCGAGAATGCAGATGAAGAACTTGTCTGTGTTAAAAATTTTCTAAAACACTATGTAGAATTTATTAATATATATTCGACCTTAATTTCCATGAACTTCTATTGGCGTATTGTACAGTTTTTTTAATTTCTCAACTATATCAAATACGTTTCTTCTTGTTTGGCTCTTAAAACCTTACTTTTCACTTGTTATTTTTTTAATGCAAGCAGTTTCATTCCCAAAATGATTTAATCCAGCAAATTTCTTTCGTCATCTATTTAGTGGCCATTTTTCTCTTTGACACCATATGTTAAACTGAGTTATTCAGCAGTATCCTGACAATGTGTTACAAACAGTATATAATGATATTGACGAATTGTCAGTGAACATCAACAGTTTTAACAAAACGCGTAAGATTAATCCTTTCAATAATATCAACGCGTAAGTTGTAAACAATTTTCTCAACGGAGCGTCTGCTTCCTTAATTTGATAAGTGCAGCTTCCTGAGAATCCAAGTGAAAATGGTAAAGTAGTTCTCCTAATTCCCTAACGGAATCCCCTTGGTGATTGTCGACACATGTCAGATTTTACAGAAAATAGTAAACCCTAAGTGGTAAAGTTTGGAAACGCGACCTGTATCGACAATTACAAGGGGATTCGTTTAGGGTGTTAGCAAAGCCAGGGCATTTACTTAGGGTAATAACAGAACCATATTCTCTCTTTTCATGTTTGATACTCTTGAAGCTTTATGCGTCAAATCGGACAAGCATAGGGACTATTGGAAAATAATTTAACAACTTACGCATTTTCCAACATTTCGAATGAGAGGAATGACGGTAGTCATGCACATTTTGTTTTTAATGGTGTGTCCTCAATTATTTGATAAGACAGGCACTGGAATTAATTTTGCCTTAAATTATGGAAAACTAATCTCACTGCAGCTCTATTTTGTCATTCACTTAAGAGCTAAAAGAATTAGCAGACATTACAGCTATTTCTCTCAAAAATTGGTCCCCAGGAAAAGTCACTATCTCACTAAAAGTTATGTCCTGCGTCCCAAAAGGACGTTCTACCTGTCGGACATAAAAGGATACTTGTTTACGAAATTTGGTTCTGTGTTTATTCTTGAATGCAGAATATTTTCATGAATGCTCTCTTGCTAAGGAAGGTGCTACATGAAAAGTGGTTTTGCGTGTAGATTACTAAACACGTCAATCAGCAATCATTTACTTGCCCAGAATCTAGTATTTATGTCCGACTTGAAAAAAAGTTTGTCGAGGGCGTTTCCTTGATCTTCAATTGTTTTTTTCATTGTATCTTTCCCCAGGCATTAAATGCCTTCTACTTTTCTCATACTTTGCAAAATTCTCTTTTGAGAAAATTCTGATAGTCTCTTGGTTTCTCCTGCGGGGCTTCATCGTGCCTCATGTTATTGAAACCACTAACTCAGTTCCTTTATGATTAATTATACTTTAACAGTATACTGCTCAATATTTCAGTTTGAAATATGGTGCCTTAAGAGAAAAATGGCAACTAAAAAGATGGATTAAGTCAATTTTACAAGAAACTGCTTGCATTTTGAAAAAATAACTAATGAAAAGTACGGTTTTAAGAGCCAAACAAGAAGAATCGTATTTAATATTGTTGAGAAAATAAAAATAATAGTTAATAAGCTAATGGAAGTTCGCATTAAGGTCGCAATCAAGGTCGCATTTATAGTAATAAATTGCAATATACATAGTGCAACAGAGAATGTTTAACTTACACATGTTCTCTATCTGCATTTTCTATACACCTAAGTATAATCCCAAAGTGAAAACAAGCCACAGTCCCTATATTTGAACTTGTATTAATTCAGGGGTTACGTTTAATGCCTGACAGTAAATTTCAGTCATTATGTCAAATGCCTAGCGGTTTAAGTCATGCTGAGTAGTGACTGAGTGAATTAGTCATTACGCGTAATGACTGAAAAATTTAGGCATGACGTGTAATGACTGATTTCACTAAATACCTGTAACATACATACACTTTTGTCCTTCAGGAATACTAGCAGTTACAATATTAGGAATTGTTAAGACTTTTTCCTCACTTCTTTTAATAAAAAGCAGTGCCAGTGGTAGTTAACATTATATTTAGAGTTGCGTAGATCAGTGGTTCTCTACGGGGGTCAAGGGCCCCTCCTTAACGGGTATTTAAGATATTAAAGCGGGGTAAATTAAAACTAAGCGGGGGACAGGCATACCAGGGGAGTAAGTGAGATTTTACAATAAATTACATTTTTGTTACTAAATATTTTGATAAACTTCTTGATAGCACAAAGTTAATAGCATGTTTTGTTTTACTTCAAGACACTAGAAACAAAGTTGATATATTTAAATTGTTTCCCTTTTTCCCCAACGCTGCTTCTTTTATTTTATATTTTACACCTGTTAACCAAGTAAGGATACCTCTTCAGTAGGTAATTAAGAAGCCCTGAGCAAAGTTGATCAAATACTATCTTAACTATTGATACAAAATTTTTTATTTTCTTTACTCAAATGTTGCAATTTTATTGATATGACATTTTTTTGGTCTCGGGTCTACAGAAATACAGCTAAAATAATGAAGTCCTGACATGAAAATTTCAGATATAATATCTTGGGACATATTATGTGATCAGCTTTTACAAGCTAGCACACGGTCTTGCATATCAGTTTAATCAAAATTTAGCAAAGTGTGTAAATGTTAACTTTAAGATGGCAAAAATGGGCACGGGAAAGAGTAAATTCATTACATATGGTGGAAGAATGAGGCAGAAGTGGCCTTTGACCAAAAAATATGACAGATTTTATTCAGCTTGTGAATGAATGTGGCAGTAAAAGTAAGGTTATTAGAAATTTTATGATATGCTTTGTCGAATACATGTCAGTTGTTGTTAATATTCAAAGCAATAAGGAGGAAAATTGAACCATCGAAGACAAAGAAGATAAAAAGAACACTAAAGATCGAACAAAATTAAGAAACTGAAATAGACTTCAAAATTCTTTTAACAATTTCAGTACATGATAAGCTATGTTTCGTAACTCAGGAGTATCCTCCATGGACTTTACCATCTTCTCCATTATTCATTATGTGGTTCATATTGCTTGTGCTATTTACTTGAATGTTGAAACTGAATGATATTACCAATCTCAAACGCCAGGCACATATCTTCTGATCCAGTTAATGTATTCACCAACTCGTGAAAACCCTGTGTAGTACTTGCAGTATTCAACCACAAAACTGGCAACACCTTGTTGCGTCCAGGAGCCATCCCTCTCTTGGCAAACCAACGGTCCTCCAGAATCTCCACGGCAAGCATTGATAAGACTTTGTCTGCCATATCCAGTGCACACCAAACCAGATTGACCGAAACAATTTTTACTGTGAACTACTGGAACTCTGGCTTGTTGAAGGGTATGATGCGAACTTCCTGGGTGCCGAATTGAGCCCCATCCTGTGTAGAAAAGCATACCGTAATTTTTGTAACAAGTTATAATACATAAAGCTTTGCATAAGGCCTATCAAGATTTGGCAGCTTGCAGGTTTTCTAACCATTGTCAAAAGCACATAATAGAAGAGTGGCTCTAAATGTTGATGCTCATGTTTTGATGTTATTGCTGTTATTGTGGTACAATGACGTCTTATACTTTGAGGCCCCTTTTAAGACTATAAAAGCCGGGTGTGAGTATCAATGATAAATTCATATTTCCTCATATCTTTTGAACTGTTTTCCTAACTTTTATTTAAATTTGCGTTAAAAGCATTTTAGCAAAGTGTGCGACCAGGCCTTTTTGGAAGTATATATCTTTTCCATGTTGATGTCCCTTGTTAGAGCTTGATGAATGTATGTACTGTACCAAACAAGGCAAGTAAGGTACCCACTGGACCAATTGCTCTTTCGAAACGGTGGTAGGTGAATTCATCAGAAATGACATGCAAATGCTGATGGAAAAAGTAGATCTTTGCTATTATGTTACTATAATTATTTCTATGATGTTTTTTACTTTACGAAGGGTTTTTAATCAGATGTAAAACAGTCGAAGGGGATAAGAAAAGAAGATTTAAAATAATATTTACATTTTTAAACGTATGACGGAAATATTTGACGTGTCACTGTTTAAGATTCGATTCCTTGAAATGAAAACAAATGGATTTATCGACTCTGGAAAAACCTCCCTAGTGAAGCCACACAGTACAGCGACGATGCATTCCTAACTTGTGCAGAGCTAAATTTATATACCCATTAGTATATAAAATAATGTATGTTTTCATCTTGGTCAATTTGCAGGTCATCAACCCTCAACAGTGTGAATTTAGAAATATTGGGTTAGTTTAATGTAACGTTTTGAGTCAATTCACACATAAAGGCACGGCATTCATTATTGTGCACGTATAAGGAATTCAGCTTCCATGAAAGTTCTTTTAGTGTGAGGGAAGTTAAAATTTTGGTGGGATTTTCATATTTTAACCAGTCTTCAAATCATTTTCCCGTCGATCTCGCTAGCCTTTGCACCGAAAAGAGCTACTGATGTAGCAATAGTACTCACTTCAGCTGGGAAAGTCTGCACGCAGACTACGACCTCCCTTGTAATGCGTAGTTTCTATGAAGTGCGTTATTTTCACTTTATGTGGTTATAAACCTGAACAAAACTAACGAGCGTGCAGCAACAAATATCTTCATTGCTTACTGATGTATCTGCTAATTTAAGGGCATACACACATTATTCGTGCCAGTCGTTATGTATTGTGTTGGAAAATTGATGTGATCATTTAATTACCGGTAACTTTGATAGTTGCGACGTAACTGTCTTACCTGATAAGTAACAATATGTTCCAAGAGGTGGGATATATCCTTGACGTGGCAAGCAAATCTTTTGAACGTATCTATTAATAATTGCCGGTCTCTCAAGTTCGAGGAGAGCAATGTCGTATCGTACTGGTTTCCAGGATGGGTGAGTTATTATTCTTCTCACATTTAACACCTGAAAAGACAAATGGAGGAAATAAGTTTGTGATGAACTTCATGTTCTCTCTGAATTTCTTTATTTGTCGTTTTGCTGCCCTACACGTATAAAATATATTCAAAATATATTTTAATAAAAATGACATGCTATGTCTTGTATTGAGTAAAATATTGGATTATTTTACAGATTCTGGACGCTAATGGTTGGGATTTTACTCAAAATTAACCTTCTTCTGTGATAAATGAAAAGACTATGGGAATTTTCATTTGCTATCTTCCCACAAAAATTTGATGTCGTAATTGGTTTTCGATCTAGTATAAAAACAAGTGCTTCATCTGATGCCTATCATGGGTACTGTATTTCCTCAAGTAAACACCCTTTAGCTTGAGGATTTTATGACATTTTTTGAAGATATTACTGAGCAAAAACATTAAACACAATAAGATAATGAAAAGATGTACACTGTGGTAATATTATGAAAGTTTAACCTTTACCATAATACCATCATTTAACAGCATCATGGTTTTTTTAAAGTTTTGCCAGTATTGTAGGATAGGTTTTTGCCAAGGTATTACTAACTTCAAGGGAATCATGATTTGTTAGTCCTGGCATTGGATTGATGTAACTGTAGGCAGGGGCAACTGTTTGTTTTGGAACTCAACATGCAGCTAATGATAACTACTCTGTCGCCATTTGTTGATTTTTGAAGCGCCTCCGTTTTGACCCCCCCTCCCCCGTACCTGACTTTGTGTTTTGAATGTTAAAAGTGAGCTCAATGGTTTATTACCGATCTTTTGCTGTTCACAATGTTGGTTGACATTGACAGAAATTGTCTTTTGGGACCAACCACAGGTCATTAGCATCTATTGTACCCGATTTTCGTGGAAATCCTCTTTATTTTAATAAATGTTTTCGCTTCCGAAAATATTAATATGCTTTCTCTCTCTATATATATATACATATATATTGTAAGTAACTACATAAAAGCAATGGTAGCCTGACTCTTTTTTGAAAACTTTAAATTGTGTTTTTTTCGCTGACTTATCATCATCAGAAATTAATTAATCTGAAAGCAGAAAATATAATCACACCAAAATCATCCAAACTGTTTATTATAAACCCAATAATTGCTTTCGTTGTTGATAAACAATAGAAAATGATATTAAGGGGCTGTCTGTTCAATTGAACAAGGGTGCAACGTTAGCTCTCTTCTACTATTCCTCAGTTTTAAATCACTAGCAAGCGTATATACGAGGTATCACGTAACGTTTAGGCGCTGGTGTCCAATTTACAATGCCGCTATACTGGGCATGGTGTAAGCCATTTGGCATTACTCCATTACCCCGGCATCACGGACTGACTATTGACAGCGGGTATCACTTAACTTTCTGGAGTCGTGCCACGGCAGGAATCAAACTGTACCTGCGAACAATAAGCTTAGACATGATTTAATGAGGATTTCACTGTCTGTTGTTGGTATGAATTCTTATCACTCGAAGAATGTAAAGCTGTTCTCAAAGGAAGCCCTGGCGAGCGAAACATTTCAGCTATTTCAGGATATTCTGAGTGCAGGTAAACAAGCGTCAAATACAAGGCGGAGGCTGGGGCTATTAGCAATTTCAATAGTAGGACTTTGTTTACCTATCCAGACCCATTGTTATACACGTACTAATAACTCGTAAGCCTTTCCAGATATAGCACGGGTTGCTAAGCAGTAACGGGGCCAACATCTCGATGAACTAAGCGGACGATTTATTTGCACGTGAGTTGTTCGTTGTAAAAAGCTTTACAAACTTTAAAATAGCTTGCCTTGTTCTGTTGGCCCTGCTCAGTTTGGAATGACCTTGTTTCCCTGCCAACCTTAGCACTCCTAAATGCTGGGCTGATAACCTCGTTTCCAACCCGTCCTTTGTTCATACTTATAGCTCAGAACGAGGTAAATACTGTTTACGTTTGTTTGTTATGTACTTTTTAGCCTATTTATAGCCTTGTTAAGACTCTGGTCTTAGGTAAATCCATGAATCCAAACTCCCTTCTTTTATTTATTGTAGTATTTTCTGGATCTTTTGCTTACAATGCACCCGATATCAATTTTTTAGTACAAGTGTCTCTGCTCTATTCACTTGTGTTCTTGTTTTACTTCGGCGTATGAAAATTACTATAAGTACTGTAGCAGGCAACTCAAGAGCAACAATTGACATTGACAACACAATGGGCGATAGCTAATATTGACATATTTTGACTCGCGGACAGTTGATGACCGACAGTGACTTGTGACAATATTGACAGGACGTAATGGATGATTGTTGATATTTACAGAAAGTGACAAGTGATAGTTAATATTGACAGAACTTGAAGGCTGGCAGTTGTACGCTCGCAACTGATTCAACTGGGGCGCCTAAAACTACATGACTTGCTACCCAGCTATAAAGGATCTACGAAATCTTCAATGAGGGCCGTCGTTAAAAGTAAAAAGAATTGCGT
>JAAAKM020006971.1:129894679-129909758 GCA_010016025.2 Alatinidae sp. Z8VKAUB7J3 | reverse complement strand
CATGACTTGCTACCCAGCTATAAAGGATCTACGAAATCTTCAATGAGGGCCGTCGTTAAAAGTAAAAAGAATTGCGTGTTAAGCCCAAAACTGTTCGCCCAGTGTACTACTAGCAGCAAAACACATAGATATGTGTACACAGGCTCCTTATGTGCTAACACCGTTTTGCAATAAGTAGATCCTATATGAATTTATTTTCTTTTTGTTAAGGTTATTTCCTTGTTAGGATCATCTTGCTCTGATGCACCAAACGTGAAAACTTAATTAAAACATCGATAGTTGATATGCTTCCTCGAATGAACCCCACTTACTAAATTGCTATTTTAAAACGGATCGTTTCAAATCCTATCTTCACGATGATGCTTTTTAATTTTAAAGGGGCTCTGGACAGCATTACAAGCCAGGCGATGGTTTCTTCGTGAGGTCGCAAAGCATATAAAGGCCGGTCGCCAAATTGCGTAGAGCTATATCTCGATGGCCACAGGTTGATAATTGGAAGCTTAATGTGGCGACTAGAGAAATAGAGTATGTTGTTATCGAAGGTTGCCGGCCTCAGTTTATAGAGCAAACGCCTCGAACGCGTGGCTGACATGTTCAAATCGTGGTCATGAAATGTTTTCTTATTTCCCCTGTACTTTTAAAAGTGGCCATTGAAAGGAAGAAGCCAAATCCGGACAAAACTCGATTGATAAAACCTCCTTGCGTAGTTCGTTCGCCTTTTACTTAAAACGTAAGAATTTTATTACAAAGCTGTTAGATATTTTCATCATCACACTGTTCTAACGTCTACTGCATTCAATGACTAATGGTTGCCTAACCCTCTCGTTGGACATCTACATGATCCATTCCAGCGTGATATCAATATGAGAGAAGAAATAAGCGCCTACCATTTCGAGAAGCCATGATGTCAAAACTCGGGAATGGATCACAAAAGAAATGACCGTTAATTGAATTTTAGTGGCACTTAATTAACGCAGACATGATGCACTCATAAAATAGAATTTTTAAATTCAGACAAAATTAGGTCTACAACGAAAGAACCTTCTTTCAGAATATTGAGAAATCTAATAGATATCACCTGTTGTGCTTTCAATAACTTAAAAGTGATTAAAGCTGATGATGTTGGAATGCATTGCAACGGAGTTTGAATAGAATTTTTGCTGTCGTTGAAAATGTTCTTTTACAGTTTCGATTGCTATGGATTGTAGTGACTAGGAAATATCTGTAAACCCTTTGGCATAGCACGTCTTTCCGTGGCACTCAGGGGAATGCTGTCAACTCATTCTTGTCTCACTGTTATCTGTCTGCTGTGAACGGGAGTGACTTGATGAGCGCAAAGGCAAACTGCCGATGGCCAACGCTGCGCGGGGTGGGGCTACAAGGGACAAAGCAGATGGGTTTCTAAGTCTGACGCAGTTGTCATTTTCGCACTGCAACATAAATGATCAACACGATGAACGTCCATACTTGAAGTGGGGTGGGGAAGGGGTTTCTAAAATGAGGGAACAAGGCTTCTTTTGACTCGTTTCTTTCACATCAGAAAGATGCCAATGACGATGATGACGTTGATGATGGTAATGGTGATGAGAGGGAGGTCGGCGACGATCATAAAACTTAATGTGATGAACATGATGAACATGATGGTGGTGATAATGGTGGTAATGAATATTGGTACTTCGGTTAGTGAGTTTTTGATTCAGAACCAGAGATTTTCTTTGCATCTACCATTTTGTTGCTGGTTGTCTTTGCATTATGATAATGATTGTGGTGGTAGTGGTGCTGCTGCTGCTGGTGGATATGGTGGTGCTGATGATATTGTTGACAGCGACAGTAATAATGACGATTGAATGATGATAATGGTGGTATTAGTGGAGATAACGATGATTATGATGATGATGGTGATGGTGATGGCGGTGGTGGTGGTGGTAGCAAAGAACATGATGGCGATTTTGAGAATAAAGATGGTTGTAATGGTGATGATGGTGGTGATGACAATGTTAATCTTTATTATGATAATGATAGTAGTGCCATTTGAGATTTCGTTCAGTTTAAAATGATCATATTGAAAAGTTACTGAAAATGGCCTTTGCAAGTGACTATCTACGTACACGTATGATATGTCAGTACTTTTTAGGATATATTTATAGTATTCAAAAAGATTGTTAAAAAGTAGCTTATTAACGGTTTCATAGCAATTTCCTCTGATATTCGGAGATGTTATAGGTCAATAGATAGACAGATCGTTGACACTACAAATATAGTGCTTGATACATTAAAATGTAGAGTTTACATCAATTTGAGTCAAACGAAAGACTAAGACTTATAAGCTACTACATATGTACTATACTATATATAATATACTAATATACTATGTATAATACACTATATACAATATACTACATATAATATTCTATATATATACTACATATGTACAGCAGAGAGCCCAATTAAAGTTTGTATGTATATCCATATTTTTCAAAGAATGCACATTTTCATTGATAATGCTGTATAGAATTTATGTATAAGATTGTGTTTAAAGGTTAATATATCAAAACCTTTCTTATATAATACATATGCATTTATATAGATATGGATGTTTAATACCTTTATTACTCCTTCAATGTTGCAGGTCCATAACCTATTAATGGCTAATTGTTTGCATATTGTATTTGCAGAGTGATATTCTGTGTATCATTGGATTGGTCGTGGCATAAAACAGTCTGTTAGCCTTTTACGGGCTCTAGCTGTGTGTTCTTAATCCCGTAATCTGGTCCTTCGATTTCGTATACAATAAACTTGTTCGTACAGGCTCCCTGTCGTCATCTTATAATACAGCTTTATTATTCAAATAACATGCTACTGTGATTGTAATGAGCTTCATTGACTGTAATCTGTCCAACATGGCAGTCGATATGATCGAATTACACCATTCGAAGATGAAGGACACCGACCACCCAAACGGACTGCGAGCACGCTTTTTCGCGATGTTAGGATACAGGTGCTGAATACATTAGGCCCAGGGGCTTTGATGCTGTGCTAGCACGTTAAGTACCCACATAGACTCGTTCGGTTTTGCAAACGGACTCAAAGCATTTCACGTCTGCGATCCCCATCGTTTTTTGAGCCGAGGAAGGCTTCCGCGGTTCGATTGTACGCAGGCGCTGATTGACGCAGCGCAACCGTTTGCATACCACAATAACGATTTCTGCGTTTTATATAAAATTTAATATACGTGGCGTATTACATGGAGTTGCTGTCATACTGACATCAAAATAGCATCGACCCAGTAAGCATATATCATGTCGTCCACTCCTTTTTCATCGAGCTTGTAAGCAGAGGCAATAAGGTATGTTGTAGTTGGTAGTTAGTTCTGAAAGGATTAGAAACGACTATATCAGGGAACAGCCCGGGTCAGACGGTTGGGCGATAAAGTGACAGAGGCGAGATTGAGATGGTTTGGCCATGTGCATAGGAGGGACGAGGGATATATTGGAAGGAGGATGCTGGAGATTGGAATACCGGGTAGGAGAAGGAGAGGGAGGCCAAAGAGAAGGTTCATGGATGTGGTGAGGGAGGACTTGAGGGTGGTTAGCGTGAGAGAGGAGGAAGCAAACAACAGGCTGGTGTGGAGAAAAAGGATCCACTGTGGCGACCCCTAAAAGGGAGGAGCCGAAAGAAAAAGAAGAAGAAGTAGTTTGTAGTTAGTTTGTTTTTGGTGTCCACTTAAATATAATATCACCAAACGGTTTTGTGACTCAAAAACTGAATAGAGAACCTCAAGAAATATACTGCCAACGTTTTTCCTTTTTTTCTTGGACCCATGTTCTTGCCAGCGCGTGTTGTTTCCGCACAACTAATGAACTTAATTTCTATTAAACGTGCTTATCGCAGGTAAAATTAACAGCACTAAGATGGCATTTATTTTTGCAAAGTTTTTTTTTGTTTTAAATTAGTCCTTCACAACTGTCTTATGTTTTAGAACGTGCTGGACTGACATTACATCAAAGAGTTGAAAATGGAGGAGTCTGTGCTTGCCAAATGGCGCTACAGCTTGTAGGTAGGATGTTATGACAGGAATTGGGTTTCTATATTTAGCCCTTTTGTAATTATATGCTAACATACCCTGTTACACTGGCTAAAACCACACCACTTTCAGCTGTGACGATGACTGTGAGCATTCTACTGGACGCCAAATACTGGATGCCATTCCTGTCACTAGATATTGCTTTCATAGGGTCGAATTGTTAGTCCGTGGCATGAAAACAGTCAGTTTTCCAACTTTCATTCATAATACATCCTTAAGAATCATTTGATAGTATCGGCCGATCAAGGGAGGCTGGATCGGTATCGGTATCGGTTCGGTGAAATCTGTGATCGGTACACCCCTAGTTGTAGGTAAACATGGGAAATTAGTATACCACAAAGGCAGTTGATATGGCAATTTTGGTAGGTATAAATATCAATAAACCTGTTAAAATGTACTATTTTTATATAGCATCTAAATGGTGTAAACATAAACCTCAATCTGATGATCAACCTTAAGATGATTTCCAATTGTGAATACATATTTATAATATATATAGTACCTCAAATTGCTAACATCTTAAAATGTGAATACCAAGGAATACCTAGGTATAACAAGGTGATTAAAATGATTGATGTGTCAATAACTGCTGACGGAAGAATTTGTGAAAATAGAGTTTTAACACAAAGGCCCTTGGAAGATGAAGCTGTCAAATCATGGGATATGAAGAAAGTGACAGTTATCCCAATAGTTATTGGTAAGGCAAATCAGGGCAAATAACTTCAAAGCTTGAAAAACATAAAGTTATATTTACATTGTATAATCAAGAGATTTATTGTGAAGTACAGGTCTGTCAATGCCAAAATGTAGGCTTATTGTTCCCATTATACCAAACTCTTTCGAGAGTGTGGCTTCTTGTATGGCTGCATGAAAAACACATCTCTCTTCAGCAATTTGCTTTGCCATTTCCATTGTTCACATTTTTTACTGTTGTTTCCCAAATGCATCCAGGCCTTCCCCTTCATTTTTTAGCCCTTATGTGGTTTTTTAGAACTTTCTTTTCCTTACCACCATGTCTCACCACATGTACAAAGTATGATACATTCTGTTTCTTTGCATAGCAAAGTAGCCATTCACTTTACACTCCTGACTGATTTCTAGTGTCTATAGTTCTGCAGAGTAAGTGAATCAAGTCAGGTTATTGCTGAGAAGTAAGATTAACTTCAAGGGTGTGATAATAAGTCATTTGAACATTGTAAGGCTCAATAAACTATATGTGTTGTGTACATGGTTACTCCTGTTTCAGCTCTGTTCCCTGTGTATTATTAGAAGTTAAATACATTGGAAAACTGGACCTCAATGGATTCATACATTGATTATAGCTAGTTATATTGGATGTTTTAGTAGGTTTGACTATGACTTTGCATTCCATTTCAATCTTTCCTCAAAGCATTTCATTTCATCTTTCTTCAAAGTTCTTTAATGTTACTGTGAACATATGTCAATCCTGTAGAAGGTGGTGCTTGGTTTACATTAAGATTAATTAATAGGGCCTACTGTTACTGATGCTTAAGGCATCACTATCTATATCTTTCTACTTTTGTTTCAATTGTACAGGCCTATAAGACAATATCGATCAATGGAGACACTTTTCTCTACTGCATGCTGCATAGCCAGATAGATACCAATTTAAGTTCAATTGTTCGTAAATTAGTCTGCTTGCTATCCCGATAAAACGGCACATGAACAACATTACATTCCACTTTTCCTTCTGCTATACCCTCTGCTCTATCAATCTAATGTATTGTTAACAAATATCTTCATCAACTGAATTGACCTTGAATGTAATCAGCAGGCGTAACCTGTTCACTGGAGATTTGCAAACACTAACATTACCAAAACAATGGGACTTTATACAGATCCATATTATCTTATGTGCACTTTTACTTTGTTGTGGGGTGACGAGAAAAATACCCGATTGCAGATTACATCTGCCACACACCAAAACAGTAATCATACTTGATTTTAATGCCTGATAATCAAACAAATGTTCAAAGAAACAAACAGCAAACCCATTTTACACTGACCGTTTTATAGGCTATTGTATTAAATGGTTCGAGTGGTCAGGTAAAAGAACACACTGAGGTTCTATCTACATAACACTAAAAATTACACAACATTAAAGTTTTAGGTAAACAACTTAGATTTACTTACAAATACTCTACTTATAGTTTTAGACTTTGGTGCAATACGGGAACCGGCAACAAACTAGAAATCGCTACATTTCACCGTTTTCCCTACCTTTCGGGGCATTAGCATCTTTTAGAAGCCTCTTTCGCTTTTTCCCAGCAGAACTTGGAGTGCTCCCTTGTTTTACCGAGGAGTTGATACTCATTGCTCCCTTACGTTGACTTGATTCCTCCACCTGTGGTACGGGGCTTTCAACTGAAGATTCACTCATGTTCTCATCGCCATTACTCCGATCAACATCTGCCTCCTCTAACTGCTCTCCATCCACAGTCTTAGGTCCATCGGCGGTGTTATTTAGAACTGAACGATTTTCCCTCGCCGACTCCCTTTCGTCGGCGTTAGTCTCACCGGAATAGTCTTTGGATCCACTTTGAGTTGAATGGTTCTCCTTTTCTTCCATTCCTCGAGTTGTAACTGATAAAGGCTTAAGCAGAAAAGACAAAAATCGCCGACCTGAGACCCCACTTCTTTGTAAGTCTGAATATCCATTCAAGATTTCGTGCTGCATAACAAAGATTGGAAATGAACGCCAAGAGAGACACAGGGGGCCTGAACCTGCTTACTGACGGGACTGCACATAATGGCCGCCAGGAATTACCCAAAGGTGAAAAGGTTCATTAGTTTGCCGTAAATATGCTTTTAGATTATCAAAACCAACTATAACCAACGACGATGTCTTCAAAAGTTCCCTAGCAATACCAATGGTTAATCATTGAAACAAAGACCATACCCCAAAACAGCATTTGGTTTCCAATTACAAGGCCAAAACTACCCAAAACCGAAATCCGCATCTAATTTTAAAGAAATATTGCGATTAACAGCATTCATGACAGTAGCAATTGGCATGTAAGACATTATCTTAATATTTTTTCTCTTCTTTTTGATGTGATTATACTCAGATCCCCCTTATTAATTTGTGCTGATCATTTGCGTTCCGAAACTTTAAATTGTTAAGAAGAAAATCAGTAAACCATCACGACAATTGTCACAACGGAGAGAAAAGTAACATTGTGATTTATTTTTCTTAATGCACCTCGTCGAAAGTCTCCTAGCCCGTACAACAGATGAAAGGATAGGTACTCCAAAGTTTACTTCATCGTTTGATCCCGATAACCTACTTACTGGAATTGTTGACCCATCATTTTCCAGGTTTTCCATCCTCCTTTAGAAGCTTTGACGTCCCAAACATCTCCCTACTTATAGGGAGCCTGAATCCTAGTTTGCACCATCTATTCTGACACCCAGATAGTTATGAGCTTTGGAGTAAATGAGGAATAACTTAAATTGGGATTGAATCATCGTCAAAAATGTTGACACCAAAACAACGTTTTCGTTTAACAAATCGTACTGACGCAAAGGAAGACTTAGAATTTGAAGCATCATAAGACTTACGGTTTTGTAAATATAATATGCACTTTTTTACTTTTTAAACCAAATTTAAAGAACCGTGCCAAAAATTGTCCAACTTCAAAAGCGCACGTGTCACCAACTTGAATCTATGAACATAAATTATTGCGGGAATATCACTAAATTGATACAATTACTATTGTTTTTATTAAAGTTGGGTGGACTGGGTAAGAGAAGATACTACTCTACATAAAGAAGGTCATAAGTATAGAAAATTAACCTTTCAGCGTGTTATAATATTACGATGGAATATATTCACACGATTACTGTGGTAGTTTTATCCCTTGTGCGTTCCCATGCTAGTAGTCAGGTTTAGAAATCGGGAGTGGCTATTCTGAGCTTTGGAAGAGCTGACATTACAACTGGTTAAGAATAGCCTACACATGTTTGAATCTTGACAAGAGGAATTTGAGAAGCTAAGGCTTCCAATACCCTCCGGGGGCAAAGATATAAACAGACCGCTATGTCTAACTTTTATCGAGGTAAAAAACTTTGTATTTCAATGAAGAGCAGCTATAATAAACGTCCACGCAAATGGATTGTTCTGCCCCCAAACACTATATAGCATAAGAATACCTAATAATATGAAGATTTAATTCTATCATGATTTTTATAATGAAATGCTAGGTTAAATAATGAGACAGAATTGAAATGAATTATGAATCTCCAAACTACACCAAAGCAAAGCAGATCATCGTAGATTAATTAGAAGTTGAAATGTAAGAAATAGTTGAGACGAATCGGTAATGTCTTCAATGGATTGTGCTTTTCAAAGGTTTTCTTAAAAAGATGACGATGTAACCGCAAAGAGAGACTTTGACAATGTGAGATATTTAAAGTTATTAATCAGATTACAAGCTAACTGCGGCAACTAACGTTTGTAAGCAATATTTAATCACCATATGGCTATATTGTAGTTATTATCTATCTTTCCCTATTTCTCTTGTGACTTGCAGATCTTCTTGGAGAATTTCAAGATAACTAAAAATGTGCATGGAGACTTGCATTGAAACTTTCAAGCACTGTGTTCAAAATTTAGTTTCAAAGGTGTCATCATCACGAAAGTAAAAAAAGAAATCCATATGATAACTCCCTCAAAAACTGATTACTTTTTAATTAATTGATATTTATCAGAGCTACAAGTAGAGTTACTTTCCTTATCTGTATCACTTGGAAGAATTGATTCCTGGAGTCCATAGACCATTTTTGTAACTCGTACAACTACATACCTCGCCAAAGAGATGCTGTTTAAATATTGTTTTATCACGGTGGCTTACTACTAAAAACACGTTAACACGTTAGTTAATAGTAGCGGCTATGGTACCATCTCGTCGTTCTATTTTGCTTTATGTTGAAAGATATCTGTCATTTTTTATTTCAACTAAAGGGATCTGAAAATAGTAAGCTGGATCTGCTAATTTATGCTGAAAATATTGTTTGCATCCTTCCTAGGATAAAATGTTTCGTCCACAGAATACCCCAACTCACGTGTCACGTCGACATGGAATACAAAGCTCCGCTGTCTTACCCACAATGCCTGCCAGAAAATGCCCCATACTTGATTGTGACTTTCAAAATGCTAACCTGAATATGTCCTGTCATCCCTACACTGTTGATCACAGACGCATTGGTACACAATACAACCACAAATGGTTCAAGAAAATTCAAAACTTGAAATGATTGATCATACCCTCAGCTGGAACAAGCAAAAGCTTGTTTTGCTTCCAGTCATGATTGAAAGACTATTTTGAAGCCACAAAGGTGAGAGGCTAGGGAACAGTCGTATTACTCCTGAAATGTCGTGGTAAAACGTCTGGCATCGAACCTCCCTGATTCTCAAGGTACAGCAATGGTCAACAGATTTCAAGGCAGTTGCAAAAATGCAGCTAGTAATGCGCCACGAAGACCTTACAATTCTTGTCTGTACTCTCTCTATGTCTCAACTGCTTGTAGTGTCTCCCCCAAAATGAAAGACATTACCCTAGACCGCCATAACAGAAATTCTTTTTGTTAGAATAATTACACCCAATAGACGTCGATACGAGCCCACTTGCCAACATAACATATAAATGACCAAAGATAGCCAACGGACTTACGTCGGATGCCGGCAGGGTTGAAAGCCCTAGTTATTTTAAAGCTACAGTTAATGCGATTGGATATTAACATATTTTGTAACGGCTTCTAGAGGACCACTCTCTCAATAGCAACACATAGATTCAAATTCTTAACACCGTTGCATAATTTGAACCGAAGGTGCATCCAAACATAACAGAGGACAACCAAAACGCCCCACAGAATAAGAGTGAATGTATCTTTAGCCTTTGAAAAGAAAAACAGTACTCTCGAGCCCGCAAAAGACGTCTATACACGCTTTGGACTTGCCAAATTCACGCATGAGACGTCGCAGCTTCTTTTCACGTATTTTAGAAATTTTATGTAATTAACGGAAAAGGCAAGAGCGGGTCATTGTGCTCTGACATAAAATATGCAGGTGCCCAGAGTACTTTTTCGGCGAAGAGACAAGGAAAGTAAACATCCATCATGATTGAAGAGACAGCTGGCGAAGTTTTGAATTATCAATTGATCGCAATTAAACAATCTATAGATCATAATCAGAAAAAAAAAAAAAATATATATATATATATAATTCTCAAAGAGTGGAGTATTGCCACAATAGCTTGCAATTTAACGGCGCTGACCGGATTCGAACCTGGGACCTCATGATTACTAAACCAACGCCTCAACCATTGAGACATCAAGGCTCAAAAGCTAAGGCGGAGATTTTTAGTGTCAATCTTTCGTGAATTCTCCTTCAGTTAGTGGTAACGGGGAAATTAATTAATTAATACTTATTGTGTTTCGGCTTCGAGCCTTCATCAGTGCCAGACATATACATTACATCATCTATCTTTAATATATATGTCCCTGGAAAAGTATATACAAACACAGTTTGCAATACATATGCACTTCAGATTCACTACTAATAAAAACATTTACCAACATCAAGTAATAATGACATTTACTTCTGAGACTTTCGTTCAATATAATCGTCTTTAGCCTGTTTTCACTAATGATCATATAAACATGCACCAAACAGTTCCGATTTCCCTGGGAGATCCTCTTATTTTCTTGCATACCACTGGGCAGACATTTTTAATGAGTGTCAAGCAGGAATACAACCACATGGTCTGATCCCTTACCTGTTTCATTTCTTTCACCAACAACTTAAGGCCTATGGAATATGCTTCACCTTCAATACAGCTAGTCTCAAAAGCTGATAATACAAACCCTAATAAGTCACACACCACCTCAGTTGGAACATTTCCCACAAACAACATCTCATCATAAGATTTGACATAACTGAAGTTTTGTGGTAAGTCATTGCCAATGTGCTACAAAAGACAATAAAATTCAGAAAAACATCTGTTGCACCTTGTGTGCCAACTCCATATCATTTCAGAAATAAAAAATTGAAAAATCTTAAGCCTTGTTAACATAAAATCAATATTAAATGCTCTTTAATCATGCTTGGCAGTCAAATATCAATATGCTATCAAAGCAACTGCTTTTAACTCCCCAGGAGAGGGGGGCTATCTCAACCCATCACACATAACAACTCTCATTACTGAATTTGTAGCAACTGATTGCAGCCAGTTTCAACCTGTTGGGCTTGTTTATAATGCATGAACCTGGTGTAATAACTGCAACTGGTTACTCTATGTCCTGTTTTAGTGGTGGATTATTTTGAAGTGTTGCACATGAGCCTTGACCACTAAACTGACCTGTTAATTGGCACATCATAAGACTTACCAACTCTGCATTCTGTCTTTCTTATGCCCCGTGCAAACAGGCCATTTGGGGGCTTGAGCTCCATAAATTATATATGACAACAAAAGATACTGCCCTCAAATTACTGGTTACTTTGCATGCTTTGCAGTAAATGACATGATGCATTTTAGGGCAAATAAATGGCAACCCTTTATCTTATTTTGATTGCTAGGAACCAACCTGACTAGTCCACGGCATGCATGGCTGAATACCATTAGAAATCGGTAGAAATTTTCCAGCAAAGTGTCCCGCCTGCCATTACAAGTACTACAATAGACATTAGGATTGCCTGGGTGTACAAATGATGGCCTAATTCTTCATTTCTTGCTACATGTCTGCATCTGTATACGCATGCCAGATAACCATATATTTGTATATATTAGCATATAAACTGACAGATGAGAAAGTGTATGTAGTGTTACTTAGTCACAACAAAGTCGTGATCTAAATGTCTCTAGGGCTAGCAAGATGGTACTCTCATCTCATGCCCAAGAAACGTTCTCTTCTAATACCTTGTTATATCTCCCCACACTATGTGATATAAATAAAACCACACCAACATTTATATGGATAGTGTTGCAATAAAGTGTTCACTGAAATTGTAAGCATAATATTTTGTAGCAAGGGTTTTGCGGTGCATGTATGTATTATTGATACCGGTACTGCTGAAGTGCTTCATGACTTGTTTTTATTCATTGCAAATTGTTGCGGTTCTATGCGAGCCTACTGCTCGTACCAGTATTCCGAGAGTATATCCATTGCAGATGAATCAAGCACTAGAATATACCAATGTCGGTCAAAATATTTCATAAATCTCTCTCTAAGTATAACTGCTACCGTACAGCATCTATCTCTATAAAGAAGTAAGATGTAATCATCGCATAAACATTTCAATACCCAGTAACAACATCTCACAAATTAACCATCCTCTGACACCGGAAAGAGCTTCCTAACATCTTGACCAATAAAACAATAAGGACCCATCTACATGTACACCTCAGCATTTATTTACTGACGCTAAATTAATAATACCAGCTGAAGTGCCGGTTACGTTGAGCTATTTCTATAGTTTGTCGAAATGAAGGCCTTTGCGATGCGTCGTATTCGCCCCCTCCCCCTTTTTATACCATGTGGTATTTGAACATTCTAACGCTAATTCAAATCGAATTGAATAATACCTATTTCATACTTAAATGATAATCGGAGATCGCGAGACAACAAAACTCGGAATTACCGCCGAATGAGGCCGAAAAATCTTGGCTGATTAAATAAAAAATAATGTAGGTTAAACCATGACAACGTTGTTGATCATTAGTAACCAAGCTTTAAAATGGCTTGAAACTTCGTGGCGTGGGTCTATTTTCATTATTCAGAGTAATCTGTGGAGCTTACGGGTTGGAAAAGACAGCGGATTGCTGCTGCTGCTGGAGAAGAAATACCCAAACCCAAAAGCGACCTGCTCTTTCAAAGATCAATATCGCAGCTGCCGCCCAACTAATATTTTTAACGGTGGCAACTTAGACCAGCCCCCACTTAAAGTTTATACAATTATGAGACGAAGTGCAAGTCCATTACCATTCGTTAGCGGTCTACTACCATTAAATACATATGAATTAGCAAGTTATTTGGCTGGCGTAAAATAGGAAGGTAGCGAAGTGGCAGCGACTGTTTACCAATCACGTCCGTCTGCCACAGGTACGTGTGAAATCCTTGCCACTATTCACGTGGATACCTTTTAATTCCTTTCCTAGTTACATGTTAAGATTAAAGAAATAACAAGTTACTTTTATCTCTAGCTATTAAGTAGCTGTGATGTGCAGAAGTGTCGGTGATAGAGTACTGACTGCATCTAGCAGCTGCCCTGACAAGGAGCTCGAATTTCTGAAATCACCACAATGACCAACTCCCATCTGGACCATCGAATAGTTAAGTGAGGCTAGATCATTCGGAGCGAAAATCGCCTAGAAATAGTGGAATACTAGCACTTTTCTCTTCATATAATAACCGACAAAACAAAATTGGTAACAACAGAAGCTTAAAAATGCAGGGAACTTCACCAGAAAAGGGTAATGATAACAGAACTGGCCTCCCTAATCGGTCAAGGTGTGTAAGGAAACACTACAAAAATTAGCGAACTTCAACCACGTAAACTTACCTGTACGGGAGAAAATGATAGTCTGTATTGTTACGGTGTCGGAAGAGGGTAATAAGACCAATAATGAAAGCGTCTTTTGGAGGCTAGGCTGAAATACCGTTAAGAACATTCACTAGATCTTGTTTAGGCAAAAAAGGTTGGCAGCTGGTTACCAGAGACCAACAGCAACCAGCTCCTCCAAGTTGATAGTTGCAAATTCTGTTTTCTGCCCACAGCTTGAATGCTCCTTCGGAGTACTCCACTGGTCTGTGTAATTGCTCTGGGTAAGACGGAGTGTGTTGTGCTCCAGTGTTGGATGAGTTCGTGGTCCACCTTCCTTCCTTCGGGAGTGTGACTGCTCAGCTGTTGCACCAAAACTCCTGCAGCTGGATGCAGCGCAGCCGCGGCCCTGGCCAAACACAGACCAACGAACGCCCGGCGAACTAGGACAGCAGCGCAAAGGGGCTGGGATCCATCGACAGTTTGGACACAGGGGGAGCATATACAATACCAACTCCATACAGAAGTGAAGCGCATTTAGTAACACCCTGATTTGGGGTTAGGCTTTTGCTGTGTGAAAGAAAACACCAAAAGCAGTGACGTCGCCAGCCCTCGAAAAGAAGGGGAAACTTCTATACTTATGAACCCTAATCCACTGACGTCACAAAGTCATCACAAGAATGATTAAAGCCAATAAATGGAAGCACGCGAATTGGAAAAGACAAAACTACCACCTCTACCGAAGTCTCATATTTCTTATCAGATTCGAACAAATTGAAAACTTAATCCTTGAGACAAGTGCGGGCAAGTTATCCCAGTCTCCTCCGTGTCCCAGCTATTGTCTCAAAGTATGAAACTCACAAAACCAACCTCGTCGCTTCTTCGCCGCACCTTTGTCGTCTGCTCCAAAAGTAAATTCGATGAAGAATTAGCCACTATTAAAACTATTTTGCTATAAGATGGCTTTTCAGAAAATGTACTTGGTATTTCTAATCAAATCACCAGGTTTTCTTATGACGTAGTTTATTTACGACTGCCGTGGACAGGAAATGTTTCCTTAAGTTTAAAAAAATGACAACAGCAGCTGTGACCAAAAGTTTTCCCACGGTGAAACCGCATGCTACTTGTTCCACCCAAAAGCTGCTGCCTGTAATCCCAAACAGCGTACTACCTGTTACACATATGAGTTTATTAGTTTGCAAATTCACGTGTCGCTGTGCGAGCGAGTATTACGTCATACATTGCAGAGGTTACAGGACAGAATCGCGCAATACGTACTGACCTTCATAAGTAAAGTTTCGAAAAAATTACGGGTCGTCGAAACAGAAACAAGTCAACAGATTCTAGAACAGACTTGGCAATAGGGAAACATTTGCTGGAAACATCACAAACCATTAAGTACGGAACTACGCGTCATATAGTGAGGTCTGATTTGT
>JAAAKM020006971.1:129871131-129894579 GCA_010016025.2 Alatinidae sp. Z8VKAUB7J3 | reverse complement strand
ATCTCCTCCTCGTGCCTCACATAATGACCTGCTATTCGGAATCTTCTTTCCCTAACTATATATGATAGCTTTAGGAGGTTTGTGTACAGTCCCTGATTGGTACGTTCCTCTTTCCACGAAACACCCAGTACCATCCTCATCATACGGGTGTAAGAATCGTCCATTTTCTTCTTTAATGCCTTGCTCATTGTCCATGTCTGGCATCCTCTTAGTAATATTGATTCAACTCTCGCCTCGAATATTCTTATTTTCATCTTCCTACTGAGTTTTGATTTCCAGATGTTTTTCATTTTGTGGCATGCAGACCATGCGAGGGCGTTTCTGATCTCGAAGTCCTTCTTTGAGCTTTCCCCGCAAGACCCGAGGTGCTTGAAATTTTCGACTCTTTTTACAGTGCTGCCGCTCAGTGTCTTGATAATTGCTTCGATGTGATTATACGCCATCAGATTCGCAATGGTTAACAAATGTATTTACTGCAAACACAGCAATACTCAAGATTAAACTATTTGGGTAGAATTAATTTAGTAAAGGTTGACAAACGTGAAGCTAGTGCTTTTGGATGTCGCTTTTGGGTCTAGCAAGATCTCAATTTAGAAATTTGTAGCTATGTTTACATTATTTAGAGGTATTCTCCTGGCGTCACCATTTACGTGGCCCTATTGGACATCAAAGTCATTGAAACTTATCACGAAGAAAAGACCTCGATAGTTTTCATAGAATTACTTTCCACTTGGATGAAATAGATGAATAACAAAATACATATGATTAGACTGTGTAAATTATTTTAGCTCCTGGCTTTTACTTAATACAAAACCAATTTACGCCCACCGAATACTTGATTTATGCACTTTTCTGATGAAAAAAGTACAATCACTGATGGTTAGGAAAGGCTTGATTTCCCCAAATCTTAATGACGTCATTCCTCGTGAATGTTCCTGTCCTACGTATTTTTCAAGCAATAATAAAAGTATGTATGTATACACATTGAAAGTCATTTTTTACTCCAGAATGTTAAATACAGCCAAGACTACTGTTCAATCATGATTTTCAAAGAAATAAACAGGGAATTGACGGGAGGTACTGTATCATAGTTTCATTGAAAATGGTCCGTGACTGCGATGTGCTGATAACAACTAATTATATTCTCGTCATGAGCAGTAAGACACTTTATTCAGTTAAGTTTATAAAAAACCTTGCAAACAAAAACGTTTACACTTTTCAGTTTATGTGGTGTCCCAATTATTGCCATAAATTTTCTAGAATATGTAGGGAGCAACGTTACTTGAAGATTAGCATTTTCAGTTAAATTTATAACTAAGATAAACTTGTTAAAGAGAACTGGTATAATAAAACATCTTAAATAAAAGAGAAAGTAAAGATTTGAAAAGATGATAGAGAAATAGAAAGTATGTTACCACCAGGATTCGAACCTGTGACCGAGCGTGGGTCACTTGTTGGAATCCTGGCAGTATAATGTTTCCTAATTCTCCAAAATCTTTACAACACTGACCATTTCAAATCCTCCCTTCTGGGTGATGTTTTTCAACTTTCAAAGAACTTTGGACAGATGAGAGAGATTGCAGACCCTCTTTTGTCAAGTCACATAAGGTAGAAGGCTGGTGTCTGAACTGGTAAAAGCTGGATGTCGATATCCATCGGTGATGTGGAGAACAATATGATAATCTCGAAGGGCACAAATAGATTGCTTATCAATAAAGTTAATACTAGACACGGTCGATCTTCAAAACACCACTTATACGTAGTTCACTTTCTGTTGCTGCAGAAGCTAGCAATACTGATGTTATGTTTGAGTGTTTGCTATGACCGTGACTTGGATGTACTCCAACATGGCGGATAACTGTATTGTTTGTGTCTCAAGTCACGTGACTGGGAATAAAGAATAGCAGCAGGAGGAAGTTGAAAATCCTTAAGTGAAGTATTGGTAGGGAGAAGATCTGTTAGAAGTTGAAGGATAGTGGCGCAGTTGGGAATGAAACGGCGGTAAAAATTGAACTGGCCAAGGAATTCCTCACAATTTGCAAATGGACTTTGGAGTAGGAAAATCTTGAATAGCCTTTATTTTCTCGGAAAGTGGTTTAATGACACAAGATAAAATGTGATATCCTATAAAATCCAAAAGGGAAGAACCAAATTCACATTTAACCAGATTGATAACGAGGCCATGATCACTGAGACGTTGAAAAATAAATTTTTAAGATGCGAAAAATGTTCTGCTTCGCAAGAACTTGCAACAAGTAGATCATCAGAGTACGCATACACAAAGTCCAAGCCACGCAAGACTTGATCAATAAAGCATTGAAATGTCTGCGCAGCACTGTGTAGGTCAAAGGGCATGCGGAGAATTCAAAGAGACCAAAAGAAGTAGTAAAATCTGTTTTAGGTACACCTTCAGGAGTGATAGGTATTTGGTGATGGGAACCGACAAGATCGATTTCTCAGAAAATGCGCTATCCATGAAGGTTTGAACTGAGATCTTGAATATGAGGAATAGGATAGCGGTCTGGGATAGTTGCTTGGTCGAGGGCGCGATAATCACCACATGGGCGCCAACCACCGGTCTCTGTCTTCGGGACCATATGCAAAGGAGAGGACCAAGGGCTGTTAGAGGCGCGAATGATGCCTAGCTGAAGCATATGATCGAATTCAGCTTTTGCTGCTTTCATGCGAACAGGAGCAAGGGGTCGAGGTCGAACATAAACAAGGGGTCACGAGTAGAAATATGGTGAGAGATACTGTGCTTGATGGCTGATTCTTGATAGGAAGGTTGTGTAATTGGCGGGAATTCTTGAAGGAATGCGTTAGAGATTTCTTTCCATAAGTTGTAATTGAAGATAGGTTGGCAGCTTGTAAAGAAAGAGTAGAAGGGCGGTGTTTCCCTTGTGGAGTTGGAGGAAGTACACTGACGTCAGCACCAGTGTCGGCAAGAAATTTCAAACCATTATGTCGATTGACAATGTAGAAAAGATGACTCTGTGTTGTGATGATTGAATGACTAGAAGGAGAAGTAAAGGAATAAAGAACTATGCAGTTGATAGCGTGTGAACCAATTTTCCAGTGATACAAGCACTGTAATCCAACATGTGGAGTGCCGCGGGAAGAATTTGTGGTTTGTCTGTGAGAGTGCGTGCGAGATGAAGGGCGATGAGAATGAGCACGTGGTTGAAGTTGCGTAGTAAGTGACTCGATTTGGCTTGCGAGGGCTGAAACATGTTGTTCACGTTCTTAGATAGTGGATGACACATGAGTATGCGAGGAAGTTGAATCCGTTGGAGTTATGACATTGGCGAGAGAAGGATGGCAAGACCCTGTGATGTTGAATGATGGGGGAGTGATTGTTGCTGTGGTCATTGTTGAAGTATGATTGAAGATGAATGTTCGTGAGTAAAAAACACCAATAAAATACTGTTACACACGGGATCACCAATTTTCAGCGTGTTGCTAAATAATTATCGTAATAACGAAGGGTTACGGACTCACCATCAAAGGCAAAGACGAAAGGAACCAGGCCAATTTTACTTTTCTGGCTACGCCGACATGTCCTCTTCAATTTCGATCTCTCACTTTACTAAAAATCGGTGTTAAGTTAAGTGTTCTGTGTTCCCAATTGTAATTAGGAAATTAATTGTTTTTCTGACAATAGAAGACGTCGCTACAGGGGGCTTATGATAAATTTGAAGATTACAATCTACAAGAATCCTAAGATGCTTAAGTGACTATTTGGACACAGTATTAAAAGCACCTCGGTTAGCTATAGGTGTGTGTAGGCGTATATATAGCATGGATGGGGGATATACTCAAAAATTCTTAAATTGGGGTTTTCATTTGATTTTGAGTACCTACGAAGGGTCATATTTTTAGGGGTGGTAAATCAATATCTGGAAAAGAGGTTCTTAGACTACCCTCTGGTATCTATTTCAGTTCGGCATTGGTTTCTTGCTACGCCTTCAAGCACTCTCAACTTAGATTTTTTCTCCATGTTGACAGCTTGCAAAGCTCAAATATAGGTGTGACTTTTGTCCTGTGAACAACCAAGCGTGTTTCTGCGCTCTCTTTTGTTTCTCATGGCGTAGGAGAACGCCATGAGAGCGTCGCGCCATGAACGCCATGAGAGCGTGTTTCTGCGCTCTCTTCTGTTTCTCATGGCGTAGGCGAACGCCATGAGAGCGAAGGAGAACGCCAAGAGAGATAATCATATCGGCGCCCAGTATTGCAATTTTAATGACTTTTACGGGCTTTTTGCGGAGGGTACCCACAACGTACGACAGAAAAGATGTACGAAGACATATCAGTTAAGTGTAATGAATAAAATATCAAAAATATTCTGAGCACCGGACGTACACTTTAAAGATTCTCGACCCGGGTTTTATTTTCATAAGCAGCAGAAAAGAATATGTATATCTGACGTCACCATTTTATAAAATAAAACCTTCGACTAAACTTGGCACCTTTGGCAAATTCTATTTGCTGATATAGATTTCCTTTCCAAATTTGAGAATGTTATTGTGAACAATCGTCGAAGTTTGAACTATGCACTTCAAAACCATGTTACTTGAACTTAGTTAAAATTTTTTTAAATTGAATAGAATTGAACTGTGTTCCCCTAAGAACTTTGGCAGATTCGAATGGCTGTTACTCAGAGTTCGAATAAGTCTTGAACGCAATCTTTTGTTTATCGCCATTTGGCGGTTATGTGGTCACGATGATGTAGTCAAAATTTGTTTCCTCCAAATTACATTTTTTGTAACGTCATCACAGTTATATTCTAGTGCTTTGCCCATCGGCGACAATAAGCTGGCAAGGAGCAAATTATTAAAAGTGATGAAAGAGAGGGTTGTAGGATGGAAAAAGGCAAAGCTGTACTGTCAAGGACACTAGTAGCTGTGTTAGAATGGGCATACAGTAACAAGTACAGTCAGATCCTGAGAACTGGAGTACTTTGAGGGCAAGCCCTCTCCCTTCCAAGGTGCAATGCAGTAAGCAGATGGTAGCGCAAAAGAAGCATTTATGTATTGTATCTAGGGTAGCAGCAAAGTCAAATTTTCACTTTGTTTAAGACAACAAAATCATGGACAGCAGGAGGCCATGGGCAATGGTTCAATATCTTTAGCCCACAACTAATAAAAGCTGAAAAAAAAAGTTTATTTGACTTTAAACTAGTCTCCTAATACGTTGTGAAGGAAAAGTGATACTTCTGTAATGTGGCTTTTTATCAAACTCAATAAGAGCCTTCCCTTCCAGTCTGTCACTAAGATTTGTTTAGATATTAAGTAACTATTTGGAAAATAGCTTTAACAGATATGTTGGTTTTGGACAAATGTGTAATTTAATCCTGTCATGTAATCCTATGTTGAGAAAGAACAGAGAGCATCGAGATCATTTCATAGATCAAAGAGAGGCTCCATAATGGGTATTGTCTTACTGTGCACTGCAGAGACAGATTTCCTAGAAAGCAAACACAATTTGCCTGCGGCTTGAAGCGTACACTTAGATACCCGTATTGCCTAGCAACTGTCAATTGCATTGGTTATGCTTTGGTCAACTACAACTTACTGTGCTAACAATGCACGTAACGATGGCGAAAATCTAGTTGGTAATAGCAGTCACAAAAATAGCATCACTTTTACCATTAAATTAATTGGTATCGCGTTAAGAATTGATGTTTTCATGTAAAGACTAGTGGGAGGTAATTTACATTGATCACGGGGGACCCATAACTGATTTTAATTATAGGTCATTTTGTTTCGAAGGAACCTTCCTCATACGAATAACGAATAGAAAAATCTAGGCAATGACACCTAATTTGATATATATATATATATATATATATATATCGCGGTAATATTTTATCTAAGCTCTGGATGCTACCTTGGATCATTTAAAGAGAAAATTTAACAAGAATACGGAAGAAAAATCTTTAAGAAGTGTATCACTTTGTACTTGCTCTCTTCTTAAATACGTTGTCTTGGTATCGTTGTTAGTTCGATTTTCATCCAGACAATCAAATGTAACTGAGTTTCCTCGCATTGGACTGTCAATTGATCGGACGTCTGCCAGAGCCTCTCGACGTCTTCACATTCCATTGAAGCATATTAACATTTGAAGATTTGTATATTTTGGCAATCTCTCAGTGCACACCCTGATAAGCAGAGGTGCCATTTATATATTTCGGCTCCACATATTTTTCTGACGGAGGGAAGAGGGTAACAAAGTATCATTTGAAAAGGAAACTTTTCGGAAACGGGTAACCAAAGTCGTGAAGTTTTCATCGCTACTAATTTTCAGTGGCGACACCAGGGGCTGGGATTAGCGCTTCAGTGATGCAGCTTATTAGCTAGTCCTTCCAAAAAATACAAGCCATCAAAGTTTACTAGACATTGGAGCTGGAGTCAAGACTGTCACACTATCCAAACACGAGGCCCGCAATACATTAGTCATACCTACATTCTCGTCCATCCTTTTCTCCTTAAACTCTGCTGTAAATGTCTTTAACTTTCCTGAGAAGTTCCCAAGGCTTTCAGCTCAAATAAGATCATCGCGATACAATAGCTACCATGACCAACCATCTTTGACTTTCGTCCATGACCGGACTTTCAACATAAACAAAAGTGGGGCGAGCACAGATCCTTGATAAACCTCAACTGAAAAATCTATGGGAAAGTCCATTTCCGATCCAAGTCCTCAACTTGCTGAGTTATATTACAGTGTCGGTAGATTTGAAACTTCGACTTAATTATGCCAATCAAATATTCAAGTACTCTCCACTCAGTCATTGTCATCGGAGGTGGAACTTATATTAATCGTAGTTTTTCGGCGCTACTTTTCAAGAGATACGTCTCCCATTTTCAGGCTACTAGAAACTGGTAGAGGCGCTGACTTAATAATAATGAGGTTGAGAATCTCTAAGTAATCTACGATGGAATCGAGTGCACCATGCTGACTTTGTGTTTTCGTTTCGTTGTGTTTTCTTCATAGAGGCTGGAAACCATTTGAGTTTGATGCAATGGGTGAATCGTTGCTTTGATTTTCTTGGTAGTTGTATTGATAAATCCGGTTGGAAAATTGATTATTTTCCCAATGAAAGGTGTGTACTTCCCTCCAACAGAATTCTGCAATCTCGTGACTTTTTATGCCTCATTATGCTATGGCTTTTTAGTGTTTTAACTCAATTATTACGTTGTTGGACCGTCCTTGTTCTTTTTTCCTATTGCTGCGACAGGACCTTTGGATTTTGACAGAATCTTGCGTGCAAGAAAGGTTGTAAACAATCTTTTGTGTTTGTACTACCAACAACATATCTAAGTACATCTACAGAGTAGCATGACCAGAAAATAATCGTCAAATATGTAAATGACCACAAATCAACGAAAGTCCGTCAAAACTAAGAAGTATATTCCGACTTTTAATATTTGAAAATAAAATAAACATCAAAAACTGAGTTAGAAGTTAGAACAAAATAATCTGAAAAAAATACCACAATATTAAAGGAAAATGTCGTTAAAAATTGCACAAAATATTTTTGAAAATAATATAATAAATGATTAAGCAAGCATGATCAGATATTTTTAGTATGATTAATTCTGATAGTCTAGTTAAAATAACTTAAAATTGGCTGACCTAGTGTGGACCCACAGTTTCTAACTTCCCCTTGTTAATACTCTGTTTTAAGACCGCCGGCCTCTTTAAATTTGTTTTAAATGAATTGATTTGATAGAAATATGTCCTCCCCAAGTTAACAACCACAAGTTTCAAATCTAATTCTGATTGTTGATATAGTAGAATTAGCCTCTCTTTATTCTGTAATTCTGTGCTATCCTTCTCCAGAATGAGCAACCTCGAATTGACATGTTTAACCCTTGAACGAGGTCATATGCACCACTTTACAAAGGGCGCGGTACTTTTATTAACAGACTCCCTTCGATGATCTTTACTCGTCCCCCGGTCTTCTTCCCCAGTTTGTTAATTTGAACAGGGCATGCCCAATCTCCCCCCCCCCCCCCCCTCCCCCGCCCTATTGCCACCATCATAGTTACTGCATGTAGTCAAGATACTTTGGCTTTGCAGTCCCAAGCTTCTCATTGTAAGTGATGAAAATGAGGCAGAAAGACACACATGTTTCACATGTTTACAGAACTCTTCGACTATTATCATAATAAAAGAAAATGGTGCTTTTTTGTTTCAACTGCACCGTATCACTAAGATGTTCCTGATCAAAGTAGACCCAACTCCTACATAAGTACTGTAAAAGCTGTTTTAGCTTGTGATCATGCGCCTGAAATGGTACCCTGACACCTAATATTGACAATATCTTGGGCACACTGAATGAAGCATCACTCTATTTCAAGTAGAGAATCTTCAACAATCTTACAAGTGGCCGTTCTCTGTAAAATGTTTCTTATAGGCCTAGCATACATAAAGTCTCCTGTGCCATGACAGAAACACATGGTTGGCACTGCTGCAAATTTGGTTCTTAAAACATGACCTAGTGGTACACTGTTTTGTATTAGCATGGTTATACTAAAAGAACCATTTGAGGATGTTCCAACCATTGATCAAAGTTTTCTTCTCTGATATCTGAACAGTTTAAAATCATACCAACTGAATTAATGGAATCTATATACATCAGCAGCATCTGAGGTTCTTGTTGTGAATTGTTCAAGGCTCTTGGTCGGCTGAGGTTATAACTGGCGAGGTGCTGGATGGCATACAATATGACCCAATAAGGTATTGAGATTCAGTAAGGTTACACATGTTGACTGCTGGTTAAGTTCTGTACACTGCACAAGGATCTGATCTGGTCTGGTCTGCCCTTGTTTGAGCTTGATATGGCTGGCCTTTTACAGGAATAAGAATGAGAAAGGCATATTTCAACTACGAGCGTCAAAAATGAATATTTATAGTCAGGTTACTTTGTTAAATCTGGGCTGGAAATGTTAGCACCCAATAAAGTGGGAAACAAACTGAAATGAACGAGTGCAAATGCTGTTTGCTTTAGTACTTTGAGGTATACATGTTATATCATTTCATTCTATCAGAAGTTTATAATCAGAGATCGGAAATGACAATTTGCTGCACACAAGAAGCGTGAATCCGAGTCAATATTATGATGCACCAGAAATATCTATTTGTCACAAATGATTTAGCAAGAGTATGCACCTCTAATAAGAGCCTTTTTACATTGTTAAGTGCACTTGGATCTGAGCTGTATGCCAGTGACAATATCAACAAGTTCAATAAACAAAGATGAACAATTCTGTATACACTGTTCAGCCAGTGCATTAAGTTATACTGAAGATACTAATTGAAGCTAGACCTGTGTCATAAATAGCAACATGGTTGGGCATGTAAAAATTGATTGTTCATCAACCTAAACACTAACTGGTTGGAGTTCTGTTTCAAAATTTTGACAGGGTTGTCTGATATTTGTGATATACCATTCTGTTACACAGTTAAAACCCTTTATGTTGGCACATGATATCTCAGATATTATGAAAACTTTTCTGCTCCTGAACTCTAAATGGAATTTCTGTATTAAATCATTTTAACTCTTGATACCACTTGTATGCTGAAAATATTTTCTGGTCAAGGTCTTAAAACCAGTGCTTGCAGATACGACATGCATTTCATTAGTCCAGAGCCCACCCATTGTTGTTACTAAAAGCTAAGAATCTACTTGAAATTTCAAAGTAAAACAAAATGAGCTGCCTCTGAAAGGCAAATTACCTTCTTAATAACCTCTGTCCCCATAACTTCCACCACCATAACCACCACCACCATATCCACCACTACTTCCATAACTTCTACCACCACTACCACCATATCCACCTCTACCATAGTCACCACCACCATTTGAACCACTGTAACTATCACGTCCACCACTTCTACCTCCATTGTAGCTACCAGCACCAAAACCCATTCCTCTACCACGTCCCCTACCACCTCTATCACCGCCTCTTCCACCTCTACCACCACCTCCGTAGCCCCCGCTTCCACCACCATACCTGTAACTACTATCATATGAATCTCTACCTCCTCTGCCACCTCCCCTACTACCATAACCATCACTGCTGTAACTATCTCCTCTTCCTCTTCCACGCCCTCTTCCCCTACCAAATCCACCACCATATCCTCCGCGGTCTTCAAACCTTCCACCACGACCTCCCCTAAATCCACCTCTGCCACCTCCTCTAGACTTCCTTGCACCTGCTTTTTCAACAACAAGGTCACGTTCTCCCATGTCCTAGAAAGAATGATAAATAAAACCAACTAAGTACAACATCTGGACCATTGATATATATCTAAATTATGAAATTTTTGTATAAATAACTTTAATAACTGCAATGATAAGCTTCAAGCCAAGACTCGAAAGCGGAAAAGGCTGTTAAAAAAATAACATTGATAAGCAAAGGTTTTTTGTCCATGCAGAAAAAAACCAATATATATAAAATAAACTTTCCAAGTTGGTACAAAATTCTTCCAGGTCAGCTGCCATCCAGGATAGTAGCTGCTGCCATACTTAAACTAAGTTTGTTTATAGCCACTGCAAAAGGGCATCCTCCAGCAGACTAAAGCTCTAAATCTCTATTTGGAAAGTGGTTCTGCCCAAACTGGAGATGCAACACAAATAAATCAATCACAACAACATGATGATCAAATACACTATATTTTAGTGACCCAATTGCTAAGGCTTCAGCCCTTGAATTAGCCAAAAACTTAAGCAACTTGCATAGCAAGCCTTAGCCCTGACAGTTTGCAACTACTTTCACAGAACAAAATTACACATTATCTTTAAAATTCTTTTCTAATTTGAATGAAATACATAAAGAGTTATTTACATGCATAAATCACTGTAAGTAGACGGAAGAAACCATTGCATTGCTTTACATAGGAAACTGGCATTTATAGAATTCAAGTTTGTTTTCTGAGACCATTGCATTGCTTTACATATGCAACTCCCACTTGGAATGTTTTGCATTAGGGTACCTTGTTACTTCAGTTTTGGCAACATGTGGACATGTGTGAAATTTTTTAGTGTTTTCATGATTCAGTATAACTGATACAAAATCTTAACAACTTGTTAAGCAACTTTAGCCCTAAAAGTGTATCATACCCTTAGCAACCTTAGGCCCTGACCCAAAAATAGAGTTGGGTGCAAGAACTCGCCCACTCACTCTTCCTATGCAAATGGTATTAGACACTTTGAGCTATTGCACTTGGAATTGTACATCCTGTTACAGAAGTGTTGCATGTGTCATCCTATACTCAAGTGCAAGAACATCCCTCAGCTGTGAGCATTCAAAACTCCTGTATTCTAAAGTCATGTTCAAAGATGTTTTGCAGCAGTGTCAGCTCAAAAACCCCAGTGTCTGTACTTTCTTCATCTACTTTACTGAGAAAGGAATTTGGTACATAAATAGAACAATACTCCACTGACATGTGCCTGTCAGATAAAAAAGGAATAAGTCCAAGAGCTCATTAATGATGGCTGAAATCCAATATTAAAATTTAACTGTTTACTCCTAGTTATACATCATATAGGCCTTTAATACAAATGGGGAAGTTTTACCTTGCCATTCATGGCCTTAATTGCATCCATTGCATCACGTTCACTTTCAAAGGTGACAAAGCCAAACCCTTTGGATTGATCACTGCTTCTGTCCATAACAATAAAAGCTAGAAACACAAAACAAAACAAAAACACAAGTGTGATCAAAGCATCTAAGAAAATTGTAATTTCGACCACTTCACTAAGAAAAATATTAAGTTAATAGATCTTCGTATCAATTCCAGGCAAATTTTCGGTAGCCAATCAAAACATCACTCTGAAGTCGTACCTTTTTGGCAGTGTCTGAGGAGCACGTGAAAAATTCTCCGAAGTCTAACGGAAAACGGCAATGAACTAAAAGAGCATCATATAACATATCATATCATTTGCTGCGAAACTATGTCGGAGTTGCCTATTACTTCCCTAAAAATATCTTCACTTAATTCTCCCGCCTTATGTCACAAAATATTGAAAAATTAAGAACTCGTTAATCCCGATAATCTGAGGAAGGGACCTCTGCTTCATCAAGCGGAGATGTCACACTACTTCGATATCTTACGGACAAATGTTTGTAAGTTCTTCACTTTCCATTCTTTCAAGAATTAGAACTTACGTTATCACATACATTTCCTTTGTTTGGGCAATTCACGACAAAAGATCGGATTAACAATCTTCTGGCAGTGATGTCAACCAAAATTATGTTTAGAGCAAGTCGAATATGTAAAGAGGAAAAGCTGCCCTTTCTCAAACAAGACAATCGAATCATGAAACGTCATGGGCGTATTTGAGCGAGAACATGCTGTTGATCCAATCACAAGTTTTCCTTTATCGAAGAAATGCCATCTGCCGAAATCTGTTCTACAGTGAGGAATCGCTGAACATCTGCTCATGGCCAGGGATCATTAGATTTTGAACTACTGCCGAGAAGCATAAAAAGCTACGCAAAGGTATGCCGATATACAAAACGGCGCTACTGCAGTTTCGTACCCCCCTCCAAAATCATCGATAATGTATTCGTATTTAAATAAAATTTATAAGATATATAGTTTATTCTATCGGTAATTTAAGGAAGCCTAATTTTACACTTTGTACGGCTCATTCTCAATACATACTGGGTCAATAAAGTCGCCTGCTTAAATCTATTAAACCCCCGTCCGTATGCTTGTCATCAACCCTCGTCAGGGTGAACAGTTCTATAACGGTTGTTCGATAAACATGGAATCGGTCGCGCTCGTGTTTGAATCGGTAAGTGCAACAAAGGTACTTATAAACGTCTGTATCTTGAGTTAAGCGTACGTGACAACTACGAATTAGGCTTCATTAAATTACCGATAGAATAAACTACATGTCTTATAAATTTTATTTAAATACGAATTCATTATCGATGATTTTGGAGGGGGGGTACGAAACTGCAGTAGCGCCATGCACAACTATAATTTGCCTCTTGCTCATTGTGTGGTTAGCAACAGCTTTAAAAGTCGAAAATACCAAAAACGCGGGAATGTTGAAGCATTTTCAAACCACTGTCATGTGCAAGTGCTCAATTTTCTTAAAAGACACTTTCCCCATTGAAATTGTACGAAATTTGAAGGTACTTCTTATCGAAAAGAATGCAACCGATAGGCTGTGTCGATCTGGCTGCGCAACACAGTACATTTGTTATCTTTTGCAACTCCTGAAGATGAACAATGCCTGAGAAAAATTATCTGGTGGTCTATGGAGCGAATTAGTATCATATGGCCTCCTGAAAGCTGTCGCAACAAACTGCTCAGTTAAGCAAACAAAATTCCAGAACGGAATTTCACCTTGTAACGAATTATGTCATGATGAGTACTATAAAATTAATTTTGCTCTCTAGATCACTTCAGATTTATCTTTCATCAAGTACTTATAGAAATCTGAAAAGTTTAGTCACTCGACATGGAAAGCAGACAACTGACGAATAAAAAGTCATTAGAAACTCACCATCTGCTATCGGCCCATACTTGTCGAACATTTCGCGTAGCGCTTCACTCTGGATATCAAACGGCAGACCGCCAACATAGATTTTACCAAGGTCGTTGTCCATGTTATATTTATTGAAACTGCTGAAGAGAAAAACTGATATTCCAGTGTATGTAAGAAAAAATGGCGCTCACTCGGAACAGAAAGAGGACTGACTAAATGCAGATGGCTGAAAAGCAGCGGCAGGGCACGCGGGCGCACAATGGAGCACGTGATCAATCAAAGCACGAGGTGTGGTTTCCTCAAAAGAAAAACGAGGCCTCGTGTTTTTATTGTTTCCTTACCTCTTCATAAAAATGAGAATGACCTCGTTCTCACCTCGAATCTAAAGAGGTGCTAATTTCGAGAGTAAGAATCATTGAGTTCTAAAATTATAATTATTAACTAGAGGATCAACTTGAAGTCTCCGCTGCTTATCAGGGAGACTGGTATGAAACACCAGAGGATCAAGTTGGAAGAAGCTTGTGTAATAATAATAATAATAAAAATATAACGATATACAGGAGCTTTCCAAATTACATCGGCTCTTCATCTCCCTTAAAGAATAACTGTAGATGGGGAAAAAAAAAAAAGTGACAAGCCTAGGCAACCAAACTATAATTATAGAAACAACTAATTTCTACATGGCAGTGGTCCGACAATAACAACAATAACAACAATAACCACAATAACAACAATAACCACAATAACAACAATAACAACAATAACAACAATAACAATGATAACAACAATAACAACAATAACAACAATAACAACAATAACGGTTTAGGTTTTCTTGGCTTGACCAATGTTTGCTTCTTCAACAAAATAAGTAATAAGAAGAGCGCAATGGTACTTTTGTAAGATTATCCATGTTTCTCTTACTATTAAGACCATATTTTCTTAATAGATTTTCAAATTTAGAGGCATTATTGGAGTAAAATACAAGCGTTGATATTTCTAGCGTTAAAAACTAGAGTTTTTTAGTTTAATGATAATTATAATAATAACACCAAATAAGAAGCATAACACCAACTGATTTTAAATGAAGTGTAAAAGTGACCTTGGAAAGCAATGGATAGAACAGCAAATGCACAGGATATATAGCTGAAATAAAGGAAAAGAGCTTGACTTGACTGGGAAAAGAGCTTGGCATGGCATAGAATGGGAGACTTAAAAGGATGTGCAAGGCCTTCTATGTAGAGCCCAGGAACAAGCCCTCAGAACAAATTACAGCAAATACCATGTCGACAAAGCAGGGCAGTCAACATTATGTAAAATGTGCGGTGCAAAAGGAGAGACGGTCAGCCATTTTGCAAGTGAATGTTCAAAGTTGGCACAACGTGAATATAAACGTGGAATATGTTATCAGATTGATTGTTATCCAGGCTGGGAAAAGTGGATTTCACAGAGCAGAAAAGTGGTACAATCGGAAATCGGGAATTGCATATTGGAAAATGAGCATTTTAAGCTGCTGTGGGATTTCACTATACAGGACCATCAAATGGTTTCGGCATGAAGACAAGATATTGTCATTGTAAGCAAAAAGGTGAAGAGTTAATGTTAACCTTTGATAACGTCTCTGGGTAATGGAGACGAAAGCGCTCAGGTATAATATATTCGTTTAAAACTGTGTGTTGTTTTTCTTTCCAGGATCATCATAAGGAAGTTGCCTGTCGACAATCGCAAATTTCTTACGTATATAGTGAAGATTCAGCAGAGAAACTCCAAGAACTATTGGAGACAGTAAGAAAAGAAAGTGAAAAAAGAGGATGAACAATAAACGTAAAGAAAACGGAATGCATGGTAATTAGAAAAGAAAAAGAAATACAAACATGTGAAATTAAGATTGGAGAAGATAAGATAAAATAAGAAGAAAAGTTTAACTATCTTGGAAGCGTTATAACATCAGACGGAAAATGTGAGACCGAAATCAAGAAGAGAATTGCCATGGCAAAAGAAACCTTCCAAAAACTAGGGAACATCTTTAAAGATAGGAAACTAAACATAAAAATAAAAAACAAACTACTCCAATGCTACGTACACTCTGTCTTGCTATACGGTAGCGAATGCTGGACCATAACACCAACAATGGAGAACAGGCTTAAGGCTGCAGAAATGTGTTTCTATAGACGAATACTAAGGATTGCATGGACTGATTATGTATCAAGCGAGGAAGTCCTAAGAAGAGTAACATCTCAAAAGAGCGTAATGAAAACCATCCGTCAAAGACAGATAAGGTTCCTAGGACACGTCATGAGAAAAGAGAAGATCAAAAATCTGGTACTCACAGGCAAAATAGCGGGTAAACGTAGAAGAGGAAGACCAAGACTCACTTCCATCACGATCCTCTGCAAAGGTATGGGTCTGAGCGAAGTGGAACTATTGAACAACACCAAGAACAGGGCTGTGTGGAGAACCATGGTCGCCAACGTCCGGATCGGATAGGGCACCCGAAAAACAATATAGTGAAGAGGAGGGGCCTAAGCATAAGCCTTGTCGGACACTCCATTGTAGGTCAAATTTCCGAGATGTCTCTCCTTTCACTGAAACAAACAGTTGGAAGCGATACAGAACGCGTACCCTCGACGTCCTGAAAACTACTTTCCGATGTCGTTTGCTAGAACTGATGGATTACGATAGTCAGCGAATGAAAGTTCTAATGTAGATAAAGGAAGTGATTTTTCAGACTGATAAAGTTTACTTTGAAGTCACTCGGCATTTTGATCGACATCATTTTTTCTCGGCTTTCCAACGTTGACTTTTAGCAGCCTTAAATTTCTTCGTGGACGATGATATAGAAGGCCACTTCACGAACGTCTCCGTAAGTTCAATAGTACCAACGTTTCTTGGCGTGTCTTTTAAAAGCATTCAATTTCTATAATCAGTTCCCCCTAAGAGATAGGAGACCTTGTGCTCGTTGGAAAATCATAAATTCCGCGGAAAACTGCCGCAGCTTAAAATAAAGATATTTTATAGCAAGTTCAGGAAGTGTCGGTGATTGTCGGCACATGTCGTGTTCTCAAAGATGCTGACTCAGTTTCATGATCTACTCGTTCCGTTTAGGTGACATAAGCAAGTTGTAGTTTTACCATGGAAAAGCAATTAGTTACTGTCCAAACTATCAATATTCTATAATTGTTACAGGCATGTATTGAAATTAAGCATTACGCGTAATGACTATTTCCCTCAGTCATTACAGGTAATGACTGAATTCCGTAAGTAAATTACGTAATGATTGCAATTTCAATGTTTATATTCCACTAAGATGGACTATCAATGAGCGATAGAAAGACGGCATCAAAACAAGGATTGGATAAAAAATCGAGATAAAAAGCTAGGGGGAACCATGATTGTTTACATCCTGACTGGACACGGTTTGTAGGGAGATAGAGAAGTCGCAACTATGATTCAAATTAACAATGGGATTAATACTGCACTACCTTTCTCGGAGATCCTATCGACTTGTTTCTTCTTCCATTGTACTCATCGGTACCGGGCTGAGTTCTACAATTTATGATTCTTGTATTAGAACTCTATCCTGGTGACAATATAGCTAACACTATTAGGCAAAAACATCGAATTTACGTACCGTACATAGGTAAACATTCCCAATTAACTCAAACTAACTCTGTTCCAATAATTAAAACAGTAACACAAGCGACTGTATTGCTTCTGGTACACGGTGACATATCTCACAGGTATCCGATAACTAATTCAAGGCATACAGTCCAGCTCAAATAAATTTTGATCTTTACAACATAAATTACACGGTTACACAAATTAACCATTTCATACCTGGTCGAATTACATCAGACATTTAAAGCAGACTTCTTACGAATGAGGATATAAAATACTCTGTTGTAAGACTATAACTACGTACTAACATACTACATTGGAACTCCTCTCTGAGACCACATAGTTACCATGAATACCCCTCAAACACCACCTCAAACACCAACATGTTTCCAGTATCCCAAACGGTTACTACTTTATTTTCACTTAATCTAAGCTTACTTACACAAGCATGCCGCTATTCAGACCAGGACTCCTATGTCAGCCGTCCAGAACTTTCATTAGGACATTGGCTACATGACCACAAGACATAATTGTGCCTGACAACATGTGGAATAGGACAGGCGTTAGGCGTTTCTTGACATCGTTTAAAGGTTTGAAAAAGTTTTACAAGAAAGTGATTTTTTCCTACTGCCAACGTTATTTTCTTGTCGCAAAGTGTTTGGGTTTTTTTCAATCCTAATTTTATAAAAAGACTAGCATTTTGGCGCCATATATCTTAATACCCTCGATGTCACTAACACAATTACCGCACTAAAGTGTTTATCTCAAACGTGTCCTTTGAGTAATCGTTCATCCTGTTCCGCTACAGTTTTTTGTTGGAATTTTTTTTAGCTTTAGAGCTAGTACTAGTTTTGTTTTTACAATGAGTACAAGACGTTTAAGCCCCCAACTTTATTTGCTGCACTAGCTGTCCTTGCATAAACGTGCTAAATTATAGTTCAATGGATTAAAGAAAATTGAGATTTAAACTGAGATAAAAAGATTAGGAATGGATTTGGATTCATTGCATCACGATGTTTGTTACATCACGGGTTTGTGACTCTAAAGAGTCTATTGCATTTGCTTCTCACAGTTAGGTGTTTATTAAAAGAGTTGTCTCGTCAAACTTTTTTTACTATGCGTGCCACAAAATTTGCAAACCAACTCGTCAGTTATCCGTTTGACGCAAACCTGTAACCTTTGTGCGTACAATATGTAGTAGCAGTAGTACCACATGGGAAACAGATTATGTTAATGAAATATCTCAATAGCATTAATGACCTACATCGGTTTCAAAACCTGCTGATACACTTTTGACATTTTTCTTTAGAATATTCTTAACTTTTCCTACATAGTTTTCTATATTTTACCTATACCTAGACCTTATTCACAAGATTGTTAACTTTAGCCTAATGAATAAAAAGTTAAGATTCGTCCTCACCAGAGAATGACCCTTCGAGAAAAATGGCTAACGTCGTTGAGAGACAATTAGGAATCTTCGTCGTAGAGGTGGAGCTGCAATTCTACCTATATTCGAATTAGGTGCCATTCTCAAGAATAAGGAAGTAAAGCCCTCTCTTATCAACCTACCATGTGTTCTATAGAAATTCCAATGTGACCTTGCGATGCAGGGTACGTGGGATATACACACAGGCTTCTTTTCGAGCACGTGGATGGACACAAAGGGAAATCGTCCTTCATCTATAAGCATTACGATAATAAACATAACTGCAAAGTTCCAGATCGCCTAATCGAATATTTCCAAGTACTTGCTGAATGCAACAACAAATTCCATAGTTTAATTTTAAAAATATTGTACACTCGAATGCTCAATCTTGACTTGAATGTTCGAACAGACTCCGTCCCAGCTAATGTTTTTGTTTAGATATTTATGTTATTGTGCTGAAACTTTATAAATTATCCTTGTACAGTAATTTATTATCTCGCTTGAAAATGAATAATAATACAATCGAATAGTGTTGTTCTGTTCAAATGGGGAGGGCTTCTCTCTTTCAGTAACTACTTTACCATCAATAAAATGCTTTATGGCCCTATCAATTAAGTGCTGTGGGTACTTTAAATCTTGAAATACTATCTTAAGACGGTCGCATTCTTCTATGAATATTTGCCAATCGCCAGATATTTTATAGGCCCTATATAACACGGTATTGGGCAAACCAAGTTTGTAACGGCTGTCGACGTGGCTATGATAGTGGAGTAAAAGTCCCTTATTGGTGGGTTTCACAAAGACTTTGGTCACGATCTTGGGTGCTCGATTAGGTAACTGGCCACCAAAAAATAGAAGCATGCCAACAGCTTCAACTTCCATTGTAAACTTAATGGCAGGATGACAGTCATTTAGTGTCTTAAGAAACTTATCAGCAGATTGCGTATCAGGCTAGCAGTGATAGTGTCATCTACCTATGATAAAAAGGGGGCAACTTTTTATGCTTTTGGAGTGCTTCCTCGACTGAGCACATGAATACATTAGCCAGAAACGGCCCAAGAGGGATCCCATAGCAACACCATCGATCTGTTCACATAAAGCTCCATTTAATTGAAATAGTTGCAGTTTAGTAGCTGCCTTAAGTAAATCGATCAGATCAGTCTTACTAAGATTAAAATCGTAAGTCTCATTGAACCAATTGTTGTCGAACGCCTTGTTAACAAAAATCATAATTGTTTCTGAGCAAAGTGGAGCATTAGTAAATAACGATGTAACATCATATGATACGAAAATGTGTCCATGTCTTATTGTTTTATCATTGATGTCACTAAAAAACTGAAAAATGTCAGTGATCGAGTTCCGATTAAAAGACAATGGTTTAAGTTTCGATTCCAACCATTTGGCCAAAGCGTAGTTATAAGTATTCGTCGCCGACAATATTGGACGCTTGGTTAACTCTTTCTTGTGCGTCTTGAGTAAGCCATACAGGTGAGCGAGTCGAGAATCTTTTGGCCGGAGGAGTTATGCAGTAGCTTTTGGTAGGATTCTCGACAATAGGCTGTCCATCTCTTTTTGCTTCTACAGCAATGGATGGTGATAATTTGGCGGTCTTCCTCTTGTTTTCGGCCTCATAGGATTCATTTTCCTAAATTTGCTGTCATCTGTGGTAGAGGACTCATGAAGAAGACGTACATAGTGACTTTTGTCCATAACAATAACCCCAGATCCTTTATCGGGCTTTTGGATTACGATATCATCACGTCGTTTTAGTTCTTCAATTGCCCTCAGGAGTGTTTCCGGCGGCCTAGGGCCTCTGCGGTTGATGTACTCTAACGCTACACTCCGTAGAGTAGCAGCTGCGATTTCTTTCGTGTTATCATCTGATAGGTGCGACTCCAGACTCCAGTAAGCTTTCTCAAATCAATATAAAGACACAGCAACGACCCCGTCGCAACGACTATTCGCTATTTATTAGTTAGCTTGCTCTGCAATCTTACGGTTTAGATATTACATCAACTGTATATCAGGAGGTTTTGGTTGAGAGACTCCGGTCGCATCGACTCTTGGCAAAATCATGCTCCTTTTGCCGACGTTTGGAAATAGAGACACCGCAAGCTTGTCATGTGGCTTTGACTTACATAACTTGATGCTGCACATATGTAAATTTTACGTCCAATTGTGCCGGCAGGACGTTTTCGCTGCATGGAGTTATATTCTGGAGTACAGCAAAACTTAGGACAAGACATCCAAATGTTGATGTAATGAACATAATACTTTGTAACATTTCTGCCGTGATCAAGAAATGCAGTTACTACAGAGACGAAGACATGTAATACCAGAAATGTAAACTTGAAGTGTGCCACTGGTACCTACCGGCCAATTTTAACACCGGCAAAAACATAGCAAACAATCAGTGTCAGTTTTCTAAAATGCAGATTCTGTCATTCGTTTTAATATTCCTGCCAATATAGCAGGCTAAAATTGAGCAGGTGACCGTCACGTCATCGGCAAACGGGTGACCGCCACCGTCGCATATCTGATTACCTCAGATCTGAGGAAAAGGGAGGGGTGTTCAACAATGCTACTTGGTTCAGCCAACAGCTCTGTTGTCTAGAGAGACAGTCCTGAGGTAGGCTTTTGAGGCACCTAGTTATGCAATTGAAGTAATTAATGTATATTTAAAGTTTTGGTTGGATAGCATTCTCTGCTTGAGAATTGTGGGTGGGGTTGGGTGGAGTGGTGAAGATCAGGAACTAGGATGCTTTTGGTAAGTTCTATACATATTTATCTATAAATAAAAATTTCATATATATTTAAAGTCTCTCGACTTCTTAATCGCAATTAAGCAGCCACTTGCCTTACTCTCACCAGTGATAGCTGATGTAGTACGAGGCACAGAGGTATAGGGGCAAAGATGGGCATTCCCCTAACGTGTTCTCCAATTTAACTTTGCCTCCTATTGCTAAAATTGAAGAGATCTTTCATGCTCTGCTACAACTGTAGATTTTTAAATGGTGATGTCATACCCCACCCCCACCCCCAATTTATAAATAACTATGAATATCCAGTTATGTGGCTGGATCAAACAACAATAAAAACAAAGATAAGACAAAAGTAAACGCAAAATATGAATTTCTCATGCTTTCTTCATACCCCATTCCTATATACTTTTTTACAATAATCTGTTACATTGCCCACTAGATAAAAAGGACTAGGTTTTGTTATGGGAGACAAGTCTCGCCTTCTGGAGAGGCAGCGTAGTACCTCATCATCCTATGGATCATTCAGCCACTACGAGAATGGTGGTAGACCTCCAAGCAGAGATGTCATAGGAACAGAAATCGTCTTTCATCAAATATGCTACACTGTTCCAGTTAAAGTTGATAAAGTGAAAACTAAAAAAGAAGTGTTGCAAAATTTAAGGTAAGAGTTTCAAACTTTCCCTTCAATCTTGTTGACATAGGGCAATGACAATTACTGACTTAGAGACAATTGTTGTTGACATGGGTGTAACTCTAAGTAAACACCTAAACTCTTTGATAAGGTAGTTTTATGAAGTAGTTTGTTAGGTATCCATGTAGTCTCGGGTGCATATCTTTGAATGTAGAAGTGATACTTGGAAGGTATCTCCTAATTTACAATTGATTTGAAAATTTTACAGTAAAATGTGTAAAACGTAAGCTATGAAAATAATACGTGTATGGTGAGTGACTGTGAAAATATGTGTGACATGCAAAAAGTGTGTGAAGGTTAAATGTCTGATAACTTGCATTAGGTGTATCCATAACTCACTTCATGAATCTGTTATTATATAATGCATATAAGTTTTCAAGAATTGTTTAATGCAAATGAACAATTTTTTGAAATTTTTAAAATGTCAAACAGATACAGCACAGGTTCACAGGACAGTATAATAAATTTCAGTATTTTGTTTAAGTGGGTTTTTCTATTTGTTCTAGTGGATTTTTCAAACCTGGGCTTAATGCAATTCTTGGACCAACTGGGAGTGGAAAAACAAGGTATTCAATTAAGTCTGTTTGAATCTGTCAATCTGTCTAAATGTAGTTCTACAACATGTGCATAAGGTAGGGGAACAATTGGTTCATTATGCTCCTTTTTCCACATGACAACACTTTTTAATATTTTAAAGACAAGTAGAAAACATTTATGACTAAAATGCCTACTGGCAAAGGAGCAGACCATATTAACGGAAGACTGCACTACATATTTTCCTGTATGCTCTGACTTCCAGAGTGCCCTTGTTTTGTTTTGACCCCTTCCCCCCTCTATAGAACCCATGCTCTTGTGTATACAATATATAGTTACCAAGTTCCAAAGTAAGTTTTAGACCGTAGGAGTTAAGTCATACTTTTCAAAAAGATTCTAAAGAAGAACATCCGTGTCATGACCAAACATCCGTGTCATGACCAGGATTGCAACCGTTAAACCTATATATTCACAGCGTATCAAATATCAACTGAGCTATGGTGAACACTGATGATAACATACTCTTGATGTAAATTGGTGCTCTTTCATTGTAGCTCGTCTCATCTTGATAATGCTTTGGAGCTTTTCACTGCACTTTTCAAAGGTTGATTGACCAGGTGGCAGCCCTCCTTCAGTCAAACGATGTAGTGCAGGAAGACTTGTCCCCTACACTGTGTGGAGCTTGATGCTGATGTCTGCCAGTGAGGGAATAAAAGCATATGTGGCGAATTGTGTGTGCTGTGATCAGTTTAACAGTAGCTTAAGTGGTAGATCACATGCTGTGAATGCATGGGTCTCATGCTTGAATTCCTGTGATAACTTATATGTAAACCTAATTAAATAATTTTGCTGAAGTTTGTATGTCATCTTGGATACTTATATTGTAACACTACTACTAATGGGCTTTTAA
>JAAAKM020006971.1:129853348-129871031 GCA_010016025.2 Alatinidae sp. Z8VKAUB7J3 | reverse complement strand
TAATTAAATAATTTTGCTGAAGTTTGTATGTCATCTTGGATACTTATATTGTAACACTACTACTAATGGGCTTTTAATGGGTTACCAAAGGGGGAGTATGAGGCCCTGACATCTTTAAACTGTCATAACTCAAAAGATTTTAATTTGAGTGTTTTTTAGCATTATTTCTCAACAATTTTTGGTAAAAAGCATTGCATCGAAACGTCCACACAACAGATTTTTGAAAAGATAACAAAGGTCACTGTGTTGAGAATCTATAAATCCTGAAAAACGAAAATTCAGAAAATTGAAAAGAGATTTTTATCTGTAGACGTTATTTAGTAAACCTGCTGAGCCAACCACTGAAAATATATTTTTAGCATTTTAAACATTGAAAACTCTGAAAATTGCCGTTCAGTAAGTGTCATACTATAGCCAAGAACCTGTATCTGCAATCGGTTTACCATGCGGAAAATGTAATTTAGTAATGAACAGCAATGCTGAGCAAAGAATGCTCATATGAACCATGTTGAAGATTTAATTTAACATATAGACATATAAAATGATATATTTAATAACCAAACTTTTTTAATGTATTATCACATCATCCTCAGGGTATAGGAAACTTGAACAGTGGATAGGGTATTTAATGGCCTACTGGCCTAAATAGACAATATACATCATAACAAAGAAAATAAATAGAAGAGCCTCATAGGAGAAATTAGAAAAGTGAAAGTGCCAATGAGCTTATTGTTCCATTCAAATTCGGCCTAAGTTTGGTAAGGAGAAGGCTTTGTTTGATACAGAAAGAGAACTCAGAAGAGGCAGAGGCTGAGAATGTGAAATCGGATTCAGAAAAAGGGTGAGAGTGTTGAAGAGAGTGACAGTGAATGTTAAAGAACGGTGGAGTTGAGAGAAGATTACCTGTAATAACCAAGGTTCTTAAGTGATCACCTCGGCATCTTTGAAATTGGTCAGTCGTCTGACCCAAATATATTGCAATACAGCAATGACTATAGCTGAGAAGATGAATCACCCAAGTCAAAGGAAGGATCTGTGTTTGCCATAAACAGTTTATAAGATTCCCTTATGTACAGGTTTGGCAAGCAAAAAATAATAATATATATATTAATTACTTTATGAGCAATGTTGCAAAAGTATGTTACATATTATTAGTTTAACCTGTTACAGGTTTTTTTGGCAAATCACTTCCTGTTTCATCATATTACTTCCTATCACACATTAATTACAAACTAGATTATGCAAAGTAAGAGTATTTGAAACATTTTGCAGTCTTCTTTCTTTGAAAACTTCAAAGTTCCTATTAAATCGCCCCCAAAAGGAAAAAAAATAGAAAAATGATATTTTTACGATATATAGTATGCAATATTAATAGATCTATCACTCCAGGATCCTAATCCACCAAATATAGCCCCCCGTCAACTAACCAAAATATCCTTCCAAATATAACCCCCGAATATAACCCCCCCCCCAATATAAACCCAGGGCTTACATTTGAAATTCTGTGTGTTAGATCCGAAATTGGTAGTGCGGAAAGTAGTGATACTGAGTGAGCATAGACAGACAATATATAGAGCCTCTGTATTTACTTTCGTTCTTTTGAGAGATTTTAAACAGTAAATGTTGCTATTAGTCTCCGATTGGACAACGAATAGTGAATTTTTGGAATACACAAGTTACCAGTTAACACGAAAGACCCTCCGAATATAACCCACCCACCCCCTCCCCCCGTATATATCACACCCTGAATATAAGCCCACCAAAAAAGCTTAGGGAACTCTGTAAGCCAAGGGCTTATATTCAGGATTTTACGGGAATTAACAAGTGTAATGTGTGATGATGTTGTTCGACGCAGGGTGCAAGGGCAGCAGAGACTGCAAATCAGCAAGACAACATCAATCTGTAGGCCTACTTAATGCAGGCATTGCCGTACTTCAATATTGTAATCTCTAGGGTTTATGTTTACACTATTATGAAATAAGAAATCATCGTGCCAATGCAAGACGGCGATTCTGGACACGACATTGTCTAATTAATTGGAACTGTTCTGAATCATGTAATTCTTCATCCTTAAGGGTCTGAATAATTAACTAAATAGTGTTTTCGACAGGGTTATACGTGTAATGTTGAGTCCTCCTTTAGTTTATTAGACGTTGTTGCTGGTCGCAAAGACAAGAGATACTTGAATGGCCTTGTGCTGATTAATGGAAACAAGCAACCAGACAACTTCAAGCTTGTTTCAGGATATGTTATTCAGGTAAATTAGCTTAAGTTTTACCCCCAGCTCTCTTTAATCAAATTTTCATCCCCTTATGTTTCATTATAAATGTTTGCACTGTCAGTTGTTGGACCTGTAAATCATGTGAAGTAATTTTACAGCCAGCAAGTGACAGTTGATATGTAGGAAAATTAAAGAAGATATTCCTGTATAAGTTGTGTAAATTTATTTAAAATTCACGTCAATAAAAATCATGCAAAATTTTCAGTTCTGTCCAGTTGCTGATTCGACTCACTCTTCCTAACAACTCGATTGATATGCTCTGTTGATCCCAACAACTCTTCTATGATGGAAACAATACGTGTCCCAAGAGTGCTTCAGATTGAAACAAAAAATGTGTCTCCGTTTAAGGGGTTGATTGAAGACTTGTCCATTTGGTAAATGTTTCAATATTATCTGATATAGTAGGCCTTATAATCCACCCATCATCCCTTCTACAAAGTCTCAATTTCATTTAGGTAATGCCCCAAGGTGGAAGGAAAATTACGAATATTATTAGATCTGACCACCTTGTGACAGACAGGGTTAAGCCACTGCTTGATTCTTTTAATCTGCTGGCTTGTTGATGTCATCAACTTCAAGCTATTCCGATGAAATAGATAATACAATGAAAACAAAGAGGTGTATGATGTGTTCAGCTGTATATGTGTACTGTAGCAAGCTTTCACAAACAGTCAAATGTAAAGGGGAATGTAAAAGACACTCATAAAAACTGTGTAAGCAAGGAAGTGTGCATTTTCCGTATTTCTGCTCATATAAAAAGCAGGCCTGTAGCAAGGATTAGAAATTCCTATAAACTATTCTGAACTTTGGGAGGCTCTACTCCGAGTTTTATAGGGGGTTGGGCATTGTAACGGCTTAGGGAAAGATTGTAGATGAATCTTGACAGGGGAATCGGGGAGGCTGATTGTAACCCGACATTGAAACTACCCTAAATAAACAGAAAAACCACCAAACAGGCTAACTAATAAATAAAAGGCAGCTGGGGCGACGCCCCTCAATTTAGGCTACGGGGTAGAGAAGCAAGCCATGAAGCAGTCTCAACCGCCCAGTAGGACCGCCTCTCACCGACCTCTCACTGCCCTACCTGGCTCAACCACCTAAACGCTCTAAGTATACCGCAGCATCTAAATTATCGATCCATATAGTCTTACATGCAGTTACTAAAAGGCATGGCACGCCTTAGCTCTTTCTCAATAAGTCTAAATACCCTATCCCTTCCAACAAACAACGATCTTTCTTCCCGAACATCTGCCATAAACACTCTCTTCCGATAAACACCGCATTTTCAAAAACGTTTATTCGAAAATACACCAAATAAGAAGTAACCAATAGTTTAAAGGAATTTAACTTGCCTTCTATCAACAAATTGTTGAACAACAAAAGATAAAAACGAGTATTGCTTCGTCCGCTTCCACAGTTTGTCATGAAGAATCTTGCATGAATTTTCTCTCGATGGATAACTGCCGCCCTCTACTAAACGCCGCATCCAAAAGCTGGAATTTGTAATAAGCGCCGCGGCGTTCATTAGAGGAAATATGATGCCCTAAAAATACCGGCCCAGCTTATGTTCGTGGAAGAAACATCAATTTCACAAACGCTCTTCGGAAATTATCATCGCCAAACAACAGTTGGAATATTTCGAAAGGTTTCCTCCGCGGCCTATCAATTTTAAGTAACTTCCAGCCCATGACAATTTTTTGAGGAGGTACTCTGGTTGGCAAGTAGAAATATCTTTATATCAAAATATGAAAATCACACATAAAAAAGATGAAGGTTGTATTACCCTACGTTTAGGAAGTGGCAGTTGATTCTAAACATTGATTCTTGACTTCACCTTGACTTCGTTTTTTTAAACTTTTTGTCCCCCCTCCCCCATTTATTAAGTTTTGGGAATTTTTTCCAACCTCCCCTTCTATTAGGCACCCAAGAGTACGTTACCTATTCAGCTTTTCTGCAGTAACGTTTGAATGCAAAAAAAATATAAATTGCAATCAAAAGCGCAATCATAATAGATCGATCGTGAAAAGCTACACATAAGAGAAAGCAATGGAATTAAGCCTTATTCATTACACTCACATCGAGTTACTTCAACCTTACACTTCAATCAAGACAGAGGCAGCACTAAATAAACAGTCTTGTAATCCATTGATAAACATTTTATGAACGATTTTACATTAGGTAAGTGACTTAATTAAGCCATGTCTATGTTCTTTGAAGTTTAAATAAAAAGAGCGGGCAAGGAGTAGGACAAGAAGAGGGCGGTGAAACGTGACCTATTCTGTTAAAAGAATCATCAAAAGGAGAGTCGCTATAAACTCACTCGATGCGAAATTTGTGTAATCCAGGAAATACGCAGTTTTTTCATAGTGTAAATGACCGAGGATACTAAAACGATATTCGGTCAGTTGCACGTGCAATGAACACAGACTACCCCAATGCTCAAATCTGTGCTTGAACAAAGAAATTGGATATGAGACAGTCAAAATAAGTCGTCGCAGTCGAGAAATATTAATCGTAAATAAACATCCCTTTCCCTTTTTTGTAAATATTAGAATAATGTCCAAACAAGGATAAAATTGCATAGAACAGAAATAATTTGTTAGTAATCTTTCAAAGGCATCCTTTGTCTTCATTTTTTCAATGATAGCTTTTATTATCATTCCGGCATTTACTATTTCATGTCGTTCTCTATGCTGTGTTATCATCTTTAGATATGCCAACCAAATTGTCTATATAGGTAAGATAGCAAACTCCATTATTGAAACGGGTAAAATTAGAGATGAATATAGCTAAATTTTGATAATTCATACAATTCCATAAGTATTACCGTGTATATCCCGGAGGCTCACTTTAGTACGTCCACCCTATTTCCCCTATCATACCCCCTAACGACCAAGGAGTACTAAATGACGATAAACTGTCAGGGGAGTTTTATATTAAGATAGGAATTTGTGTTCGTGAGGAACTTAGTTACGTTTATTATGTATTGTTCTTGGTCATACTTAAGCTTCTTGCACTAAAAATTCATTCTTTGTGACCCTATGGTAGTTCAAGCTCGGTGAACAATAACGTTGCGTAGGAAAGTATATATATTGTCCGCAATTACGTAATGCAATATTTCCCTATTCAGCCGTGTAATGACAATTATTTGGCTGAATAACGAACAGCTGACTATTCTATCAAATACAGAATATTCGGTGCATCCGTACTTTGAAATACAGTAATGACTAAATTAGTAGGGACTCTTAGCCATGAAAGGCTTAACAAAACAACATTCTGCTCGGTTTTATTGCCAAAATGGAACAGTTTTAAGATATAATCGCAAAAGGCAAACCAGAACCATTAGTGTACGTGCCTTGGTCAACATTTAAAGGAGTAACTTGAACATAACATGAATATTCACCGATTTGTCTATTCCATTGGTCCTCTCTTGTCAGAGTGGTCCTGGCTACAATAATCTTCTCAGCTACATATCATTGTTTTCTCATAACGAAGCACGAAAATGGTTGAGTTCTACTGTAGCATTGGCAATGCAAATATTTTAAGTTCCTCTGCATCTATCGCGACCGCATACATTTTGTTTCGTTAATTACACTTGACTTCAGTGTGAAGATAGCCTCTCGTTTTTCTTTCCTCTGGATCCACTCATCTCCCTAATAGATAAAAATCTTCAAGTCAATAAAACTGGTAAAAGATCAAAGAAAAGCAGCGGGCTTAGTGGAAAGGCAAATGACTGCAAATAGGGTTAAAAATCAAAAACAAGAAAAAATAGGGAAACAGTCTACGACCAGGATAAGAGGATGTATTTCTTAGAAAAGAACACGTAGAGAAATACAAAATATGTCACCAATGGGGATCGAACCCGTGACCCACGCTTACCAACTGAGCCAGATGACCTCCAATGTTAACATAGCCTCTTTCTCGTCTCTTCTCGATGATACTCTCTAATTTAAATGGGCTTTAAATACATGGCGGGCCGGAGGACAGTTTTTCCTTAGTCAAGTCACATGGCGCAGAGAGGCTGGTCAACAATTGCGTTGAGCTGCATGTCGATGCCCACCGCTGGATGATTGGAGCTAATGTGGCGACTAGAAAAATAGCGTATGTTAACATCGGAGGTCACCTAGCTCAGTTGATAGAGCACACGCCGCGAAAGCGTGGGTCACGGGTTCAATCCCCGGTGGTGACATATTTTCTATTTCTCTAGTGTTCTTTTCAAAACTAACATTTCAAATCCTCTCTTCTCGATGATATTTCTTTGACTTTGTCTCTACATCCGACTTACTTCCGATGTCGGAGCATAGTGCTCAGCAGCTACGGTTTAATCAAATCTTGAATCGGAAGCGTACTTAATGTCACCTCTGAACAAGTTTTCTCCAGTAAATAGGTTGCTCGCCAGTGACTGTTCACAACAAATGTGTGCTGATGCAGTTACTTCGACATGCCATTGTCAAATAGAACCGTTAGGACTTACTTTTCCTGAACACCAATACTGCGTTGGCATTAGTCACAGTCCATAAAAAGTACAAACGGTCCTTTTTTTCTGGCAACTGTTGGGCGAAAGGCTTGTGTTTGATCTTCGAAGCCAGTTTCGTCGCAACTATTTTTAATTGGGTGGCTTTAATTTTTAAACTACTGTTTGGCCGAGTTGATGCGTTGTTAAGACCCCAACTAACGCATAAGAAGCTCCAAACTTAATTATTTTTCGGGGGAGGGGGGGGGGCAGCCCTTAGCACGATGAATCCTGATGGCCCTGAAATATATAAATAAGGCACATCTAAACCAAAATTTTGCGAGATCTTAATAAATAAAGATAATAATCCGTTGGCCCTAGAATTTGTGTCGACTATGTGCTCGTACCTTGTTTCTGCTACCTGCTCTCCTGCTGTTTAGCGGTTTTAGAAGTCCTTGGCTTGCTCATCTCTTTTGCCTACAAAAAGAGATTGCATTACAGGTTTTATTGACGACAGAGTCATACAGAACTGCTTGAATTTTGACTCCATCGACAGACACAATAGATGAGGTGCTACTACATTTGAAAGCCAAAAGGTCACTGTTAAATACTTGTTTGGGTAAATCTTACGATAGTATTGACTATTTTGTAAACCAATAGTACTAAAACTACCATTTCCACTAGAACAAAAATAATATGATTTGACTTGAAGGTAACGGTGAACATAGTAAAAGATTACGATAAGATCAAAACATTAAAAAGGTCCTACCTTTTCCACCAGCCGAACTAACTCTCCTTTTTTGGCAAGTATTTTCAGAAGTTCCATAATAAAAGGGAGATAATTGTGTCTTCTTCGTATGTTTTCGATCTGACAGAGAGAAGAAGTAGTAAGTGCTGGATGGTTGGGAGTCAATGTTCACACATACTATACGACTTTCAAAGAAATGGTATGACAAAACTATCTTATTTAAAAAGACTTTTTGACGTTTTTCTCTGACAAAGTCAAACTAAATTTCCTTATCTTTACTTAATCTAAACTTAATCAAACGTAATTTAACGTATTAATTAAAATCCCCTATTTCGTAAAAATATGCTCTGCAAGGTTTAAAGGCTAAAAAATCTACAAAAATGTATGTCCTTAATACTCTATACTCTTGGGTGCCTAACTGAAGGGGGGTTGGAATAAAAGGGGGAGTTTGAAAAACTTCCCAAAACCTTAATAAAAGGGTACGGGGGGTTGGAAAATGACCAAAACGTGTAAAAAACGAAGCCAAAAATCAATGTTTACAATCAACTGCAACTTCCTAAACCTAAGGTAATAAACACCAAAAATAGTCAGTTACTTCTAAATCATGGTAGTCTCCTACACGCCTTCCCAGATTTTAAAAATGTTCCCCTCATGCTCCAGTATTATTGCTAACATCTGTAATGTGCGTCTGCACACTTCTTCGAGCCTCGTAAAAGGCCACTTTCATCTTTGGTAGGAGATTACGTAAAAATTAATAGGCACCGGTGTTAGAATAAGAATGTCCTGGGTGGAAATTTTTTAAAAAATTATTTAGCGGGGGGAGGGGACGTCTATGAGGCACCCGAGAGTACATAAGGTATGCCAAGTATGACTACACGCGGTTAAAGCTCATAGGATGCTTTGTAATTAGAATTTTGTGAATAAGCTCAAAAATGATCACATAAAATGTGATCTTACTGAATCTACTGCAAATCCATCAGATCTCTTCACGCCTTTATAACCTCCATTTCCCGCTTATATACTATCTTTATAAAGTCTCAATACCTTAAAAATCACATTTTGCAGCACATAGTTTTCTTGTACAAGCCTGTGATCAATAATAAGGTCGTACAATGTTTTGTCTACGTCTTTTTTTTGGTTATGTACCGGAAAAATGTCCTATACAAGATATTGTGTCGTAATCTGCCATTTATAACGTTCCATATATTATATGGTAGCACTAACCCGACTTTTTTGTGAACTTCCTGAGGATTTCTACTTATAATATGGCATGTGTTCCGTTTTGTTTAGTTTTAAAATTATATAAAATAAGCTAGCATTTAACTGAACTGAAAGAAATAAAGCATGAATGGAATCGTGTTACTATTACATCAAGATGTAAGACATATTGAGGAGAGAGGATTTGAATGTGACATATTTTCTATTTCTCTAGTGTTCTCTTCAAAACTAATATAAGATATACCTTATACTTCATCATTTTGTCATCCTCTGCCACTATCAAAGACTGCAGATGGGATATTTCATGGTCTAGCTGTCTTAGCATCTTCTGTAAGTCATCAGGTGTTTGTGATGATGTATCCATGGGTTCACCGCCCTAGGGAAAACGACGCGTATAAAACTGAAGAAGTCGAGGTGCGAATTTGTTCGAGCTTTATGGCAAAACACATCCAAGATAATCGAATTAGAAAGTAGTAAAGGGTACAAAGACTGCAGAAAGTTTCTGGTAAGTTAATACATGCTTTAATGAGTTTTCTTAAGATATATATATATATATATATATACATATGTCGACGGAAGTCATTTATGACGTGTTTATCGGGATGTGAAGATATTAGGAGATTAAAGAAAATCACTCCTTGGTGGGTCGTTTGTAGTGGACCTTTAAACTAGGCACATTAAACTCAAAGCTAGTTTTTACTGGGGGGGGGGGGGGGGGGTGATGGTGCCGAAGAGTAGTTCAAAAAGCGGACGAGAAGGTTTTACAAAATTGAGACTGGAGTTCAGACCCCCCCGTTTATTTGGATCCCCGTTTATTAACTTTAGACCGTAATGATGACCCCCCCGTTTATTCGGCACTCCAGAGTACGTGTATTATGAAATTGGAGTGAGATCAGTATTTGAAAGTGTATTATGTAGTGATTTGTTGTATTTTGTGTTCATGTAGGACTCTAGGTAGATTAGGGGGTGGAGTTTAGGAAAACAATATGACATACAAACAAAGGAAAAAGTAGCCTTCGTGCAATCTAGTTGTACTTATCGTTTATTCCGGAAGCATTATCTTAATTAAATGATACATAAAAACCGAAGTAGCTGTTGCAGGATCGACTTCTAGCGCGAGACAATGCGGTGGAATTCTTATCTTTGTAAATAGTTTCAGCAACCTCTCCATTGAGAAGGTGAAGCGTTAGAAAACGCTGTTGGCATTTCAGTCTGAGAAATACCAACATTGGCCCACACACCGAACTAAAGAAGGCAGACCATTGACCACTGAGGCGATGAGGTACTGTTTAACAACTGTAAGTGTTAGTAAGGGAGGTGTTGGCTAGCGAGAAGCTTCTCCATCAAGCTGAAGGTTGATGCCTCAAGTCCACGCTCTGCCGTCAATCTTAAAAGTCCCACTTTGAACTATGAAGAAAGATGGTCAAGTGGCATTAGCTTGAGATGGATTAGCTTGCGTTGCAGATCCAAAGAAACTGCTTCGTCTGGGTCTGCGAATCAAACGGAGAATAGTTTGTTAGTTTTGATAAGAACACTAGAGAAATAGAAAATATGTCACCACCGGGGATCAAACCCATGACCCACGCTATCGCGGCGTGTGCTCTACCAACTGAGCTGTGGACATCGACATCCAGCGCAAAGCAATTGGAGACCAGCCTCTCTGCGCCATGTCACTTGACTAAGGAAGAACTGCCCTCCGGCTCAAAGAATGATTTGCCCAGGTTTTACAAGATTTTTATTTAGCTTGCAAGTTGTATAGGCAAGAGTCATAAAAAATGGAAAGCTAATTTGACTGGACCAGGAGCAGTCTGCTAAAGCTACCGCTGCCGACACGAATGATGTAAAATTAATAGTGATATGACAGGTTTGTGTGTGACCTAAAATACGAAGTTGAATTCAACGCAATAATGGTGCGGTCAGTTACACCTAGCTTAACGTATTTAGCGTGGCAAGAAAACGATAGCGTATAATTCATCTTGGGCCTTCCTTAACTATTTATTTTAGATCATCGAGAAAGCTATAATAAAGCCTTGATCTTTGGTGCTGCCCATGTAATCCGAAAACACATAATCTGACTTTATGGAGAACCCGAAATGGTTAACCGGTTAAGTGAAAAACTTCGTTGTGATCATTCACTGTAAACCAAGAATGTACTTGGTGCTTAGAGGTTGTTCTGACTTATTCAGGTCAATTATTCTAGAGTTTTATCTCGTAGATGCTTTACAGTAAAATTGATAGGGACTATAGCGTTCCCATGCAGAGGGAGGGTGAGGGTGAGGGGGGATGAGTTCCTCCACTTTTCTCAAACATCATATCTTATCTTCGTCTAAATTTGACAAAGAAAACGTTGACTTTAGTAACGATTTGAGTTCTGCCTTCTATAATATTATGAAAAAAACACTACAGAAAATAGAAAATATGTCACCACTGTGGATCGATCCATGACCGAGGCTTTCGTAGCGTGCGCTCTACCAACTGAGCTAGATGACCTCCGATGTTAACATACTCCATTTCTCTCGTCGCCACATTATCTGCCTATCATCCACCGGTGGACATCGACATCCAGCTCAACGCAATTGGAGACCAGCCTCTCTGCGCCATGTGACTTGAACAAGGAAGAACTACCCTCCGGCCCGTCAATCTATGCAAAGCCCATTGAAGTTAGTCGCGGGTTCGATCCCCTGTGGTGACATATTTTCCATTTTGTCTAGTATTCTTTTTAGAACTAACGTTTCAAATCCTCTCTTCTCGGTGATACTTTTTAAAATATATGTAAGTCTTTGTAATAAGTCCCATTCGTTGTAATAGGTAGCGCTCATTTAAGGAAGACCCTCCATGGTTTTTTGACTTTTAGTGGAAGCTTTCGTTAACTGAGATATAATCACGTCGAAGCGTTTTAAATAAAAGAATTCTGGTCTAGTTTTAATTGAGATTTTGCTCTTTCTTGTAGGCAATTGGGCTTGTAGAGAATCAAAGTAAATGGTACTTGGGAAAATTATGGAAAAATTATCAACCATGGCCAGCTTTGGTAAGTATTAAAAGTCGATTTGCTTCATTGTCTATGGAAAAAGGAATCACCTGATCTTATGAGAGTGCGAACTTGTGTATCCGTTCATCAATTGTTGGGTTTACTCCGGCGTTTTGTACTCGAAGGAGTCTTCAAAGAGTAAAACTCCAAAATACTCTTAATTACCTTAACCTTAGCCTTATTTCTTTCCATGTGGTATCTCATGTTGAGCCACAGATCTCCGCCAGGGGTTTCTGTCTTCTGCATCCCTTTTTGCTTTTTCCACCGTGTGCATCCATTTATTTTTGGCCTACTTCTCCCTCTCCTCTCCCCTCCCCTCTGGGGATCCATTCTGTTGCCGCTTTTATTATTCTTTCTTCACCCATTCTACAGATATGTCTCATCCATGCCGACCGTCTCACTTTAACGACACCCTCACCCATTCTACAGATATGTCCCATCCATGTCGACCGTCTCACTTTAAGGACACCCTCACCCATTCTACAGATATGTCCCATCCATGTCGACCGTCTCACTTTAAGGACACCCTCACCCATTGTACAGATATGTCTTATCCATGCCGACCGTCTCACTTTAACGACACCCTCACCCATTCTACAGATATGTCTCATCCATGTCGACCGTCTCACTTTAAGGACACCCTCACCCATTGTACAGATATGTCTCATCCATGTCGACCGTCTCACTTTAAGGACACCCTCACCCATTCTATGGATATGTCTCATCCATGCCGACCGTCTCACTTTAACGACACCCTCACCCATTCTACAGATATGTCCCATCCATGTCGACCGTCTCACTTCAAGACACCCACAATCGTTCCCATTTCAGTTCTTGTTCTCACTTCTTCATTTGACACCCGCTATAGCTGTGTTATTTTGAACAATGTTTTAAAAATATCTTTGTTGCTTGCGAGGCCTGTCCATTCACCAAGATTTAACAAGACACATTTCATTATAGCAGATGGCTTCATTGTGAAAAGACGAATTTTTTTACCTTCTGTTCTTTCCTCGTGTTGAAACGCATCTTGTGCTAAACCGAGCTCAGTCCATCAGGTGCTCACGCTGCGATGCAGTAAGGCGAAAATCCTTCGTAGCCAATCGTGTTTAGAGGCACAGTAGGTGCGACAATGAAGACTCCATTTTGGGACTCCATAGGATCGTAAATTGTAGATTTCCTGTCGGATCGCGGCTCTCTTAGTCTGGAAGAAAGATTAAAGATGTAGAAAAATTGCAATTTTCGATTTCCAGATCAAAAGCATGGCTTCACCTTGCATTTGGATTGATCTGTTTTGCTGCTTTTTCTCGCATTTGTGTTTATTTGGGTTTAGACATGTATTCATATATGCGAAACATCGGTGCTAAGCTTACCCAGATTCTTGAATAAGTTTTAATTGCGCTGAGTTTTCCTTTGAGTTGAATCTTAAGAAACGAGTTGTTGATGACTATGGAATTTAAAACCAGCAGACCCTTTCTTTCACCGAGTCAGCCAGACTTCTAGAATGTTTTAATCTCTTCGTGGATTGCGAAAGGCACTCTAATTTTGTTGTATCTGATTCAGACCGAGGACTTCCTGTAGTGATCACTAGCAACGATCTTTCTCGGGATTTACAGCAAAGGAATCTAATCAGATGATTTGAAAAGGACGTTTCCCATTCCCTGCGCAGTTTGATCAAGGTTATAGCTCACTGAAGTCGCCATGCATTAAGGCCTCTGTTAACCATTAACAGGCAGCTGAACGAAGTGTTCAAAGAAAGGCAACGTTCTCTGACCTTTCCTTTCGCGATTGAAAGCACATTCTCCTTGTATTTGTTTACTAACAACGAAAACAAATGTAACATAAACAAGGCATGATATTACAACAAACATAATAATCAATATTGAAGGATGAGGGTAGGGCTACAGCATTGCGTAGGCACAACATGAAATATTTTGCATTAATAGTTTAAATTTTCACAAAAATGCCCTTCAGCAAAGGTGATTTTTGTAAGGGTCATCCAACCAGTAGTATAAACAAAGAACACAATATTAAACCTAGGTTAAAACTTAGAAAACCAATTTTAAGGAACTTGATTGTTCACTATGGTGCCGATTAAAATAACGTAATATGTTTACATTGTTGTCTTCTAAGACTCATAAATTTGGAGCCTGTTTTCATGGATAGCGTAAACTATTCCAATCTGAAAAGATATATCATAAACCACATTCTGAGTTCGGAATCAAGGCGTGGCTCTATGAACTTTCAACTGTCATTCTCCCGAGAAGTAATTACTCTTACACTGCTCTAAAGAGATTTGGTGGAGGAAAAAGGCATCCGATACAGGACCAGTGAAGGGAAGGGTTTTCGGACAGTTGACCTATACCTTGTCCCTTATTCCAATGCATTTTCATGTAATGCCATTTCATGCACTCCTTCATTTCATAGCTTTCTTGTTCAAGCGGTTCCCTTTGGCACAAGCAGCACACACATACGATATCCTTGTTAGTCCCAGGCTGGCAGGGATATCTGTCTTTGCCCCGAGCTTGTGGGAGGGGGGGGGGACGGGGCAATAAAGGACATGAAAGTGGCGAGGAAAACACAATGTGTCCAGAAGCCAAATATGGCAGGCAAGACTTACTCGAATTGCAAGAAATATCCATTTTAATGCAAAGACCGGTTTCGAAAACTATGACCTGGGTTCAGGTAACAAGGTTTTGATAGCCATTGGTCAATTTTTGAAGAGGCCAAGCTCGAAGATAATTCAAATACTTTGGTTGTTGTACAAAACAAGAATATTTCACGACATAGCAAGAAACAATTCTCAGAATGACCGAAAGGAAACGTGTGAAAAAGTATACCCAACTGTAAGAACCATTTAGAAATTGGACTGCCTGAATGGCTTTTGGGGGGACCAATCATTGTCCACTACAACTAACTTAATTGAATAGGCCAAGTGACAAAACGAATTCTTTTTATTGATCGTAGAGTTTATCTCGTCTTGAGTCCCAGTCTTTTAGTTGGCAAAAGACGTGATAAACTTTATCATCTATGCCAATGACTGAGTCGAAAAGTGTTAGCATATTCAAAACGAATTGTTTTTGTCTTCATAGTTAAGGTTTTCTTGCTTTTATGTGAACTGACTCTAGAATGGCCAAATGAAATGCAGACCTGGCCTTTGATATGATACCGAAGCAATCGTCCGTGTACACTCTGCCACAGTCTTGGGTCTCAAGCAAGTACTGCCCTATGGCAGAGTTGCATTGCTTAAAGGTTTTCAAAAATACAGTTGGGTATACTCTTTTCACATGTTTCATTTCGGTCCTTCTGACGATTGTACACTGAGTAGTGTCAGACGAAAAAAGCTTTAAGGCACATAATGTTTTCGCAGTTTCGTGTAAAGATTATTCAATGACTTCAAAATTTCGTCAAACTTTGTTTTATTAAATTTTGACGTTGCACTTCCGGTCTATATTAAGAAGTTAACAATCCTCAGAAGGTATGTTGGTTTAAAAACAATGTTGCCATGGTAATCGTTATTTGTGGTCTTTGTTTACACAGGGGCGTGGTTTCAATACGGGAGTTATGATGCTTGACCTTCGCAAACTTAGAAAGATGGGCTGGCCCACACTTTGGCGGATGACAGCAGAGAAACAGTTAATGAATCTTCTATCAACTACACTGGCAGATCAGGTAATAAAGTAGTTATGTTTGTTTCATAGAACGTTGAATTGGCATCGTTATGATCATCGATGTCATCATCGTCATCACCATCACCTTCATCTTCACATCCTCCTCCTCCTCCTCCTCATCTTTATCATCATCAGCAGCAGCAGCATTATAATTATCATCATATCAGAATCATTATTATCATTATCATTATCATTATCATTATCATTATCATTATCATTATCATTATCAGTATCATAATCATTATCATTATCATTATCATTATCATTATCATTATCATCATCATCGTCATTATCATCATCACATCCTCCTCCTCCTCCTCCTCCACCTCCTCAGTGACAGAGAGACAGAAAGACAGGTGGGCGTACAGTCAAAATGGCAGGAATAACATGATTCTAGGGTGTAAATTTACAACTTATCATGACAGGAAGAACCCAAAGAGTTTATCAGTTTTGGTTTACCACACCAGAAACCAAGCTATGATTCCATATTCTGCAGAGACTGTTTAGTGTTCAAGTTATTTGGTGTTACACGCGATTAGCGAATTCCTCGTGCTCTGTAGAGAAGAACAAGCTATAATAACCGTAGCAACACAGAGCGGGTTTTAACTATTTACTTCTTTTGCAGACAGTAGATTTCCTTAAGGAGATAAATTTCTCTTTTCCTTTAATCAAAATTGTTCTTCTTTTAACAGCTCAAGAAAGGAATGATAACTCTGACGAATTCAAAGAATGGACAGATCTTCCCATCTGTAAAGAAAATCATTCCCATCCTTATCTTCGCCATTGATACACTAATGATAATACAGACGCTAAATCTGTTATAAGCCGCGCACATTCTTTAAGTTCATTTGAAGTTAGGATGGGAAACAGAACAAAGAGAGGCCAGAAGAGAGGGAAAAGTATCTAAAGCAGGACATGATGAGAATTTTTTAACCGTCTCCGTAGATTGTGTCACGAATTTGATGCATATCTCGCTTTTGCGTATTTTAAACATTAACCTTTTCTCTAGAAAGGAAATGATCAAGAACGGTAAGTCCCTAAATTAAATTGTGATGTCTTTTACCGCCATTCAATTGAAGGATTCGAATGGGCAGAGAGAAAATGGTGCTGGGTAACTTTTCTGAATGCGTGAGCGAGGTCCAAAACTCTGCGCTCGTAAGAGCCATCAAGTGCTATGAAAAATGGAATAATAGTGATAATTTTTAAACTCAATGTCTTTATTAGTAATCTTCATAATAATAATAATGATAACGATATACAGGAGCTTTCCAAATTACATTAGCTCTTCATCTCCCCTAATTGATATAAGTTTTTGACCTTTCACAAATTTTCCACCTTTATCAAATTTGTACTAAGGGTATTGTCTGTAATCTACCTAACTAAAACCATTTTAAAAATTACATCCCCCGCCCCCACAGTTGAACAAATAATTTAAGTAACCTTTGTGTCCGTTACTATGATCTTCGATATTTTGCCCTTGTTACCAAAACCTCAAAAATAATATTCTTGCAAGAGACGGTCTGCCTTTCTTTAAAAGAGCTTGCCGAACTACAAATAAATCACGGGGTTAAATAAAGCCTGGCCTGGAAATATCTGTATAGAATAAAGAGTCTATTCGGGGCTCAGCCTTTCCAGAAACTCCTACAGTGGCTTAGCAAACTCCTTCCGAAGAAAGAAAACCATTTTTTATCCCTTGGATTACCTCCAAAACCTTCTCACATAGATTTACTACGTTATAAAGCTTGGAGATGAGACTGTTCATGTGGTTAGTATGGAAACCCAGAGAAATGGATTCAGTGACCTTTTCTGGTAAGGTAGGTGATAAGCGACATAGAGCTATGAAAATGTACTGACCAATCTGCATAAAGAGTGTCTGAGACTTCCAAATCAGTCTCTACCAGGCTGGCCTTCCTTGGATTGCTGATACTTAGGGAATTTTGTTACGGATACATTGTCTCGGTTTGCTTAACAGCCACAACAGCAACTTAAAATCAAGAAAAAGGACACAAGTCTCTCTTCCTCACTCCAGACGTTTCTCTGTAGCTACATTCGGGTAAAAACGTTGAGGTATGCAAATCAGTTACTTAACGCTCTTTTAAAACGTAATTTCCAGTCACAAGTTACAATAAGATCTTCCAATTTGAGTCCATGGTGTCATTGCTGCTGTGTTGCCCTTCACCAACAGTTCCAATCCTCTGTGGTCCAGTTTCTCAGCTAGCAATAGATTTAGAAGAGAATTCTGCCCAATGTCTGTTATACATGGAACCTGTCTCAATTTTACATGTGC
>JAAAKM020006971.1:129800237-129823051 GCA_010016025.2 Alatinidae sp. Z8VKAUB7J3 | reverse complement strand
GCCAATTCCAGCGCGAACCCGGTCAGATCGGCGGTTTCGATCTCGGCAGGCGGGAAGGCGGGCAGGGCGCCGTCCTGCGCCTTGGCCCACATCCGGTAACAGACCCCCGGTGCAACGCGGCCTGCACGCCCACGCCGCTGCGCCGCTTCCGCCCGGCTCACCGGTTCGGTCACCAGCCGCGTCATCCCGGCACCGGGATCATATCTCGCCCGCCGTGCGCGGCCCGCATCAATGACAACGCGAATGCCAGCGATGGTCAGCGAGGTCTCGGCAATGGCCGTGGCCAGCACCAGCTTGCGCCCTTCCGAGGGGGCGATGGCCGCGCGTTGCTCCTTGAAGGGCAGCGCGCCATAAAGCGGGCGCAGATCGATGCCCGGCAGGCGCAGCATCTGTGCCACGCGCCGGATCTCGCCCTCACCCGGCAGGAACACCAGAAGGCTGCCCGCTTCCTCAGTCACCGCGCGGGTGATCAGGGCGGCAACCTCCGCCTCAAACCGCGATTTGGCGGGCAGGGGACGCTCAAGCCAGCGGGTCTCCACCGGGAAGGCGCGCCCCTCCGAGGTCACCACCGGCGCGCCCAGCATCTTTGCCACCGGGGCTGCATCCAATGTCGCCGACATCACCAACAGTTTCAGGTCTTCGCGCAGCGCCGAGCGGATATCCTGCACCAGTGCCAGCCCCAGATCGCCATTCAAGGAGCGTTCGTGAAACTCGTCAAACACCACGCAGCCGATGCCCGTCAGTTCCGCATCGCTCTGGATCATCCGGGTCAGAATGCCCTCGGTCACCACTTCGATCCGGGTGGCCCCGCTCACCACGCTCTCGCCGCGCATCCGGTAGCCGATTGTCTGCCCGACGGCCTCGCCCAGCATCTCCGCCATGCGCTCTGCGGCGGCGCACGCGGCCAGACGGCGCGGCTCGAGCATCACCAGACGTCCCGCAAATGCGCCCGCCTGCAACAGCGCCAACGGCACCCGGGTGGTCTTGCCCGCTCCGGGTGGGGCTTGCAGCACGGCCACACCGCCCGCCATCGCCGCGACAAGCTCCGGCACCACCTCTTCTATCGGCAATCGCTCCATGGGCTCCGGCTTACTGCGAAGCGATGCCCCTCACCAGCCCCATCATTGTTCCAAAAATACTCAAAACCCGGCGATTGCCTCCCCTTCCGCCATTCGCCATAAGAGCGGATATGACCGGCTTGGCAGAGAACATCATCGCAGGCGACAGACGGGCTTTGGCACGCGCCATCACCCTTGTGGAAAGCCAGCGCGCCGATCACCGGGCAGAGGCACTGGCGCTTCTCGATGCGCTGCGCGGGGCAGGCCGTGAGGCGCTCCGGATCGGGCTTTCGGGCACGCCGGGCGTCGGCAAATCCACCTTTATCGAGGCTTTCGGCACCTATCTGACCGAGCAGGGGCTCAAGGTTGCGGTGCTGGCGATCGACCCCAGTTCCACCCGGTCGGGCGGCTCGATACTTGGCGACAAAACCCGGATGGAACTTCTGTCCCGCAACCCAAACGCTTTCATCCGGCCCAGTCCGTCCAACACCCAGCTTGGCGGTGTGGCGCGGCGCACGCGGGAGGCCGTGGCGCTCTGCGAGGCGGCAGGGTTTGACATCGTGCTGATCGAGACCGTGGGCGTGGGCCAGTCCGAGACCATGGTGGCCTCGATGTCGGATATTTTCGCGCTGCTGATTGCACCTGCGGGCGGGGACGAGTTGCAGGGCGTCAAACGCGGGATCATGGAGATTGCCGATCTCATTCTGGTCAACAAGGCCGATGGTGATCTCAAACCCGCCGCTACACGCACCTGCGCCGATTACGCCGGTGCGCTGGGCCTCTTGCGCAAGCGGCGCCGTGACCCCGACCTCTTTCCCAAGGCGATGATGGTCTCGGCGGTGGACCACACAGGCCTGACCGAGGCCTGGTCGGCGATGCAGGAGCTCGCCACGTGGCGAAAGGCCAATAATCACTGGCAATCCAACCGCGCCGAGCAGGCGGTGCACTGGTTCGAGGAGGCCGTGCGCATCGGTCTTATGGCCCGGCTTCAGGCCTCCGGGGCCGCGCAGCAGGCGATGCAGGCCGAGACCCGGGCCGTGGCCTCGGGTGCAACCTCTCCGGATGCGGCGGCCCAACGGGTTCTGGAGGCGCTAAAATAGCCCATTGATGCCTTGACGGCTTCAGAATCTCCGACTAAACCGCGCGAACGGAATTCGGGCACCCATTGGGGTGCCTTCACACGTTTTAGAGACCTCGAGAGGAAGACCCATGTCGCGCGTCTGTGAACTTACGGGCAAAGGCCCAATGGTTGGCAACAATGTCAGCCATGCAAATAACAAGACCAAGCGCCGGTTTTTGCCGAACCTCAACGATGTCACTCTGACTTCGGAGACCCTTGGGAAATCTTTCAAATTCCGCATCTCCGCCGCTGCTCTGCGCACGGTTGACCACCGCGGTGGTCTCGATGCGTTCATGGCGAAAGCCAAAGATGCCGAGCTCTCCAGCAAGGCTCTGAAAGTCAAAAAGGACATCGAGAAGGCACAAACTGCCGCTTGAACTGGCTAAACTGCTTAAAGATTTATGGAAAACCGGTCTTTTGGGCCGGTTTTTTCTTTTTGGGGTGCACTGATTGTTAAATGATGGCGCTTAAGACGATCCCGGGTTCTGCCGGGAGATGTCTGTTGCGTGATCTGTCAATTTCGACGCGTATTCTGCTTGGGTTTGCTGTTGTCGCCTTTGTGACCTTTGCCATGGTCGGCTATTCCTATCTGTCCGTCTCCGCGCTGGGCGACAGCTATAAGGAGTATCGCGACCGGGCCAAACAATCCCTTGTGGTGCAGACCATCGCCCGGCATGTCACCAGCGCACGCACCGCCGCTTTTCGCTATCGCGACACCCCGTCTGAGGTGGATCGCGCTGCGGTCAATACCCATATTCACCACATCATCGGCTCTGAGGAGTATCTGTCCGTCTTCGCCGACAGCCCTTCGATTCTGGCGCAGATCGAAGATTTGCGCCTGCGGGCAACCGAATACCGCGACCGGTTCGAGGAACTGGCGCAGGCGATGGGCGATTTGCAGGCGCTCGATCAGGCGGCATTCGCAAATGCCGGGCAGGTGGGGGAGGCTCTGTCGAGCCTCGGCGCAATCGCTCATGAAGAGCACGACAGCGAACTTCTGCAATATCAATCCATCGCCAACCAGAACCTGCTGCAAGCGCGCATTTTCGTACGCCGCGCGCTTGATGCCGACGATGTCACCGCCTTCGCAGAGGCGCAGACCCATGTCACCGCCGCGCTTGAACAGCTAGACTTGGCGGTGGATTACCTGTCTTACGTCTTTCTCGACAAGATCAAACTGGCCAAGACCAATGTCGCCGATGCGATCAGCAACACAAATGAAATGGCCAGGCATATCAATGAGATGGCTGGTATTGTTCCGCAACTTGTCGATATACGTGAGAACGGTCTCGACCGACTGGGCCCCACCATGCAAGGCCAGTTTGCCATCGTCACCGATCAGATCGTCTCGGTGCAGAACGATATGGGGCTTGAGATCGAAGGTATGGTCGAACGCCGCATGGCGCAGACACCGATTGCCGGTGGCCTCGCGGTGTTCCTCTCCGTGCTCGCCGCCCTGATCATCGGACGGCGGATTTCCGTGCCCGTGCGCGATCTGGCCCGCAAGACCGAAGAACTGGCCAGTGGCAATACGGACCTTGAGATTGTCGGGGCCGACCAGCAAAACGAGCTGGGCCAGATGGCCCGCGCGCTCGAAGTATTTCGGCAGGCCCATCTGGAGCGCAACCGCGTGGCCGAGGAAAAGGCCCAGGCCGCCCGCGCCGAACAGCAGGCCGTGGTGGACGCCTTGTCGCTGGGGCTGGAGAAGCTCTCGGAGGGTTACCTGACCCATCGCATCACCGGTGAGCTCGGCGCTGAATATCAGGAACTTTGCAATAATTTCAACGCGTCATGCGATGATCTTAATGAGCTTATCGGCTCCATCGTGCTGTCGGTGTCCAACATCGCCACCGGTTCGACCCAGATCAACGGCGCCTCTGCAGATCTGTCCAAACGCACCGAGGAGCAGGCCGCCTCGCTTGAACGCACCGCCGCCTCGCTGGAGGAGCTGACCAAAAGCGTGCGCATCTCCGCCGACAATTCCGCCAAGGCCAACCACCACGCCACCGTCGCCAAGCAAAGCGCCAAAGCCAGTGGCGAGGTTGTCACCAAGGCGGTCGATGCCATGGGGGAGATCAAAACCTCCTCCGACAAGATGGCGCAATCGATCAGCCTCATCGACGACATTGCCTTTCAAACCAATCTCTTGGCGCTCAATGCTGGTGTAGAAGCTGCTCGCGCCGGCGATGCGGGCAGCGGCTTCGCGGTCGTCGCTTCCGAAGTGCGTGCGCTCGCACAACGGGCCTCCGACGCTGCAAAGGACATCGAAGAGCTGATCAAAATCAGCTCGCAACATGTCGACCGCGGCGTGGAGCTTGTCGCCGAGACCGGCTCCTCCTTCTCGGAGATTTTCGAGACCATCGACGATGTCAGCGATCTGGTCTCTGAAATCTCCACCGCGACCAAGGAACAATCCTCCAACCTGACCGAGATGAACGAGGCCGTCGTCTCTCTCGACCAGATGGCCCAGCAAAACGCCGCCATGGCCGAACAGGCCACCGCCGCCAGTGTTGATCTGACCTCGGAGGTCAATGACATGCAGGCTAAAACCAGCCGGTTCGTCCTCGGTGAACCCGATGCCGAGCCCGCGCCCGCGGTCCTGGAGGAAGCTCTCGAGGAAGATCAATTCGCGGCAGAGGATGCCGCGCAGGACAACACGCCTTCCGCCGCCTGAGCCGCGACCGCGATTGGCGAAAAAGTGACAATATGTCCGTCGATCGCGCCTTGGACCCGCCCGCAAATCCCGCTAGCGTCCCGGCAATGATACGCCGCGCCCGCCTTCTTGCAGCCCTTAGCCTGTCGATCCTGCTTGTCAGTTTCTCGGCAGCGCAAGGCCTGATGCGCGGCCCCTCCGAATTCGGCCAAACCACTCTGGTCATCTGCACCGGCCACGGGCTTGAGACAATCACCCTCGATCCCTCCGGCACCCCCGTTCCCGACCGCCCCGATTGCCCGGACACCAGCCTCAATGTGCTGACTGCGGCAACGAGCACGGGCGCGATCTTCGTGGCAACGCTCACCGGCGTTCAACCGCCCCCCGTCACTGCACTCAAAATCTTCGAGCGCAGCCGCCTCGGCCACGCCCCGCGCGCCCCTCCGATCCTGTTCTGATCCCTTCCAAAGAAACTTCAGAACAACCTCGGAACTCTTTCAAATGAAACAGAAAATTCTTGTCGCGAGTTCCTTGATTCAAAACTTTCTGCCATTTGTTGCTGTCAATTCCCAAAACAACATATTCAAAGAGAAAATTCAGAGATGATGCCCATTTGTTGGTTTTGACGTGCCACTCCGTCACCATCTCCTTTCACTCGAGGCTTTCACATAGGAAAATTAATCAAGAAAGGTGATGCATTGTGCAATAACTGGGACTTTTTTTTATTTTCCGTTTGTTGACACACCAGTTTCGCCATGTAACCGATATCTGTTAGGTGGCGAAACTGCTCGACGATGTGGATGAGTCATGATTTGTTGGACAATGTTTTTGATTTGAATCAAAAACGCAATCCAACCAGCTCCAACATCGCAAACAGGATAAAACACAACCCAACACTAGCTTTTTGAAGTGGCAAAACTGAAGAAGATTGTTGGGTTGGCGGAGGGAACTAAAAAAAAACATCCGCCTGAAAAAATATTGGCTCAGATGTTTTTCTAGTTTCCTCCGGGCCTAAATTGGGTCACTTGGGATTTTATGATTTATAATGTCTCCATACAGAAATGCCTGCATACAGAAATCACTTATGATAGGGTTAGTTCAGCAAAAGCTTTAAGACAGTCATTAATTCTTGTAACAGCATTTTTACCACGTTACCATCTAATTTACAAAAAGAAACTGATTGTTAAAGTGAAATATCAGTGTTACTGCTTCAGAATACGATCACAACTTTTGTATTACATAATCACAGTTAGTCAAGACATTGGAGGATTTTGGAGATATTTCGTAACAGGCATAAAGTGTATATGACACATTGACAATTATGGTTTCCCAAAGTTGTCTACAATGTTTTGAGAGATTACGTTATAACGGGCATAAAGACGAAAATGGTAACAGAAGTGAGACCTCTTAGATTATGAATTTTGTCATACTTTTTGTATTATCTCTTAGATTTACATTATATTTGGTTACTAAAACAGGCAAAAAAGTAAAAGGTTGCCCCCTTCACCACTCCCTAGCAGAGGAGCGAGAAATACATTGATATCCTTAATCACTGTACATGAATCTGGTTGATTTTATAAGGACAAGAACAGTATAATATGTATTCCGTAGAAGTAGGTCCCTTAAGTCGGTTTTGCTCTCGTGTACGCCAAAAGTACAAATACGAAGAAAATCGTGGTGACTTATGCCACAAAATTATCTTCGGTAATTACTTTGTTCGCGACGTAATGTTTTGTAAAAATCTTTATATTATGATTCCATGGCGACAAGAAGCTGCAGGCATCAGGTCCTCTGAACGTATGAATCACTACAACACAAAAGAGAAAAGGAACCTTAAATTTCTATTATCACGTTTTGCAGCTACGATACCAAAGCGAAGTAAAGTACAATGTACTTATATAGTATCTGCTCTGTGCGAGGCACATTTGAAGTCGATTTACAACTCAAATTCATCCCTCAGCTCAGGGCAGCTGTTTCCAACTTTCTTCTGATCCATTCATAGCAACAACACACACCGCTTACGTATTTTTTGCCATGACAGTCACGTTCCAACTGAACACTTTGGCATTATGAAGCACCACTAAGTTCGTATCTTGACGAATTCACACAACCACGGCGTACAAAAGAAAGAGATGCCCAATAGAAGGAATGCACTGATGCGGCTCGCAGGGCCAGACGTCTTAAAGCATTAAATACAACAATGCTACAGTACGTATAAAGCAAGCCATTATAGAAGAGTTATGAATGCAATTATATGCAACATCCCTAAGAAATCTTCTACAAACACATAGCGTATGTCCATATTTGCAAAAAATGTAAGGTCCGCAATCATCGCTGAATATACTGAAATACATGACGAACTGTGTCAAGAATATAATGTGGGCCATCCATGAATTAAATCCCTTGAAGGTTGGCTGATATCAAGATATTACCTGTTACATGATCTATTTAGCTCAATGTTAAGAATAGGGTTGTCATACCTGTGAGTAATGTATCGTATCCATCGAGCAGGCGTATAAAGTCCATTCTTTTCAAGGACTTTCAGAAATTTGATCTGCATACTTGAACAATTGAACATTGGAATCTCAAATTCGAGGCTGAAGAAAAAAGAAAATGGACGCGTTTGTTAATGCAGGACTTAATATCGAAAATCAAGATTAAGACGTGAGTTGTAATTGTTTAGCTATTTTATCCCATGGCGCAAAAAAATAGAATAGTGAAAAAAGGCAATCGCAAACTTTGCGCAAAAATCCTACGTTTAACAGTGATGTATAGTAACATCTGTAATCTGAATAATGAAACGGAGTTGACGATCAAAGATCACCACTGTTATAGCGGATTCCATTTTCAGCAGAAAAAGAATTACCTTTGTTCTTAACTATGCAATAGATTCGGCTACAATAATGCTTCCTGTTGGTCTGGAAATGACAAATGATCTGATTAACTGGTAAATTACTACCTTGATTAACCATATTTTACTGAATGCCAGTGTTTTCTTAATTTATGTCCCAAATGTTTTACTTAATAAACATACTTTTGCTAGTAAACTTTAATGTCAAAATGAGAGCACTATGTTGGTAATTATAGATGTATTCAAGCTGTATTACGTGTGAAAAATGTTTAAAATAAAGTCATTAAGGAGAGGTCCGCAAAATACATATAGGCGTGTTCAAATTTTTCCTGCCATTTCTCATTCTGAACTACAAGTATTAATGAGTATTTGTAGCAAGTTTGATGCTCTTTACTTAAAGTGCACAATACTGTCACCATTCTTCTACAATACAATCAAGTCAAAACATATGGCAATATTTGTAGCACAGCCAATAGGACAAGAGACTGCTGATGGTCGTAAAGAACTTCCTAGTACATTAATATATAGCAACTAGAGAAAGCAATCAAGATGAGGCCATCAGCACAGGCAATACACGTAACACTAATGGCAAATCAGTCAAAGAGCGCAATAAAAAACCCCTGAAACATGAGACTTGTGCACGCACATTATCTCCTTTTAGTTTATCCCAATTTAATCCACCGGACATCTGTCTTGGAGTGATCCGTATCCTAGTGTATCCGTATTTAAACGGGTGGCATAAACGTATTATAAAGGTATTATATCTCCATAGTGTAGCTCAAGAAATAATAAAATGTGTACTTTCAGAAAACTCAGTAACGTGTCATTTGTCATGATATCACTATTTGCCTCGACCTATTACAAGAACTTCAGTTCTCACAAGATAAAGTTAAAGCCGCTTGCACGATCGAGCTTATGCTGTTCTACATTGTCTTTTAAACAAAACGAACAAGATTCCTATCATGCTGTGCAAGTTACCAACTGCCAATTTTAATTATGAATACGATTAGTTGTTTGGCAAAAAAATTTGCAGTGCTCCCAAACATCAGCGTACTAGCAGAACAGAGGTCTTTTAACCGCAGTGTAAAGGAAAGGGTGGCAAATGTAATCTCGGGAGCCAGACATCAAACAAGCTCATGGTATCTTGTATCAAATAACAGTTGAAGAAAACAGATTCGTTGGTAGAGATGACGACCACACAGCTACACCAAGTGTCGGCAAATGACATTGCGGGACAATAAACAGCACCGTTACTTCTTTGCCAAAAAGGGTCCTTAAAAAACGTCTTCCTGAAAGTTAAAGAGCTGCCAAAAGGTACAGTCCAGGTGGTAGAGAAATAGCAATCTTTACGAAACACCGCACAAGGTGCACTACTACAGCTTAAAAATCATTGAAACTGAAGAATTAGAATGTTCAAGGGCGCGTTCCTTACTTCTATGCTCTACAAAACTTACAACAGCCTCTACTCGACATTCTTGCAGTGCAAATAAACTACCTTTCCAAACAACGAAAACAATGAAAGCAGAGGACATCTGAAGAAATGGAAATAACAATGAAGGTTTTGTATTAATGAAAAAGCATTGGCTCCTTTTCAAGTTACCATGATCGGGTGCAATGAAAATTGTTTACGGTAGCACCCATTGACCTACCTGACTGGACCAATCTCTTTCTTGGTCAGTCTACTCACACTAGGTAAATGGATCTAAAACCAAATTATAGAAAACAAAGTTGCTGAGACGGAAAGTATTTACATTCAATAATGAAGCGCTTGATCGCTTCTTCACAGGAAGGTTAATATTTTTATCTGACAGTGGCTACAGAAAGTACTGACTACGCACTCATAGATGACCATACTTCATTCGCCTTACTTTCAGTACTAACTTGTATCCTACACCAATGTTGAAGCTATTGTACCACCATGCTACCCATCCTACCCATGCTACCCTCACGTTCGTTCATAGTTTTAGTTATTTGTTGTCCTCGGTTATTCTTTTATCCCCCTTCAATTCCATGCACATGCTTCTTTTTATTCAATCAAACTTTCCGTATAAATTAGCAAGACCTTATAGAGACTTTTCAAACCATCTCTTGTACTTCTTCTTTAGTCACTTTCTTGTATCTCAATCATAAAACACAAACATTCCCCCCGTATGTCAGTGTAATTATCAGAAGCTTGTGATAAGCCCCTTAAACAATAATCCAACTATTTCACATTTAGCTACCGGGAACACCTTTATTTTCGGCTTTTTCCAGTGTGGGCTTTATTCCCCGCGGCTTGCAATTTGGAATTTTTAAAATTTTGCGCGCGTGTTTTAAATCATCCGCTCCTAAACAGAGTCACAAACGCATTTTATCTTCAAACTGATTTTTTGAGTTGGTGAAGATATGGAATAATTGGCACATTGTACTGCTTCGATTTACTGTTTAATTTCCTGACGAAAGAATTGGTTGTAGTTGTGGGGAGAGTGTGGAGGTCTTTAACTTGAAAAACTCACCTCGAAGTGGCAGTAAGAAACTTATTGCGCATAAGTCTACAAAATATAGGTTGGTTTCAGTACTAAGAGATAAAAGGCTTCCGGAGAAACTTTTATGGCCTTCGCGTCGTCAAAATGAATTTGTTTTCTTGTGGCAGATCGGGACATCAGTACACTTGAACTGAAACGATTGGAAAAACCGAGAAGCGAAAGGATTTCTTACCATTTACGGCTTAAAGTATGCTATGGTATGAAAAGCAATTATTGGCATAAAATTTTGACGAGACTAGGCAGTTGAATCATAAGCTCAACTCACTTGAAAATGTTAATGCTATCTGTAGCTACCGACGCAGAATTACCACTGATCCGGTTTGCTGTAATCATTCCTAATTTTACCATCCCTATAAATCTATTTTAAGATATGGAAATGCTGTGCACCACATTTAATTACCATTCCTCCTTTTCATACAAGTTATGGTATTTATATTTCTATGGCGTTCTCTCAAAAAGCTTTACAAGCATAAGGCCACACGGCTACATTTACAACTGTGTCAACCGATACAGTAAAATACTTAATGAATGAAAGTTTTGAAAAACAAATATTCTTCGATCTCTAATAAACAGGGGCTGACTTTTACTAATTTCTAGAACTCCTCCTCCCCAAGCCTATCAGAACCCTATTTGTTAAGATTTCTTAGGCTAAAATGTACCTTATATTGATATCTTTTCTGTTTCAGTTTCATTTAACAACTATTAGAAAAAAGAAAAGAGAAAAGAAAAAAAATCCAGCCCCACTCCCCCCGTTTATTTCAACCACTCATTTATAAAATTTTGAAACTGTTTGCACCCCTGCTTCGTTTATTAGAGACCAAAGAGCAGTGCCTATAATTAACAATTTCATCAGTAATGCCAATTTTACGGTAAAATCGCACAATTTCACAAGGATCACTTTATTATGACCACCCTTTTACGATACTTATTACCAAGTTCACACCCTCCCCCGGTCATTTAGTCCAGGAACCACTTCACATATTAGCCCAGATACGGCTTCATTAGGGTCTCTTTTCAATTCCTACTGTCGTGATGTTATATGCAGAACTTGACAATAATTGTTCGTGCTAATAATTTTCAATTGCTCAATTATGAAACAATATGACTGCTACCGAAGGAAGCGCCTCTGGAAAGTGCATATATATTTGTCATTTTTACTATCCTCTCTATGATATATTACATATTACCTTATCACAACCAAAAACGCAACATTTAGTTTTCTTCGACCGAGAAAAAGGGGGTTTGAAATATTAGTTTTGAAAATAACACTAGAGAAATAGAAAATATGTTCTCTCCAAAAGTTAGTTTTTTGTTTAGACGCAGTTCAGTAATGAGATTTTGTGACTCGGATCCCAGATTTGTGGCGGGCAATGATTTCTGCACCTTACACTTTCAGTACATTGTAAACAATAAGATGCTGTCAGGCCAAATTAAAGAAGACCCGAGTGCCGTCTTGAGAAACCCCGCCAGAGTGGGGAGGGTGATAGCGCCATCATGGTTCAACCCCTGAAAAGGGGGAACCGACGCCGCAAGATTCAGCCCGCATGACCAAGGCGGTCGGGCACCTGAAAAACCCTTGTAAAAGTTTGGTGTTTTTATTGTATATATATATTTAACTTTTATGGCTTAGGGATCTGTTTTTAGTTAATATTAAAACCTAAAACTACATTAAAATATGTATTAAAAATTGTGTAAAAATGACTTCAAATGCCTTGAGGCGAGCTACAGCTTTTGGTTAAAGGATTTTGATCAAGTAAACCTTTATGTTAACATCGGAGGTCACCTAGCTCAGTTGGTAGAGCACATGCCGCGAATACGTGGGTCACGGGGACGTTTAATACAATTGACCATAATGTCCCCTTTGAAAAGTTGAATTTCATCGGTGGCGACAGATGTGCCATACTTTGGCTCAGATCTTTCCTGAATAATGGGAATTGTGTTGTTAATGTGAGAAAAGAATCCTCCTTTGTGGCGAACAATCTCACGGCGTTCCTCGGGCATCTGTGCTAGACCCTATTCTTTTTCTGTTGTGTATTAATGACGTGCCACAGGCCGGCGACTGCAGGTTACTCTTGTATGCTTATACTCCTGCAAGACTTTGAAAAATTAGGAAGACGCCGAAAGAGAAAATTCAATTTTATGAATGGCTTGTCGATAGTATCAACTTTGGAGAAGATAAAACGGACTTTATCTTGTCCACAGAATTAGTGGGAGGCATCAAGTACAAGGCATGGGATATAAAACGGAAGGGCAATAAAATTAAACAGCACATCAGTCTCGTAACCTGGTTGCAACCTTGATAAAAACCCTTTAAGATGAATCAGTTTTCACAAAAGTAACTAGAAAGGTAAATGGAAGACTAGAATTTCTGAATAAACGTCAAAATTACATTGACTATTGCTGACTCTTCATGACTCTATACAACCTCATTTCAATTGTTTCTTACTTGGAAAGATTAAATCGGTGCTTCTCGACACCGATGACGGTGCTTCTATCTTGAGGGCGTTGCAAACCTTCAAGGGGGCGCCATAAGAGAACGGCCCTGATGATAATGATTACTCCTGCTTATGGTGTTACGTCCTTTGCAGCAATTTATTTGCACTTTACAAAGACCAAGTTCAAACCGAAAGATTATTTTATCTTAAATTCTTTAGGGATGAGGTGCTAAGGATATATCTCGGGAGCGGAAAGGAAACGGTAGCGTTAAATATTAGAGAGCTGCTAGGTTATCCAGACTGTTAAATGAGGTTGTCAGTGCAATGGTATAAAGTGATTGTTGGTGTTCTCAAAGTAAACTAAAATAACGACTCCTAAGCTTTAAAAAGCCTTAACCTACAACCTACTGACACAAAATTCCGCAATCAATAAAACAACATCCACTTTATCTCATCTGACTAAATGTCATTTTGCAATCGGATATATAGATGCTACTTACATTGCTTGGAAATTAACCAACAAAATGAAATAAACACAAAAACTTTCTTTACCAGACAACTTGATGTAAAATAAAACAAAACAAAAAACGAATAATAACATTTCGTGATTTTAAGATATAAATTTCAAGGTAAAGTAAATTTATTGAGAGTATTTCGACAAAATTATTTTGTCATCATCAGCTCTATACTACATCAACAATACAGCAGTCCTATACAAACAAGGTGTATTGCAAAAGAAACCAAGAGTTTCAAAGAAATAACGCAGAGCGCAATTATTTCACGAAAATAACTGCAGCTCCATAGAGGTCTTTAAACCTTTATTTTAGATGGAGACCAATGCTTAATGTGATAAGCTTCCAGAAATGATAATTGCAACCAGTCACCATTAGTATCAATGATGGAGTAATTGAGAAGAACTGCGTTTTTCATGTGTTCTTTTACATTTATTTCATATGGAATGTCTAATGATAGTAGACTGAAACTGTTGACATAATCTTGAAACAATCCACATTGTGACAAGTGCAGAAACATGGGCTGATGGTTGCGAGTCCCGTGTTCAAGCAACCATAACTGTAAACATCGATCTGTTTTTACCACGTATTCTTCACCACACCCTGGACATTTGATCACATGTAAAATAAACACATATAACAGAAGATGACGCGCACAAGGTACATTGCACATCAATAGCCCATACGGCAGATATTATTAGGCCGGTAGGAAGAACAAATGTAAATAGTAATACAAAGAAGTAACTAAGTAATGTATACAGGCAACTAAGTTTGTAAACCTGCAGAGGGGAATTGTCGTTACACAAGGATTGACGAGGGATCTAGTTGGCTCACAGCTATATATGTGTTAATATCTCTGTGAATACTGGCTACGTAGGTATGTACCTTTCTAGCATAGCTAATCTACGTATTTGTTTCAGGGTTATACTTACACTTTTATTGTTTGTGTATAATTCTTCATAGAGGGTAGGTATGTCGTAATTATTAACATATATTTTAGACATTTTTTGTCACAATGCTTCGACTATGCAAGTACTTGTAGTTTAGTGTCAGAGGTAGCACATGGTAGCGGTGTTGAAGAGTTTGAAGGGTTCCAGAAAGCTCAGACTCAATTATAATTGAGATTTGACATTGTATTGGACTCGGTCCAGAAAATTCAAATGAGAGGAAGAACAACATGACCAGCAGTGGCAACGATACGTTAAATACGACGGTATTAAATGTTTATAAAGGTATAGAATACTCTTCTGTGAGAGGAATTTTTGAGAATTTGAATTTAAATGAATTTAAAGAAAAGTTATACAAAACCCTCTTTTGTCAACTGTTCAAAGATCCTAGTGCTGAAGCGTAATGTTTCAGCATTATCAAATGTTCTTGCTATAGGTAAAAACATATGAGGTCCCCAAAAGTGTGCTCCTGTGTTTCAACCCTTAACTCCTTTGCCGAGTAACGCTAAAATATTCTCCTAAAGTATTAAAAAGTAAAATTTTGAAAAGAGAAGACGGAAGGAAGAAAGGAAGGAAGAAAGGAAGAAAGAAAGAAAGAAAGGAAGGAAGACAGAAAGAAAGAAAGAAAGAAAGAAAGAACGAAAGAAAGGAAGAAAGGAAGAAAAACGAAAGAACGAAAGAACGAAAGAAAGAAAGAAAGAAAGAAAGAAAGAAAGAAAAAAGAAAGAAAGAAAGGAAGAAAGAAAGAAAGAAAGAACGAAAGAACGAAAGAAAGGAAGAAAGGAAGAAAGAAAGAAAGAACAAAAGAAAGAAAGAAAGAAAGAAAGAAAGGAAGAAAGGAAGAAAGAAAGAAAGAACGAAAGAACGAAAGAAAGAAAGAAAGAACGAAAGAACGAAAGAAAGAAAGAAAGAAAGAAAGAAAGGAAGGAAGGAAAAAAGAAAGAAAGAACGAAAAAAAGAACGAAAGAAAAAGAGAAAGAAAGAAAGAAAGAAAGGAAGGAAGGAAGAAAGAAAGAAAGAAAGAAAGAAAGAAAGAAAGAAAGAAAGAAAGGGAGAGTTCTGAAACCTTGGTTGGCATAACTTATTATATATCTTGTCCGTATCCAGTAAAAGTATTTGAATACAAGATCATAGTTAAGAAATCATATTTCTGGTAACACACAGACTTGCATTTTAGTTAATAGTGAGCAAATTCAAAACTAGAATTTCAAATCCTCTCTTCTCGATGATATTTTCTACCTTTGGTGGGCTTTGGATTTATGGCGGGCCAGATGGCAGTTCTTCCTTGGTCAAGTCACATGGCGCAGAGAGGCTGGTCTCCAATTGCGTTGAGCTCGATGCCGATGTCCACCGGTGAATGATTGGGAGCTAATGTGGTGACTAGAGAGATAAAAGTATGTTAACATCTGAGGTTACCTAGTTTAGCATCGGAGGTCACCTAGCTTACAGTTGGTAGAGCGCACGCCACGAAAGCGTGGGTCACGGGTTCGATTCCTGGTGGTGACGTACTTTTCTAGTTCTCTAGTGTTCTTTTCAAAAGTAAGCAAATTTTAAAACAAAATCAAAACCCTGTTTTCCCTAAAATTCTGGGGTGTAAAAGTTGCATTTATGGGAGGTTAAAAAGAGACAATAAATCTGGCAAATTGTGGTTTTGCATCTGTACAGAGATGTCAATAGCCTTTATTTTGAATTGCTATATGTTCCGGATTCTTCCAAGCTCCTATCGTTCTTTCTTTTAATTTCATTGTATCGCACCATACAAGAATGTTGTCCATGCATATCACAGTGAATAGGGAAAAGGTCCAGTTTTTGAGGATGATAAGGCTTCAATAAAAGAAGTGGTGATCTTCACTTATTTCCTATTGTGAAAAAGGATCGATAAGGATCTGATATGCCTTAATGCCCTTTTTGTTATCAGAAGTCTTGTCATCAAGATAAACATGTATAATTCGGCAGAGGTAGTAAGCACCTTTCTTACTCAAGTTCAGAAAATTTTCATGAATTGAACAGGTCCAAGATAAGGTCGCTTTCATTATGACATGCAAATTTTTTCGTCTCAGATTGTGCATTTTATCATTCTTATGCATACAGCGTGAAGAAAGTAAAATTGAAGTATGGCCAGATGTTGCATGATTGCCATGTATACGCACAATACAATGAGTGTGAAACAGCGTGCAATGGTACGGTTTTGTAACGAACGTCTGTCAATCAAGTCACCGTTACTGCTCCATAACTTTCGCAAAAGACTCGAATGCTAGTAAAAGCAAAATATTATAGAGAACAATGCTTTTTCTCGTGTTAAGCATTCTTCTTCTTCCTTAAGTGCCGGACCTAATAGAGGCATTGGCGATCATACGTCTCCACACTAGTCTATCATAGAAGGTATGAAGGAGTTCATAACAGCTTAAGTTGCTAATGGTTATCCACGCGTTAAGGGACCGCAGATGTGTTATTCTTCGTCTTCCCCGTGCTCTTTTACCTTCGACAACCTTTCCAATGGATGGTGTCTCACAATGTGACTAACGAATTGCATCCGCCTTTTTCTGATTGTTTAATTAGTGTCCTCTTTGAGTTTTCTAAGGCAAGGACTTCTTTATTTGATCTTTGTTCCGTCCATAAAATTCTGAGCAATCTTCTTAGGAACCACATCTCTACAGCTTGTAGTTCCTTATGGATTTCTTCGATCTTACTCCAAGATTCACATCCATATGTCATGACTGACCAGACGTAGGTTTTAAGCACCCTTTTCTTCAGTTTCCAATTTTGTATTTCTGTTAAGCATTACGCATTAAAATTCAAATTTTGAAAAAGAAGCCGATCGAGTAAGCGAATAGTATTCGAACAACAAGCTAACGGCGTCATTTATTGTCCAAGAAAACGAGTACACTTACTACAGTCAAAATTGGTTCTCTAAAGCGTCTGGCATGTTAAAGGCAGGCTTACTTGCATGCGAACGTTACTACTTGGCTGTGAAAGTTAAAATTTGGCTGACATATATTGAAGCAAAGGTCGTCGGAAAGTAACAAAAAATTTTGTTCTTTTCCAACGATTTTTCTTTGTTGGTTTCCGACCACCACTTGAATTGCCGGCGCCGCTTTTGTTCTGGCGCAGAAATTCTATGATGGCAATGACAGGTGCAAATTTTGACAGCTATTTGATACCATTGGGAGATCAGGTTTCTCAGCAAGCACGAGGGTTGTATCCTGGGCGTGATAATTATTTTTTGAAGTCTGTAGACCGAAGTGTCACAATCCACAAGATGGATGTAAACCTCCGTCAACAAAATTCTGACGTGAAATGCTATGTTTTGGTTATTTGTGCTTGCAAAGAATGGATCGGGCATGTGAATCAGCAGAAATAAAGTAAAACGATCTCCTTCCTTGCTCCTCCTCTCAGACCTAGCGACGAATTTTACTCCAGTGTGAACCAGGCTTAAGTGCTTGTAAATCAAACCTACAAAATCTGTCACTAACTATAAAAGCCGCTGACTACTGTCGTCGTAGCAACTGTTTTCATTCAAGGCCATTTTTTAGTCAAAGTTGGTTGTTGTTATCGTGTCGATAACCAATTCTCTTGAAAAGTATTACTCAAAGTTTTGAAATGAAGCAAGAGATTCGTGATTTATTTAGTTCTTCGAATGAGGAAAATGTACCACTCTATTGTTATACTGATCAGGAATTAATGTCGAAGCAGAATTAATCTGAAGGTAGCGATGTTTATGACGCCGACGACCTATCTAAAGCAGGAACACATCCTGCAACAGTATTGTGGCATATCATGGAGATGTTGCCCCTCAAGCGTCTAAAGAGAGTGTGTGAGCGTAGCAGTTAGCAAAGTTACACCTTTGATATGAGAAGGAGATACCTTACCAATCTTACCCTCTAGTTAACATATCTGTCTTGATGTTCATTTATTTACAACTTATTAAGAAGCCATTTAAAATCATTCATACCCCCATGTAGTAGATACGGCAACAGTCCACACACTTCGGTGTGAAGGGTAAATGTAGTTCCGAATGGTTTTTATTTATTTACACTCATACTTTTCTTGCCTATAGAGATATCTGCCCTTTGAGACGTACTTCGCTCTATTCAAGGCGCACTCAGAATTAGGCTATTGTAAACAGACAAGGACATAAAAGGCCTTGTTATTTATAGTTATATTGTGCATAAAACATTCAGTATAGATTATGTTCCATATGGCATCAAACATTAGGGTCCTTGCTCACCCAAACATTAACCTTTTCTCTAGCGGACTCTACGATGTTTTGGACACTAAACGTAGGTCCTGAGATTGTACAAGACTTTGCACTTTATAATTGTTCTTCAAGAAATAATAGCGAACACAAGTTTGCATTTTGGAGGCTTCATACTAATGTTAGAAAATCTTTAGGGAAGATATACTTCTTGAAGTTTCATTGTAAACTCGCCCTCAAGAAACCGCTTGGGAACAAACCCTATTCCCCAGGGTTATTCTATCCTTTCGTTTCAAGATTTTTACGTACACCCAGATAGAGCAACTTAACAATTGTATCTGAAATATATCACTGTCTCACTAATGGCTAGTGGCATTTAATTAATTGTCAAAATGACGGCATGTACACAATTACACACAATTACAACATGTAGTTACACGAAAAATACAGTAGTATACACTATTATATAGATGAGAACATTGTAGAAGTTCTCTTTGTCAGAACAATAGACCAGTTAATAGCATCAGTGGGGCACTCCTACTCTAACGCAGTAAGGTATCGATCCTTACTTTACAGACCCAAATAAAACTCTGTTTGTCCCATTGGAAAGATTAATATTTGTTTTCGACGATTGACAAGTAGACGTGCCAGTCCAACAATCTTAATGATTGCCCTGCAAGTGACTTGAGTTTTGATAATCGTGAAGAACAAAGATTCTCTGCACAACTATACAAGATTGATTTCTGGCAACTTGGTTATCTGTGTCTTTCTGTACTGTCATGTCACTTCAGAAAAAGCAATGCCACCAAATCCATTACCTCTTTGCGACGTAATTTGACCGTGTCTGCTTACATAGACCGCATGTGTACGGGCAGTTTCTTGACATGAAGTCCTTGTTCCGGAAAAAGAAGCAGTCATCTTGAAAGTCATGACAAAAAACCAGACGGTCGTAGCAAACTGTGTGATTGTAAGAAAACAAAGAGGAAAATCAAGGCTTGAGACCTACAAAAAAATCACTATTAAAATGCATGGGTATAATTCTATTTTACGCAGATATAGCAGCGCAGATATAGATAGTGACACAATGGCTACATTTCTTTTTGCTGTTCTTTGGAAGATATATTTATAGTTCAAATGTACTATTGACAACTTGGAAGAGATGTTGTACGCATTACCCGTGGTAAGAACTTGCTTTAGGTTAGGAAGGTAAAAGGCAACATACTTTATGTACGTAAATGCCATGCAATTTCTTTGAATTTATAATGACGTTCTACGTCTTTCCTAAGGAGCACCATAAATCGATAGATCAGTCCTCTTACACAAAGAGACGCTACAAAAAATTAAGAAGAAACTAACAAACCTATGTCTGTGCTTGGCACAAGAAGGTATGGATCTGGTATATAATTTTGGAGTTATCATTGTTGGCTCGCATAACTTGCGCTATACTGTGTCGTACACGTCTTAAAAGCTGACACTTACCTCCACACCCTTCATTATTAGGCCCCCTCGCAGGTGTTTTCTGATCCCAGCAGCATCCAAATTCACTCTCTGAGCAGCTACCAGCAGTGGGTGAAGCTACTCCTAGAAGTGTAGATTCAGAAGAGATGTATAAAGACACCCGTTAAGTATCACCATCATAGATAATTGTATTCGTGAGAGTATTTGTTAGAGATAGCATTTAAGAGAGATTTTTACTAAACGATGAAACAAGAATGTACAAGCTAATCGTAACGAAACAGACAGGCTCCCTTTCTTTAGTTTCCTTAGATATTAAGCGGAAATTGCATAGGCTATTGACTAGGTCATGATTAAAGCAATAGCACAATGTTTTGAGGTTGCTATGATACAGAATAAACGACACTCGGACAATTTCACAATAGAGATTATTTCGCAAACGCAAACAGAAATATTGTAACTTCTACAAACGTATGAAAATAGCAACACTTACATATGGACGAAAGGAAGAGAACCTCAGTAATAAAGGAGGGGGAGGGGTATTTAACTGCTTAGAGGTCCAAGAAGATTCAGGAAGATTCATGATAGACAGCAAAAATAGACATGAAGAAGGGAAATCAGAAAATTATAACTTTAAAGAAATAACATTGCATAAAGCTCCTTTCAACTGACAATATACTACGTTGTCCTACTAAAAGACGTATGCCGCATAATTTAATGCATTCGTTTAAAATTTACGGATATGCAAAGTAGACAAATAGCTCAAATTATTGTAAGGGCTTGATATATTAAAGCTATATATTTTACGACTGATAAATAGAGTAGACACAAGAAAAAGACATCAAACAATAATATACAAGTGGTGTTATAAAGGCTCCTATTCAGTGTCCTTAACTTTACTCTCAGTTGGGTAAAAGAAATATCTAAGGGCAGAGAATTTTGCTAAAGTAACCCAAGTCTATTCTGTTATATCTATGGAACATTTTACTAAGAGCAGGAAGAGTATAGAGTTTGAATTCCTATGCTTTTGAAGAGAATTCTCAAGTCATAATACTAACTAATATTTCTGCGCTGTTAGCTTGATGCGAATAGACGTACAAAATTAGAGCTGCCTCAATTGTTTAGGTTAGGCCGAGTTAACTTGTCTTTCTGTAGCTAATTGCAATGAAATTCAATTTCCCTTTTATGAACCTCTTCTACACAATGTTTCTTTAAAGTTCAAGGCAACTACCAGGATACTCCACGCCTTCTTTTGCAAAATGAAGTAAATAATCTAGTAAATCTTAGCTTATCAAAATTCTTTGCCAAATTGTTGGATTGGCAGAGAAAATCGTCCTGTTCGATAAAGTTTGCGTCACCTGCTACCACGACAGTTATCCAGAGGTCAAGATGATCTATTGCACGGATGCACAAAGTTGGAGTACCGTAGTATCCAACTGAAGATAGGAAACTCGATCGACAGTAACATGAAACAGCTAAAATGTGTTCTGTAACATTACGGCAATCGTTTTTCGTCTATGAACCTAACTTTCTGTATGACACCAAAGCAGAGAAAGGATGAGGCAATAAATTCAGTTCTCGAGAAAATCTGCAATGAACAGCATGTTAACGTGAGAGTGAAGAACCTTTATCGAGACGACGATCCGTGTTCTCAAAGTACACATGCATTCAGGGGACGTGGGATGCTAAAATAAGCTTAACACTACACAGAGGTGGGCGGGCCTGTATGCAAGGAACTGGTGTTTAGCAGAGCAAAAAACCCTTCACCAAGCCTCTTGTGGACAAATGCATACTAATTTTCATGTCCTTGTACATCAAGTTTGATTTTCTTTTGAACACATTTCAAGCAGCACAACAATTTCTACATACGAATGGTGGTTGTTTCACCTACGTGTACCAGACCTTTATAAAATAGACTAGAAATATTGAAAGCGAAGATTAACAAGACCAGGACCTGTACAAAACATCTCAACAATATAGCTACTGCTTTCATCAACGTCGGATGCAACATGCAGCAGAAAAGATTCTATCAGAATATATAGACTGATACAGATAAGGTGTCATGGACACAGTCACAATAGTTAATTACTATAAGACCCACAAACCTCAACTCCACTACATATTCTACTTTTTATTCTACATATTTCTTAATGGTTACTATATCTTTCCAAAAACAAGTTATCCTGTGCATACTTACTGCAAAACCCGCATGTTTCTCTGCACCATTCCTTCATTCTTCTTCGATGAGTTGAACATACGGAATGGTACCTCCACCTTGAGCAAAACCATCCAAATACATCCCGACAGACTGGTCCTGTAAATACAATACGCTTAATAGGTCAGTGCTGTATTTCTGTGAAGTCCATTCAAAGCAACAATGTTCTGAAAAACCTTAGATCTATTACTTATCATGTTGTTTCACACTTTCATTAAAAAAGTTCCTTAAAGGATTTCCCTTGTAATTTCGAATACTTTATTTTTCTGATTTCCTTGGAATATAAGGAACTTTGCCAGAAAAAATGAAAGCTTTAAAACAAGATAGCTCGGAAAATGAAATAGTCACTGAAAATTTAAGGTTAAAGACACTATTTAATTTTCCTAGATATCTGGATGACCAGTCGAAACAATTCCAATATCTCATTTTAAATGGGATGTAACATTATTGCTCAAAAAATGAATTTTTGCGATGTTTCCCACTTCAGTGGTTTGTTATGCCTTGCTTCTTTGTAGTTAAATATCTACTAGCAAGATAGAGTCTGTGATCTCAAGTTCTAAGAACTTGTATTATGTTGTTTTGTGGATTGGATAAAGATTTCCTTTCTTCTCAGCCAGACCCAGACCTACTTACATTACGTTTATTAAGAGGATTATGTAAAATACTGCAGAACCTAGCGTTCTTTTGGCATTTTTACAGCAACAGGTGTATATATTATGGTGACAACTACACGAAGAAACTATAGGTAGAACTCCCAGAGGGAAACTACAACTTTGACAACGTTTCGTCTTTTCTTCAAAACTTCGTCAGGTCTTTGTACAATGGAGGTTATAATGTTAATGAACTCT
>JAAAKM020006971.1:129763563-129797071 GCA_010016025.2 Alatinidae sp. Z8VKAUB7J3 | reverse complement strand
ACTGATAATACGTAATTCAGATATTGTAGAAGTAATGATAATCATCAGCAATGTTTGTATTACATGAAAAAAGCAGGCATACTTTATGATAGGTAAAATTTATTATGGAAAATATTTGATTACTAAACTACTCCGTGAAGTTATGTTAACAATTGCCCAAAACGGTAATCAACTTTACTTAAATGTATTTAGTTTAAGTGATAATGGTCTTCAATCACAATACACTTCAATCAATAAATGTAGGCTAATGTTACAAGTATCGGTAAAGATTTTTTTAGGGCTTGAGGCCCTATAGGGATAAACGAGAAAACGGTAGCCTCCAAAGCTCTATGGGAGTGGACAGGTATTAGGCAGCACCTTGCAAGAAACTACTTGTGGTATGGAAATGTAACTAATAGTTGGAAATACAACGTTGTTTTTCAGGTTAAACATTGCGCAAGTAGTTGCTTGTGTAAAACACTACAAGAGAGGCATTCTCATTATTTCTTTCGAGGAACCAATTCAGAGCAAAACAAGTTTGTAACCCATTGTATGACGACAGTCAAAAAATCTGGAAAGGGAATTGGGTTCCATCGGTCAAGGCCGGTCCTATCATTTGCCAATACCAACCATATTGTTAGAAAATGCCATGGCTGCAATTAAGATAAGTTGTTCTGTTGAATAAATTTGTTAATATCTGAAAATGAGATAACAATGTCGAAAAATACTAGTTTCCATCTATATCAACAAAACATTGTACCAGACGTATTATTGGACGCATCAGTCACAACATATAGAAACATGTGAAAGAGGTTCATAAGTTGAGAAAGCAATTCATCAGCCACAAAACAGAGATACAAACTTTTTCAAATGTGAAGCATAATGGCCCATAAACAGGATGTTTATAATTGAAATGTTTAATTAAGTTTTGGATTTGCAATCCAATGATCAACTTATCCCTTTTCACTTACTTTGGCAACATCTTGTAAAGAACTGTTTCCACTTTTTCCTTTTCTTTTTCCAGCTGATCTCCTCTTTCAATGACAGTCTTCTCTAGATGCATGGTATATTTTTCCATCATGGCCAGCATGTTGTCTACCAAATTATTGCTTTCGTTTCTTTGTGGAATAAACAAACACAAAAGAACGTACTGGAGAATATACTGACAAAAGTAAAGTTCCATAAATGGAAATTTTAACTCTTATCACTATACATCTTTTTGACTAAATATTAAGGCTTTACGAATCATTACAATACTTCTACAATACTTCTGAAACTAACATTTCAAATCCTCTCTTCTCGATTATACACGTTCTTTATAAGCAACTCGGTTGCTAAGGTATGAGGCCTTGATTTTGTCCAAAATCTCAGTAACAAGCTAAGCAACTCGAGGCTTCAATTCAGGAGGGACAATTTTTAAACGTGTGAACAAATCAAGAAAGGTTTTTAACTAATAATTGATCATAAGGATATCACATTTCCAGGGGCTGCATTTTGTCAATTGACAGCACAACGAAATCAGACAATAACCTGCAGTGATATCTAGATAACTACTCAAGCAACCCCAGACCTGATTTTGGAAAAATGCTAAGCAACTCTAGGCCTGGTCCAGCAAATGGAGTTGCGTACAAAAAGAAAACCTTGTACTCTCTAACTTTAATGGGCTTTGGATTGATGACGGGCCGGAGGACAGTCTTTCCTGGGTCAAGTCACATCGTGCAGAGAGGCTGGTCTCCAATTGCGTCGAGCTGGATGTCGATGTCCACCGGTGGATGATTAAGAGCTAATGTGGCGACTAGAAAAATAGAGTATGTTAACATCGGAGGTCACCCAGCTCAGTTGGTAGAGAGCACGCCGCGAAAGCGTTGGTCACGGGGTCGATCCCCGGTGATGACATATTTTCTATTTCTCTAATGTTCTTTTTAAAACTGCAATACCTCTAGAGGTCTGAATTGCTAACATTAGCCGGTGACATAGATCACAGTTCTTCATATTTACTTTCATCGGTGAGTTGTTACGTAAGAATATTTATTCTCACTTCTCATTACTTCGGATAGTAATTATCATGTTACTTTTGTATTGGTAATTACAATGACAGTCAGTTCTTAGACAAATATGAAGTTAAAGTTTGCTTCAGCATACATTTAAATTACAAGGGTAACATTAATAATCATTTTATTTTAATTTTTAGATCACGAACAGCACTGAACATTTAATACATACCTTTTGTTTGAGCAAAACAATTAGTATTAAAATTTAAATTGTACATAGCAAGCTAAAGTTTCTAATTAATTATTGCCTGAATGGCACAATTTCCGTATCTAGACTCATAAGTTTTTCAATTTTAATGGTATCAAATATGCCTGGAACTATGGGTGCTAATAGCTACGATGATGCATTTCTTATAGCCATAATGAGTTTATTGTCAACTACAGGGGAGATGAAATTAGTCACTATCAGTAAGGTGCACGCAAACCTGTAATATCAAGAACAGATTGGGGCATCAGTATTCCAGCTAATCTGGCACATTGTAATTAGGTCATCAATATTCTAGCTAATCCGCTAATCTAACATCTCCATCTACGCCTATCGACTTAGGTTATAACTAATCGCTCAGCATTACAATATGTCTGTCTAATAAGACAACCAAACCCCTACTAAAATGGCAATTGAAACATACATGTATATATACATTTATTGATAATGACGCTCATAGCGATAGTGACCAGTATCTTTGTTTGCTAAATAAACAAATTTAGTTAAACATTGAACCACTACCACAGTATTTCTGAAAATCTATCTTTGGCCCATACATTTTACAAGTATTTGACAAAAAAAAGAAGCAGTTGGTTTCATGTAAAGAAATGTAAGTTTGACAGGCTAGAGAAGACTACTAGTCGGAAGCCGTGAGAAAAAAACGTTATTAATTTCTTTAAAACAGAAACTGTGCATATATGCATAGGATCTAATCAAAGTCTTATCCACCCTTTGCCATTACTTACTTTTCTTTCCTAATTGTTTTTAAACTATTAAGTACTTCCCGAAATCCAGGTCTTTCCTGTGGTGATTCGTGCCAGCATCGTCTCATAATATCCAAAATACGGCCGTCCATTCCGCTTTCAAGGCGGCAATGGGGACGAAACGGTGGCAGACAATGTCGTTGTACAAACAGGATAACATCTAAAATTACCAGAACCAAAATTAAATGTTGTCAAGTTGAGAATACGATAGCAAACATAAAAATATAAGGTCGGTCGTTTGTCTAAAAGACTAGAATGTGCAACGTTATTTTGCGAACATAAGACCCTACACCTCCTCTCCCGATGTTAAAAATTTCCCACGTGCCCTTACAATTTTCTGATTGCTGCTGTTACGTTTTTCACTGCGAATGCCTCGTGCTTTTAGGACTCCGATTCTAAGCCCGTAAAATCGACGCAGATATACTTTTTCATTGTGAACAAAAAGGTGAATAGCCTCCGACAAATTATAGTAGATAAAACGCCAAATAAGGAAACTTTATTAATAACGTTTTGTCTTCTAAAAACTTCTTCAGGTCATCTGCAGATTTTTACTGAAAATTGGTTAAAGTTGTCAATAAATTTCCTTATTTGGCGTTTTGTCTAATATACGTTCTCCTTGCTGTAATTTACTACAAGGAGCTATAAAGGACTCAAAATTTTTTCCCGAGCTCTCCATTTCTTAGGAAAATGGGTATAAAGCGAGTAGTTTTTAAACGAGAGGGCACGTTTTGTAAATATTTAATAATTTCGATCGTACGCTGGTACACCTATACTTGGACCCTGCCATCTTTTTCCCCGCAACTCTCACTTCTGTAACAAACAGCTTGTGTCGGCATACCAATCGAGTACTTTCTAAGCCCTTGGTCAAGAACTGGTCCTCCTGCCTCCATGGCAACGGTATTCATACATAGGGAACACAGGTTAAAGAAATCTAATTGCAAGTTTACCTTTAGGTCCATATCCATAATTCTCATAAGGAATCATTCTTGTTACAATTTCCGAAAGTATTATCCCATAACTGTAGACATCTCCAGCTTTTGTTTGTTTGTGTACGCTCATACTAAGAAGCTCGGGAGCTCTCCACATTTGTACTGCAAACGACAAAACAAGCAGTAAAGTAAATTTCTTTAGAATCATAACACAACTTTAATTTTAAAAAAAGAAACAAGAGATTACAACTTGCCAATTGTGCAGTAAAGTTTTAAAACAGTTGTAGTACAGCCAATTCTATAAATTCGCAAGATTGTAAAATGGATAACAAACCAAGTAATAATAATAATAATAATAATAATAATAATAATAATAATAATAATGGCCAGTTCTTAAAAAATTTGAAGGGAGTGGATGAGATTAACACCTGGAAGTGGCTTGTTAAAGGTGATCTTAAAGGCACTACAGAAGCTTTGATTTGTAGTGCACAGGAACAATCACTGCGGACAAATTACATCAAATATGCTAAATTCTCGAGATACCATAGGACATATAGAGATGTCCACGTTTTTCTGCTAAATTTTCAAGCTACTACTGGTATGTCTGCTATTTTCTGCTAAATTCTCGAGATACCATAGGACATATAGAGATGTCCACTTTTTCCTGCAAAAATCACCAGCTTCTATTGGTATGTTCACTTTTTTGCTAAATTTACAAGCCCCTAGAGATGTCCAAAGAACCAATTGTGACTGTAGCAAGGGCCCTCGCTTCGCACGGACAATAATCACTTTTAGCAGGTCAGTAACCCTCCAGAGATCCTCTCACCGGTTCAAAGTAAATGATTCCCATTATGATGGAAAAGAAGGTTACCTTCAGTACAAGTGCTATACGCGACTAAACCATACGCTTAAATGGCTTTGGTTACATGTTGGCAACGAGATGTCCAAGACAGTATTTTTCCGAGATTCAGAGTTATCACCTAAAGAGGATTCTCTCAAGCAAATATACTTGTAAGTTAGTTTCATTTATCAAAAATCTTTAACACATCATGCATGATACCTCCAATAGTATAGAGATTTTACAGAGGCATTAAGAAAACACTATATTAAGCATGTCGTTGCCACCACGAAACCAAGGTCGTTATGAAATGAAGATGACCTTCTTTTCAATCATAATGGGAACGATTTGCTTGGAACTAATGAGACGATCTCTCGACGGTTACTGACCTGCTAAAAGTGATACTTAGTTCTACAACGATCTTTTTCAAAGATGCCTCAACGTAAAGAACAAACCACATAACTCAATGTTATTATTTTAGTAGAATCAACAAAAACGAGAGTCTATTGACTCAGATCCGTATATCTGTCTACTTTAGAATCACAAACAATCGATGACACAAACTGCACAACACATGCTGTTGTTGTCTGAACCAATGACGTCATTCGCTTAATATTTTACACAACAAGAAGCGGTGCTCTTATGCAATGTATCCGAGTCGTTTACCTCCACTGAGGTAAATTATCCTTTTCTGATGTAATCAAATGGAAATTGATTCTATCAGCTTAATTTCTGTTTCAAATATTGCTTCAGGGTAGAGAATCACCAAAGAATTGCCTCACAGAGAGCTATGTTAAGTATTCCAAAGGTGAAAGGAAGGGGAATTGGTTTGCTCCTTGCAAGAAATAATCCCATAAAGGCATTTGAGGGCCTACCATTTTCAATAGCCTCCTTTACAACTATTAACACCCTCGATATGAAGTAAAAACCTTTTAAAAGTTATTCCTATTGATGATGTCATCTGCCAACTGAGCCCTTTACATTTATGAAGCTTGGTATTTTCTCTATTTGTATTTATTCAATAATTGCATAATGTTTTTGGAGGGGAAAAGATCATAAAATTAAAATCCCTTGATGGGATCACTGATACATTTCGACATACTGTGATCGTATTCTCTGTACATTAGATTTAGGACGGCCATAAATACATACTGTAAATGACGGCTTCAATCCTGAAGTACAGGACAAATCCCCCTCCCCCCGTTAATTATCCTAATGTCGTCCTATATGTCTAGATGCCCGAATATCGTGTATGACATCAATTATCTTACAAAGGATTCTACATCTATGAAAGGCTCCGCCCATCTCTGAAAAAACAAACTTATACGCTCTTGCACGCTTACACACTCATGCATACGAAGGAGAACATACATTTAACAATCACACTCTGCACAGAAGTCGAGGGAGTTTTTTTGTTCTCTCTCGCTATTACTTTACAAGAATACAGCCCATCAAGCAAATAAGCAGATGACGTCGTGGATCTGAACTCAAACCTAATTCCACAGAGTCTCTAATACCGAACTCTGGTATGAAAGAACGTTATACTGATCTTTATTTTATTATGTTGTATTATGACTTCTATATTTTGGGAGTATTTTTAAGATTTTAAGTTGTGTTACATTTAATTTTCTTGTCTCGTTGCTGCTTTATCGCATCTGACGCAGGACATTCTCTTCGCGCGGCAACTCCAAAACAATACAAAGGTAAGTAAAGTTTCAGTATACTTTTCGTCTGGATTGCAGGCAGGCACTACGAATTCATAATCAATAGGAATTTCACCAGGAAAGAGACTCTAATTTTCTATAACAGTACGACCTGACTATATTCTGAACTCTCAACTAACGTAGATAGTAAAGTTTTGCTGTCTTTTTGCGAGCTACGTGTCGAGAGAAATTTCTCGCATCTTTACGCTGCAGAGCGTGAATTGTGTTGCCGTTTTTACGAGGTTGAGCTCAACTAACAGCTCAAAAGTAAATAAAGTTGATGACAAATTCAGGACGAATCAACCTTGGCAACAAGGCTATTTAATAAATGGCCAATAGAAATCATCTTAAAACGAAAGAAGAGGACTGGATACTACACTCAGCCAAACAAAATTTTTGTGGAATCTTGTCCTTTCGTCCGTATCGCTTCCCTAAATCGAAAGCATAGTACTTGCAAAGCACACACTCGATTCTGCGCAAAGACTGAAAACAAACCATAATGTATATATTTGAAGGAAAAATGAGTGGTTCATCAGGCCCTGATAGCCATCTGTAAAACGAGTTTAAACAGATACCATAATGTCCTTTCTCATGTATCTACGCCTAAATTGACTACCATAAGTACGCATTGCACCAAAAGTTATGCTAAGTGGAGAGCATAAAGTGGAGAAATAAAGGCCCCCCACTATTCTCATGTCAACATATACTTTTTTTGCTGTATGTCCTAACAACTAAACTCAAAGTGGAAGAATGTCTTCAGAACTCCGGTACCGGAATTTTCATCCATTAACCAACTTGAAATTATTAATTGTGTATTATCAAAATTAAATGACTGTCTCTCAATAGCTAACATAAACAAACTTAGACCATGCCATTGCCAGGCTTATGCCTAGTTGAAATCCGTAAAGACAACTTTTATTATTTTGATTAAAGATGTTAAGTAAATAAAACTTTTGAGTTTTTGATTATGAAATTTGTCGCAGTCATGAAACAAACGATCACCTTGTCTGAGCTATTGGAAAACCGGAATTTTGACAACAATGGTTGATAAAAATGGCTTGAGAAGATTACGCAACCCTATTTTATGCCGACAAAACAGTTCGTCTTTCACACGTAATTCCATATGGCATTTCCTAACTATATGTTATACTTCCTACAAATAAGTTGCATATATGCAGGTATTTAATTGACGTTATTCTATGTAGTATGTTGGTATTCCCTTGCTATGTCATATTCACAGGCAAGCATTGTTTGTTTGTATTATAAGGGTTAGCATCTCGGTGTATGTAATGTTGACTTATGATTTTAACAAGAGCCAAACGAAAAGCTTCCAAACTGGTAGTTGTCAGTATGTGTCCGCTTCTCCAAGCGATTTTTATATTCTGTACAACAAAAAATATGTTCAAACGGTTGATAATAACAAAAAGTCTTACAAGGAAATTGCAGCTGCAGTTCAAAAAGGTCTGACAAAACGATGAAGAAACAGCAAGTACTTGAAAAGTTGGTTTGTGGTACAAAACTTGAATATTGTACCGTGGATTGCGAATGTTTCCTTGAGTTTTAATAAAAGAGTAAGAACGGCCGTGACCAACAGTTTCCTCACGGCACAACCGCGAGTTGTTTATTCCACCCAAAAGCTGCTGCCTGTAGCCCAAAAAGACGTACTACGTGTCACACATAAAAGTTTATTAGTTTATAAATTTACGTGTCGCTGTGAGAGCGAATATATAGGTCGTACGTCGCAGGGGTTACATGACAGAATCGCGCAACATGTACCAACCTTCATTAGTAGACGCAGTAAGGTTTCCAAAATTTTACCGAATCGCGTTACCAAAATCAAGTCAACAGATCCCAAAACCGACTCGGAAATAGGACAGCATTTGATTGAAAACCCGTCATGTGCTGATGACTATTAAGAGGATTCGTTTAGGGTATTAGCGAGAGCCAGATCTCCCTTTCATCTTGCCGCTTTGGAGGCAGCATTTATCACAACAAGGAAGCCGGTACTCTGTCGACAAAAAGAATTTGTTTACAGCTTATGCCTTTTTCAATAACATGAGTGGTAGAATACGTGTCGCTCTCGTGACCGTTATTTTCCAAGATCTTCTCGTTTCCTATAAATCCATCGTAATAGCTTTCTAATTTCACTTCTTACGATTGCTGTGATCAGTGTATGGCGAAAACGTTTAGCAAAATGAATCCGTTACTCAACGCAATATTCAAGCAGCAAGTAATTCAAAAATCATTTCCAAAGAGTGATTTGGTTCAAGAAAGTGATTGATGATATCCATATATTCATAATTGTTCGATTTCTTACTTCATCATAAAATATTACAGGCTTGCATGATTATGATTCCATACTTATATTGTCGTCTGAGTTCACTTAAGCATGACGCTTGAGGTTGAATTACCAGCACACTGTTATTTGACCGGTCCAGTTGTTCACATAACCTACTATTTAGGAAACTCTCACACCAGAGTGACACGTAGCAAATGGCGTGTCACGTAGCGTGTCAGTTGGAAAAGAAGCTATATACTATAACTATCATACGTTTCAAACAAAAGTGGTATGCCACGTGGCAAATGCGACGTACCACCTCTGTGCCACTCGAGAAACAGATCAGATCATACTTAAAAAACACGCCACGACGCACAGTTGATTCTCGGCCAAACAGGATAGTATGTGTAACCATCACACGATCAGCTGGCCTTGTTTGGCTAGGGTCAAGATTTGCCTGTTTCGTTCTCTTTGTTTCAAAGGGTTCTCAACTGCCAATACTTTCATGGAATAAAGCGCAAGTTAATGTGTTTGGTTGGGACATAGGTATCGACTCAACTTGAAATTGTCTAGTTGGACAACCGAACAGTGAACACTTTTGTCTTTTTTCTCGATAAACATTCCTTTATGAATCGCGCCTTAAGACGTTTGGTTCCTGGTTACGTAGATAGTATTACATAATTTATTCCGTCGATATGTGTTTTGAATTCCATTTAGCTATGTTTACCAAATATGTTCATACTAGCGTGGTTTATACTCTGTCTTTTCCCAAAACTGTATTTAAAGATATTTAGAGGATGTTATTGATTTTTTTAACAAGAGTTACGTTGCTGTTCAATTTCTCTAAAACAAAGTCGAAAAGTACGACAGCAACTTTTGAAGCTGAGACAAGACAAAGGCTTATTGTAGCAAGGAGCTCTCTTCCTTGGTTCCCACCTTTAAATTTTATGCAACGTACTACTCGTTTCTCCATGAAGCTTCATCCGTTCGCTGTTGAGGTTCCTAAGTGCAAGGCTGCCACTTATGTCATGAGTTTCTTTCCTCGCACTGTCTCTCCCTGGAATTCCCTTTCTTCCTCCTGCTTCCCTAATGAACATTAAATCGCTTCAAGATTCTCAGTAGCAGATTTCTTTTAGCTTAATCTTACACTTAATTAACCTGTCTTTTCTATGCTTTACTTTTCTGTAGCTGTCAACGTGTCCGTGGCATTTAAGTCTTGCAAAAGAAAAAAAAACAAACCAAGAAATCAAAGCAAAGACAATGTTTTCACAGTGACAATAAAAATGATAACCATAAGTATGATGATGATGGTGACAATGATAATGATAATGATGGTGATGATCACTTTGATTATGATTATGGGAATAAAAATTGATAAGAACAATAGTGATGATGACGATTTATGTTAATGATGATGCTGGTCATCAAAACGTCAGCTATGATGAGAAGATTGGGACGGGATGACGATAAGAAGGAAGAAAATTAAGCGAATGACTGCTCACACGTTAGACATCGTTAAAGGTTTAAAGCACCTCGATTTGCAGTAAACAATGAACTAAGGAATAATGGAGCATGAGCTTTGTACGGCTGATTGTTACTAAGACTTAGAACAAGGACAGATCAATGAGGGTGGAGCTGGAATCCTTTACAAACGGCATTGTGACCATTCCACAATGCCGCAATCATTAGGAAATTACCGGAGATTGTGGAAATGGTAAGCCATTGGATATAATTGAAGAGAGAGGACCAAATATGGATGGAAGGTTAAAATAAGCTACATTTACCATATCAGCTGGATCAGACAAAGGAGGCCTCACATCAGTGAGAGGAGCCGGTGTGCAAGCAAGCTGGCGAGAGGAAGGCCCCGAAACAGCGCACACTCTCTCCTGGTGACTTTAAGGCTTTGTCTGAATCCAATACGTGGAGCAAACCAGCTGAGATGCACTCACGTGAGTTGTGTTCTTTTCTTCCGTAAAAGCTACTTTGATCTCAATGCTAAGCCACGCACACTGAACATAGGGGATCAAGCCCTGATACTACTTCCAAGTGACCGTAATAAGTTGCTATTGCAATGGAGAAGCCCATATCCTGTTGTAGAGGAAGCAGGTGAAGCAGATTATAAGTTGTATATAGATGGGAAGGAAAAGGTGCTGCCTACAACTTACTTAAGAAGTATCTCAGCAGGGAGAAAAAAGCGGCAACAAACGTGCAAGCATGTGTTGTTGTTGTTGTTGAAATTCCGAGTAATAACCGTAGACTAGGGACTATGAGGAAACTGCACCTTGTACGGACAGGAAAGGAATAGGCCTAGAATATGTTATTGTAAATGAGTATTTAATAGCTCTACAAATTATCGACGGGAATAAGTTTACAATTTTTGATGCCGAGGTCATTCCTAACAGTAATGTTGTTTTCGCGTAGCTTGCTTCAGATAAGTTCGTCTAGGGGATTGACTTGAGCAAGGGGTATTGGAGGATACCAATGGAGAAGTCCTCTAAGTAAAATATTACATTTGCACTACCATATTGGTTATGGCAGTTCAAAGTTATGTTATTTGGTTTGGTTTCAGCACCAGCTTTGTTTACAAGGGGATATCACTAGAGGGCATTAAAAATGTAGACAATTACACAGATAAGATAAAATAATGCATGTCCAAACTTGGGCTTCTTGTTGCTGTCAGAAAAGTATTCGAAAGGTTGCACAAGTGTAGATTATCTACCTAGTAAAACGTAGATACCTTAATACACAAAATTAACGTGTACACGAATTAACGCGGCTTAACGTTGATCTAATTAATGTTTTTTTAAACTAAAAATGCATTTTGATGGACATTCATTAACGTTTTATCAGCAATTTAATGTTTGAACGACATAAATTAACGTTTTCAACGTGTGTTAATAAATGACAAATTCAAGTACCATAAAAAATTCTTTTTCGTCGAAGTGTTTCCTCTTTCCCTAAAATTTACGTGATGCTTACATAAAAGTGGCTTAAAGGGCACATTACTAAATATTTAGTTAGAAAAGTTTAAAAGATGAGCACCAAAAATAAAACCTTCATGTTAGAGATCTTAGGTAAAGCACCGCGGTTTATCAGCTGTCAGTCTTCACTGTACTTTCTCCCCTGATATTTGACTTCGAATTTAAAAGTAAATGGTTTAAATTCACGCAGTTCGACATGTATCCCTAGTTGTCATTTCCCTCCAAATTTTATATACCTCCAATCCTGTCAATAGCAAGTTACACAATGCAGCGGTATCGTGGTATACCGGTAAAACAAAGAGTCTCAAATTTATGGACAAAATCTATAGACACTGCAAAATAACCAAATGTTTCCTTTTAAGATTTCAACATACTACCGCAAGGAAAATTTTAAAGGGACCCATATTTGTATAAAATTTTGACACAAATCAACATTTCAAAAATTAGCGCTACGTTGAAATCTATTTAACGTGGATTTAATTAAGGTTTTTTAATTCCAAAAACGTTAATTAATGTTCAACGTTAATTTTTTGTGTATTGAGGTAGGTTTCCAAACGCTTGAGTTCCTAGGACATAAGGTAGAAAATGGTGGTATAGGACCAAAACCAGAAAACCTATCAAAAATCCAACAGGCTAAGCGGCCCAATACAAATACCCAGGTGAGATCGTTCTTAGGATTGACCAACTACTATAGCAATTTCATTCAAAACTATGTAGGCATTGCATCACCCCAGACAGATCTCGCCAAGAAGGAAAAATCCCAAAGGGTGCAATGGGGGAACGCCCAGAAGACCTCATTCTCCACTCTGAAGACTCGGTTACAACAACTCACTACACTGAGACTGCTTGACTTGAAGAAATTAAATATTGCACGAAATAGCGAAAACATTGTGTATGGACGGACGGATCAGACACCGCGTTGGGAATGATCCTTCTCCAAAAATATGATGGTGATCTCTTTCCAGTCTCATATGGAAGAAGGAAACCGTTGCAAAGATAGCGCAACTATTTAGTTGTCTTGAAGGATTGCTTAGGGACTCGTGTGAGTAGTGGATCACTTTTAGCGCTTCCATCATGTGTGGACAGACGGCTGATTGCCAGTATCTATTGGGATCAGATTGCAACAATTAGAGAAATAAATGGAAAAAAGAAATAAAAAAGGCGTAAGACAAGGCTGTACATTACCAACAACTTTCCTTAACATTTACAGTGAAGAGATAATCAGTGCTGCACTATACTCAGAGAGAAGGGAGTAAATTTAATGGTGAAAGGATTGAAGTAGGATATGATGAATTGCAACAAGTAAAGGAACATAAATATTTGGGAAACTGGATTATTGAAGATGGGAGATACAACACTGGTATGAAAAGGAAGGGTTGAAAGGAAAAGACAGCTTTTTGGAAAAATAACCGCTTAGAAAAAAAATCTATAAATAAAGAAGTGAGTCATCAATAGCAATGTATTTCTAATACTTACGTATGGCTCAGAAGGGTGGACACTAAATGCAGATTTGAAGAGGAGAATAGGAACTTTTGAGATTTGGTGCTGGAGGAAATTATTAAAAATATCATCGACAGAGAGAATATCAAATGAGGAATTACTGAGAAGAGTGCAGGAACAAAGGAATCCGTTGGGATCGCGAGAAGGAAATGGCTAACGCTAGCCACATTGTGAACGGGTCAGGGGGAGAGTTACCATTATTGGTTATCGAAGGGAAGCTAGAACATAGATCAAGAGGTAGATTGAGAAGGGTCATTGCCGGAGCCAGGAATGGGCACTTGATTCATGGCCCCAATGTTCACTAGGTTATGAATCCCCTTGCCATTTCCTTAAATAGTGTTACTTGTCATTACTTATTGTAGGTTCTTGTTAGCTTGTTGGTTGACATAGATCCGATACTCTAATATGTATTCTGTTTCTATTTACCTTTGCCTACACCACATACAAGCATCCTTCGTACTCATTTCATTAGGGATTTTCATGATATCCCAAGTATTTTTTATTTGAGGGAATTCTCTGTGTTCGCCGTTCTCTCAAATGATCGTCGCTGAGCGCGGAGGAATCTATTCTTGGCTTCGGTTCCCTGTGTTATGAAAAAGCAACACGGGTCGGGGTACTGTTAGCACAGGAAATATTCGTGGTTGGGAGGGCAAATAGAGTCGTGCATGGCTTGCGAAAGGATGCATAAAGATGTAAATCAGTAGGGTGTGTGTAGGTAAGAGTACAGAATGGCATTGCAAGAACTTGCCGTCGACTTCGTCGGTGCTGAACCGGAAGATGTACAGACAATGACTTCCACAGTACGAGGGATTTCTAACTTAATCCAGAGCAAAAGTTCTACTATTCTCGACCTTGTCGAAACTCTCGAATTTGCATTGACATCGAAGGAGCCCATTAAACGGAAGAACGGAACTCAACTCCTGGCAGAAGTCATTCACAGGTAGGGGTCCTTCTAGATATTGATATGTTCGTACATTAGTAGCGCCCCTACTCTACCGTGTATAGGACTACCGGTACACGTTGTACTTTGTACTGTAGTAAGTTTGAGTAAGGCTATAGCTAGATATGATAAGGTACCGGTACCCATGACCGACAAGGTGGCCCATCGTACCGTGCATATGTTATTAGTATAGCCTACTAAAAGCTTTTAGTTTTAGAATAGGCCATAGGCAGGAAGATTGAATTCGAAAGCTACGGGTGACAAGATTGGCAGATAGGGGTCATTATATAGGCCTATAGGGCCCCGGCCTAGTAGTCCTAGGGTATAGGGAGTGATTTAAATCCCCCGGGGAGGTACAGATGAACCCAATCATATATGTGAAAGTTGAAGGTTCCAAATTATTGAACTAGTGTAGCCAATTAGCTTGCAGGTTGCAGCCAGCACTACAGGCATGCTGAGTTACTATAATATATATACATTACAAGGATTCTGAAATTCTGAACAGTAAAATGGCTATAAAAACAGGGTATATATGTATTGCTTAAGTTTGTAGGTAAGATGTTATGAAAGCTTTAATCTTCCTGTGATTGTTTGTATGGAGCCAGAAAACATTTCCCTATCAATGATATCAATTTGTAATCTGTCAACTGCTATCAGTGTACAAAGTCCAGGTAATTTTTTTAAGGTCAGTTGGAAAGTAGGGAAAGTTAAAAACGTGCTTGGTACAAGTATATGCTTTTAGCATGACAGCAAATTTTATATGACCACAGAAGTGAGGTGTTCAGACCAATGTATCTTAAACTTTTGGTGCCACTGACCTTTAGCTCCTGAGAGAAGTCCCTTACATCGCCCCAGATATTCTCATCAAAATTCTTTTAGAGCTTTATCTTGCCATTGGTAACCAGAAAATCAATTTCACTAGTTATTGTCGCACTAGAAACATGTGTTTGTAATTAGGTATTAAATTTAAGACATATGGCATTTATCTCTTAATTCTGATCTAACCCCTATTAATAGTCTTCTTACAGCACCCCCTTGAATATTCTCATGGCCTCCAGATGGGCTCTACCACCCACTTTGAGAACCAATAGTGTAGTTCCTACATATTTTTGTATTCTGTTAAAGAAAATTGTTTTGCTTTTCTCGGTAGACTTCCACCACAGTTTCTGAGTGAAACGGAATCCAGGATTTTAGGAGCATTCTTTCATGATCGACTCAAAGACCACCATGCGATTCAGCCAGCAGTTATATATGGATTATTAGGAATTGTGTCATTTCAAACATTCTCTTCTTCATCTATCTCAGTGCTGTTGCAAGAAATGTTCAATGAAATTCATGCACAATCACTGTCACAAGCTGATAGAAGAAACCTCTACAATGTGCTGGGGAATATTTTAAATAACTACCTTGGCATTGTTAAAAGTATGGGCCCAGACTTTGTCATGGGTTATATAACATTCATGGATGGTGAAAAGGATCCAAGAAATTTATTACAGTGTTTTAATATGGTTTGTTCAATTGTCAAGCACTTAAATTTTGGTGTGTTTGCAGAGGATCTATTTGAAGTGACATCATGTTATTTTCCTATTGACTTCAATCCACCTCCAGGTAATCCAGAGGGGATATCACGTGAGGCATTGGTATTAGCTCTACGAGAAAGCCTAGCTTCTACAAGAAAATTTGCAGAATATTGTTTGCCATTATTGAGTGAAAAAATATCATCAGATATTCCAAGCTCTAAAGTTGATGCATTAGAGACGTTGACAAGTTGTCTAAAAGTATATGATTCCTCAGACTTAGCAGATTGGTATCAGATGTTATGGAATCAAATTTCGGATGAGTGCCTGTCTAATACAAATATTGATGTATGTACTGCATGCTTTACTGCCTTGGCCTCTCTTTCTGCATGTCTGGACTGTGGACATAATAAAGATATGCTTGACCAATACTTAAACATGGTGGCAAATGCGTATGTTACTTGTTTAGATAATGAAGAACTACAGTTTGTGGAAAAGAAAGGCCTGATGTTGAGATCAGTGTTAAATAACAGAGCACACAACTTGCTTCCAAAAATTCTTCAAGCGCTGATGAATTGTTTGAATGGAAATTTATCTGGCGATAAAAAAGCTAAAGTGTTTGACTCAGTCAAACACATCATCAGCCATCAAAAGGTTAAATCATTGGACCAATCTATATATCAGGATAATGACTTTTCTATTTGTTTCTCATTTTTTAATAGCAGTGATACTTCCCTTCGTATGGCAAGCTTAGGCTTTGCAACATCACTTGTGTGTCACTGTGGTCTTTATGACCATATACCATTACTTTTAGACTATTTGTTCAAACCTATCTGGACTTTGGATAATATCGAAGGAGAAACATGCATTGATTACCTGATGCAAATTGTCAATTCTTCAAGTAAAACCACAGTTGATCTTGTAATCTCTAAAGTTGAAACCCAATTGGATATGATATTGTTAAGCACAGAAGCCCCCAAGTATAATAGCTTACTGAAGGCTTTTGGCAAATTGTTTGCACATGCATCCTGCAACAATCAATTATTTTTTGTTCTGTTGGCCTTGGCAAAGAGAAGTAAAATTGCACTGAGAGAGTCAACACCAGACACACATGCTATTCTAATACTCTTTGATCTTAGTCGTGCTTCATTGGAAGAGACATTTGATATGATAAGTGTCAGTAATGAAGTACAGAGGAATGTTCTTCACTTGGTAAAAATCCTAATTCACCTTAGCATTTTAAGTATTAATGATCTTACATTTGATTTAAAGCAGAGAGACAATCTGGGAAAGATATTAAGATTATGACCATTATGCAATGGAAAATTTCTTTCCTTTCTGGTACAATGGGTTTCTCGACTCAACACTGTTGGCTCCATTGTACGAATGGGCTCTAACCATCCCCCCTGGGGAGCAAAAATTTGTGGTGAAGGGTGTTAACGCTCAAGATATGGTTGCACCAGTTCTGACAATGCTATACTGCCTTGCTGTCACAGCTAGCACCAGACGGCCAAACGGGAGACAGAATTGACATGCCTCCACTTCGGAAAAAAGGCCCTTGTGGAGCTGAAATTTGAAGATTTTCTGAAAATTTGGAAACAAAGCCGAGAAAGTTATCTCTCAAATAAGATTACCTTCACTGTTCAGTGACCATTTTTCATGTTCTTATTTCTTGTTGTATTGAAATTTTCTTCAGAAATATTGATTTTGGCAATATTGTAATAATTTATCCTTGCTCTATATGTTTATCAGTTGGTCAGCCAAGTGCATATGAGTAATTTCCTGTTTGCAAATACGACAAAAGGAAAAGAAAAAAATTGAAAAACTTCATTGACCAAATTTGAGAATGATTTTCTTTGCCCCCCAAGACCAATTGAGCTGGCTTCGTGCTTGGCTGAGGAAGAATTAACTTTAGACATAAGAATGTGTATAGTTGTAAACCTGAATTATTGACTGGCAAGTTTATAACTAAGAAGCATACGTTCATGCCTATCGTAATAATAAATATGCCAATTACATTAATTCCTTTTTTGTTAATGCCACAACTTTAGGAATATAAACATGGGGGACCTGCAAGTCACACAAGAGGTTGTTGTGGAATTGTCAAAATTTCACAATGTTGACCTATTTCAGAGAGGGTAAGTCACTTTTGTCCAGTTACTTATGCTATGCTTTAATAAATGTGGTTGGGAGAGGGGCAATAAATTATTGATGGAAATCGAAAATGAATTAACTATTTTATAATTAGTCTATACTATTTTCATCACATGTACACAAAGAATGATATATATTTGTATATGTTGAAAGATTAGTTTTCTGCAACCAACATCATTAAGGGACTGACTGACAATATAAATTTAATCTGAAAAGTTATATCTTAACAAGGGGTAGAATTGAGCTCCCAAATACCCCTAGCATATCTTGTCTTAACATATCTTAAGCATACCTTAGACACACTCTTAAGGGAAAGTTAGGCAAAGAAATGTATTGGTGATGTCCTCTTTCATATAAACAAACTATTTTGGCATTGTCATCTTAATGTCAGGTTGAAGCACTCAATTTTTGAATCGGTACATATATATAGGATTGCAATATGTACTGGTGTAGCAGGGGTTGAAATAATGTCTGGACGGTGGATTTCTCCAATCCTTTTCTGCAATTGTCCAGTTGAGACAACCCCCAAGATTTCACAAACATCCTGAGATTTATTTTAAAAGAGTCCTACAGAAATTGTGTCACCTCTGTGCACTTCACTTCGCTGTTGTCTTCCCGTCACCACTGCATTTAAATTGGTGGTTTGCATTTGCAGCATCTGAATTACATGTATTTCACCTTTCATCTATCTTCTGTGAGTGGCCTCCTGTTTAGCATAGTGTTGATACCTGTTCTTCAAGACTGCTGAATGCACAGTTACTGTTGTCAATCATAACAGTGCAACAACAGTGTAGTATATTGGAGCACAAGTAAAAATTATGGGGAATGATTGATTCTAGAATTTTGAGCACCAGTACACTACAATAAAAAAAATGGATTTTGGAAAAAAAAGATAAAGCTTTGGATGGTTATGTCTAGTGCTGCTGTCCTTTGCCATTCTCTGTATATATGTTATGATAACAATAGTCAACTGTTGCTGAAAGATTTTATTCAATCCATTTCTTTAGACTTCATTTAGGTACATTTGTTTTTTTCTCCTTGGCTCCTTTTCCCTTCAGTGCATCCCATCAGTATTAGCTCTGTGAGACTTTCCTTCCTGATGACTTGACCTAACAACTGCCTTTGCCTTTTGCTGATGGTGCTTATTAGGTTTTTTGTCAGTTGCTGCTCCTTGTAACACATCCATATATGGTCTATAGTCTTTTAGTAGTATTGAGAGCATCCTTCTATAGAGCCACAATTTTGCTGACTAGTCATTTTTGCAGCTGAATAGATATTATCCAGCGTTGACAGTCATACAGAAGGACTGGCTTTGCACAGCAATCCAAAACATATTTTCTACTTTTTATGGAAAGTTTCCTATTTTTAGAACTTTCTTCCGATTCTTGGATGCTTCTTAGTCCATCTCAATTTTTTAAAATCAAGATCACATTTCCTTTTTCCAGATATAAAACTATCAAGATAGTTGAACGTAGGTACGTGCTTAATTGTGACCATTCCAATATTTAAGTTGAACCTCGGACTCAAGACTTCCTCCATGCTCACTACTACAACTTTGTCAAGCAGTTCCTGGAGCTGTTCCTGACATTTGGTTATGAGAACAGTATCATCTTCATACTGTAGGTTGTTCACATCCTAACTTCCTATGATGAAACCTCTTAAACACTAGATCTCTTTTAAGATCTTCTCAGTATATAGGTTGAAAAGATCTGGGGAAGACACAACCTTGAGGTACTCCTCCTACTATGGGGATGAAATCAGAAGGTGGTGTTTTAAAGTTGACTCACTCTTTAGTCTTACCTAAATGTCTAGTGCAGAACATAACAACAGTAGCTTCAATAAACATGTCTTGTTCTCTTTCATTATGCCTGTCACATCAGTTCCTTACTGTGAACAATTTTTAAATATAAATGCTGGTTATGTGTTCTTATTGTGCAGATGAGGACTAAGTCTTCTGAAGGAGAGTTCTTTTTTTACTTAATGACTGATATATTATTTTAGAGGCACTTATATATACCATTCACCTTATGCAACAAGTGAGAACCCTAAAAATGATGTTTCAAATATCTATGCTGTATTGGTGCAACACATGTGGAAACCATTTATATATATATATCTATCATGTTGATTTCTTTTTCCTTGGCCTAATTATCATATAAGCCAGGCTCATTGATTTGACATGGTGCCCATTTATCCTTCTATTCAGGTCTTCTAGGCTTGGTATATGTTTCCATCAGCTGACTGTGTGCTTTCATTAAGGTGTATTGTGTCATTCGTATTTGAGAAGTGAGATTTCTCTCCCGACTTTTGCTACAGTTTCTTCCCGCGACAGTTTGTTTTTGGCCCGTTCGCAAAAGTTAATTCCCGCAACTTTTAAATTTTGTCGGAAAAATTTCAACTTCACAGTTACTAATTTTTTAAAAATTGTGTGTAAATTTTCCCATTTGAAGTATCAGTGACATAACATACTTTTAATTTTCGAAAAAAAAAATTCATTTGGTTTGTTTAAGGTTCAGCATTTGCAGAGAGAAGAGACCAAAAAAGTTACTCGCCCAGCAATTTGCGGCAGTTAATTCCCACGACAGTTAACACAAAGAAATCAAAGCATTCGTGAGTTTTTGCGACAGTTTCCCCTTGCGACAGTTTCTTCCTTTAAAGTAGTACTTCTTCTCATCACATAGCATGTCTCCATTGTGTCAAATTGTGTTCACTCAATGTATTTTCTCCAACACTACATCCTCAGTATCCATCCCAGTTTATAAGTGCCTCCTTGCTCACAGTATTATTTAAGATTTTTTTAAATTTTAAGGTGCAAGTACCTGGTGCCACAAGATCGTGTCCTTCATACTTTGTGGGCTTCATTGTAACACATATTAACAGTTATAGGTGTATAATCCACATGTTCTGCTGAGGAAGTGGTGAAGCTCAAGGCCCTGCTTGCCCTGCCCAGCAGGACTAAAATTAGAAAAAAATTCATTTTAAAAAATGTATTAAGTTGCTGTTCTGCCATGAAACAGCAGTGTGCTGATGTGTCTGACACTTTCAACTACTGGGAGGCTATAGGAAAAGACTCCAGCACTCAGTCCTTGCACTGTTATCTCTGCTAAAAGATAATGGTGGTTTGTGCTCCCTACTTCATCCCTGCAAAGTACCTAAGGCCTCTTACAAACTCCTGACATCACCCCAACTAAATAAAAGCCATCTTGCTATTACTAGAGAGTTCATCATGATTATTCTTACCCGGGAATGTACATCTGGTTTTGTCTGATGGCTTTGAAAGCCTGACAAAAGACATTTGAAACTAATCACGAATCTATGGTTTTGATTCAGATTTTGATTGAGAAGGTTACTGAGACGACACCTGTCACCTCAACTGCTAATAAAGCCACTTGATGTTAGAAATGTAAGTGAGCAGAAAAGTTGCCTTTCAACAACATTCTTATTTCTAAGGAACATCTGAAAATATAGGACTGTATTTGGGGGCTGTAGCACAACAGGAACTGGCTGTGTTGAGCTACAGACACAAAGAGACTTCTCCTGGCCATCTTTACAGTTAAGATAAGTAAAAGTATCAGATATGGATGGCCAAATAGGTACTATGACAGGCATATTCAGATTTTAAGGTTGTGTGCCATCTACCATTGATTATCGTTTATTATATTCTACAAATGTTCATGAATTTATTGTTAATGTTTCCAAGCCTTCATAATATGTACTAATGCATTTAACTATGTAATTTTACCAATGTCAGTATTTGTGAAGGAATTTAAGACCCATACTCTTAGTAGTAGTGTTCAGGTGAATAAAAATCTTTGTAAAAAAAAATTGAACATGTATGTTATTTTCTTTTGCATATTTTTTCTTTTGTCTTTTCATTTTAAAAAGCTTTCTCTTTTTGCCATTGCAGGTACTACCAGGTTCGATGTACCCTCAAGCAGCCTGCTAAAATTCTTAGTTTGTCGGAATGTGAGCTGAGAAAAGGGCAAGGTGGTGAGAATTGAATGAAATTCCTTATGCTGTACACTTTTTAGAGTAATATTCGATATCAGAAATGATATTAACTATTATTGCAGCAATTAAGTTGTTGCATTCTTGTGTATCAGTTGTTTAAATTTTAACACTACTTTTGTTGAAAGATCATCCCACTCAACAGTAAGCTGCCAAATTAAGTGACATCAATCTTGAACATCATTGGAGAATGGAGAGTACCCTCAGCGGACAAACAAAGAAGAACTACTAAGTAAAATTCTGATGTGGTCTCCATAGCTGAAGCTGATGATGGTGATGATGCTTATTGACAATAATAATGACAATGATGATTACTATTTTAAAGGGATGTTTTTAAAGTATATCAAAATCACAATGGCAAATAATATCAAATTCAAGGCAGATTTACCTGATTTCAACACTTTGTACATGTGCATCAGCACTTTCCATTACAACCAAAAAATAAATATTATATATATTATATAGATTAAAAAATTAAATTAAATTAAATATCTGAACAAAGTACTCACCTTGGATTCATTCATCAATCTTATTACATCTATATATATTTATATCTTTATATATAAACTAAACAGGCTTTAAAATAGCCCATTTAAAAAAGTTAAAAATAGTATATAAAAGCATTAAAACTAAATTTGGGCTCTTTGCTTTTTTTGAGCTTTCAGAATCTCTTCCTTCTTATGGTGTAGTGACATTTGGAAATCGGTTGCTAATAAGTAAAATTAAAAACAGTAATACATTCTTTACTTCATACAATCTAAAATATCTATAAGAAGATCTACAATAATATTATTCTAAAAGTGTTTGTGCATAAAACTGTTCAAATTGTGATCTGAATTCGAATCTAAAATAGCTATGTATAATAATGTTATGTAAGAGTGTTTATGGTTAAAATTGAAAATTGAATTGTTAAGAATAAAGGAATTTGAAAAGAGTTTAAAACTTGTAATTGAGTTCTTTATGGTAATGAAATTCAGAAGCCTCGCATTCTAATTAAGTTTTTGGTTTTGAAAGGTCTTTGGAGGATACTTCAAACTTTGTTTTCAGGATAAGCACTAGCTTCGTCTGGAGAATCCTACCAGAGACTGAGTGACATCAGGCCATTTGGGAGGATGTGAGAGCACCATATATATAAAATGCTAAAAACTGCGATTATCAGGCAATAAAACTATATAAAAACTAAAAAATGCCTGGAGGCCAGCTCACAAGCTTTCGGTTTAAAAACCGTTTTCAAGTATACAGTTGAAGGAACCGTTACCAATATTTATAAAAGACTAAATACAATAAAATTCCTAAAATATTCCTACCATACTTATTTGTAAAACAAAAGAATACCTTCAGAGTTATTTGGCTGAAAGCGAGAAGCCCATTTGAAAAGAAAGTTTAGGGATCTGGGGACGAATTACTAGTGATTTCTTGGCTTGGTGATTGTTTTAGAAACAGTGTACCTTCACAATGCAGCTTTTGATAAATACAACACCATTTGGGCAGACATGTATCAAAAGAGGGTCCTTCCATGGATGTGGATGGTAGGACATGCATGCAAAACAGGTTCTCCTATGCAACAAATTATGTTACAACGCCCTGAATAGCTCTACTTTAAGGTAACTAGCAACACTTTTGGTGGGTGGAAAACTAAAAGAATAACAAAAAATTTATTTCCTCTGACGTAATGACAAAGAAGTTTCACACAGCATTGAGAATCGTAGTCAAAAAAACCAGATCATGAGCAATTTTATGTAAGTACTAGACTACAATGTACTTCACAACCACATATGAAATACTTTACTTACTTTCCTATCTTCAGTCACCATCAAACAAAAATCTGCATCACTGTTATCAGTTGCAAAACCATTGCAAGAGGAACCAACCAGAAATAAATTTGCTCCTGTAACATAGATTTTTACATCACTGTTACTAGTTCCTGATAGTAACAGTCATGACCCAAAATATTGTGGGAGATAAAATAGTAATAAGATAGTTCTGAAAGCCATATACGCAAGGGATTGCTTTAGTCCTTCTTGGCTGTATGCTCATTTGGAACACACTAAGATTAAGGGTCTGTCTCAGGACGATGTATTATACAAAATGCTGTTCTTACTTAAGTCAAATAGTTATATAATAAAACTTGGCTTAGTATGTTTTTGGTTGCTAAAAGGTTTGAAATCTTTTAAGGTTGGAATACACAGCACAGGTTATCAACTAACATTTTTTAAAGACTTTAATGATACCATTTGTACTACAGACATACTAGAAAAAGCAACATCTTGATAAAAAAAAGAACCCTCAAGTTGATGTGAAGGTTTTATGCATTGCTATTCCTTTAGGCAGTACTCACATACATGAGACTTGTACTGGAAATTAGAGAACTAGATCACCAATAGCCCTGCAAGGGATCACATTCCAAACCTCTGGCATATAAGGCAGTGAACTCTAACTAATAGTGGCTAATCTAATGACAGATGTAACATTATACAAGGAAAGAAAGGTAGACCCACTAAATTATAATCTTTGGGGATAGCACTAAGTGAATATATACTCCATTCCCCTTGGGATGCAAACACCAAGATGTTGAACCTGGAAAAGTAAGTACAAGTATATACCTAAGATTTGGCCTGAAACCTCAAGTTGCATCTGCTTGCCTTGAGTGAACTTTATTACTCCAGCAGGTATATGTTTACCTTATCCCAACACTCTAAATGCATACATTTGAGTAGGACATACTTATTGAATGCTATATTGGAAACAGCTTGTACATTTGTTCCAGAATAAGTTACATGACAAAACAAAAACTAACAAAAACAACATGTAAGTACATCCTATCATAAATATGGTAGCAGCTACAAAGTGGTTACAAAGATGTAATCAAAATGGCAAGTTGCTAGTCTTGATTACCTGGAATACTTTTCCTGAATATATTTAATAATGCTCCCCTCAACCTAAGTTTCTTTTCTAGTAATTCGTGTGATTGTTCTGATGCAGCAGAATACTCCAAAATTTCTTCTGTCAGCTAAAAAATTATTAAGTAAATAAGCATACAAGTACTTCCTTGTGAATAGCTAGTGACATCAGTGGATTAGGATTATCAATGAAACACTAGAAGCTGCCCCCCTCCCCAAACTAAACAAGTTTGGACAGCTGGTGCCACCACTGACCAATGTAGCTATATAATCATGTCTAACAAAGATAGCTGCCTTATAAAAACCCCTGTAAGATGACTATGCAAAAGGTTGTTTTAACAAAATACAAGACTTCCTTGATTACTCAAAGAGAAAAAACTTCAAACAGAAACATATCATTTTGGCTAAATCAAAATTTAGGATAATCAAGGATAACTTTTTTTCCCTGCTATTGTTTTCTCTTCCTAGAAGAATTCATGGGGAACTCAAATACAAAATAGACAATGCTACATTTCACTAGCAATGTTCCAAATATCTATGTATTGCAATTGACAGTATTTTTATCTTCTGACATAAGTGTGATAAATTAGCAATAAGCATGTGACCTGTAACCTTGTGTAGTATGAATTAATTCAATGTTCCTGCTTAACTTGAGCATGGTACAGGAGGGGTATTATTTATTGGGTATCCTGGTTATATATATATATATGGCATTTTCTCATAACTAAGAAAAGCCTTAAGTTTAAGCATCTTGGTGAAACATAATCAAGGTCAATGATCTGCGATTTAAAGTATGTCAGATGTAAGATCCCATTACTTACACTTCATGAAATACATCAATTGGTCAGAGAGGAACGGCAGTTGGTGCAAACAAGTAATATACAAAGATCCCAGAATTTGGCATTTTATTACCAATCATAATTTATGTAATTTAATTTAATTTATTGTACAGTCATTTTATTCCACCTTGGACCTTGCAGAGCCATAGAAAATACCAAAACTATATATAATAGTGGCAAATAAAAAAAAGTGTTGAAAGTATATGCCAATAGCTTAAAATTCTTAAATTTACATGAAAGTTAAATATTCAATCTCATGTACCAAGGTTGGAAATTAAGTACGGTACCTATGAGTAAGATGACTGGTGTGTTACCATACTAACATTTTCAAATATCAGATTTGAATTTGTCTGTGGCCTTTGCAGAGGTCTTTCTGGAGATGTTCTTCTGTGTCTCTTGGCTTCTGATTCATAAGGTTGCTCTCTTATGAATTCATTTCTGTTTACATTGTGCCTTTTTCTTCCTTGCGGGGAGATCTCTATTCTGTTACTTGTTGCACCAAAGTTCCATTGTGGTACAAGGTCAAATGAATCACCAAAAAACGTCCTATCTTGTGCATCTCTGTATTCAGGTTCCCCCAAACTATGCCTCCTGTGTACTTGGTCTACGTTTGGTGAATAAAAGCCATGTGCACCCTTAAAGTTTGGCATTGATCTTTTTCTTGAACTTCGACTCATATTTCAGCCTTCTCTGAATTATTTAACTCTATAACAAAACAATAGCAGGTTAAAGACCATCTGTTTTATCACTTGTGCAAAAGTCTTTAAACATATAGTAATATTTGATACAATACAACTGAGTGATACAACACCAGCATTTAATTAATACGCTTCAGACTAAAGAATACTCTCTATCACAAATTTAAGAACTATGCTACAATATATAGGGCAAGGGTTCTCTGAAATGTTCTTTCAAAGTTTGCACTTTCAGTAGAAGAACTTCAACAAAATGAGTTGCCATTTATACACTGGGTAAAAAACCTGTATATATTCTAAATAAATTTCCAATTTTCCATAAATTTCTATGATTTTAATTGTCGATAGAAATTTCAACATTTACTTTCTAAACTTTTAATTCAAATATTTCAAGTGTTTTCAATCTTTACACAAAGCAAATAACTTTATAAATATATAACTGACACTGGGGTTATGACTTCGCATCTCTCAGGGATGTGCTGTGAATGAAACAGCTACACATTCAACAGAGAAGTTATATACAACACCATATACAACATTGTTCCCTTGTTTAAAAAACATAAATTTAACAACACTCTATAATATTTAACCCCAATTTTCATTTATTTTCCATTTTTTGAAACCCATTTTCTCTACTGCTTTTGTACTAAAAGTTTGTCACTAGTATCTAGTATCTTATAATGCACTGGTATGGTTATAAAGCTTCATAGCTGAATCACCAGTGAAGCCAGCTTTGCAGAAACATATATCATTTTCTTACTTCAGTAAGATGTCTCTGGGTACCGGTACTCAGTTAATAGTCTCAATCTGAGTCTGAAGGTATGAAGTTGTGTACATTTGCTGCTTATGCAGTCCAGGACATTAACAGGCTGGGTATAAAATTGTTTATATCTGAGTGGCCTGCTCCTGTCCAAACACTTTTCTCATTCATGGACAATCAACAGGCACAGAAAAATAACTTAAATACTTCACAGCGTCCACAAATTTATTTAAAAGAACTACAAACCAAGTTGTTAAAATATCAATGTCCTTCTTTACCAGTCATTCTAAAACTTGTACGAATATTTAGTTTCTTCTCAGGTCTCCTGTTCTCTGTTATTTGAAACTTTGATGGCAGTTTTCTTTTAATAAATGGTTTATTCATTTCGCTATGAAAGCTGGCCTTAGATTCAAATTAATTACATGCATTGTAATCACCTTTAATTGTGATTGCCAAAAAGGTTTCCCTGAAACACAATAGAATCATGGAATGCAGCAAGGCTCTGTCATAAGAAATGAATTCACTCCACAGAGTTGCACGCATCTTTTACTTCCCTTTAACTTCTATTTCCTGTTTAAACATCTGTAACAGTTTTTAACCCATCATTTGGGGCTAGCTGTAATCTAGAGAAATCCTCGAATTAGTGTATTCAATGTTGAGGAAATGAAGCAGCATCGACATGAATATAAGGCATTCAAACCTAAATTAAAAAAGAAACCTTTTGCAAGAAACCTTTTGCCAATGGATATGAAGCAGGGGAACATGGTCCCCGCAGCCCAGAAGTATTCCTCTTTGCTGATAATTTTATTTATTTGGAATAAATAGAATACATGTTTTGGTGTATTTGGCATATGATCCTCCCCTTCTCTTACAAAGGTACCTTGAGAAACAAGAAAGTTTTAAAATGGATAGGGCCATTATTACCGATATGTGTATATTTGAGAATTTTATGCCATGGATATGCATGCCTTGCATTTACTGACAGCATGCCCCTGCCATATATACATAGCCCTTCAGCTTATGCTATTGTCCCAGGCTAAGGCCATGGGCTTAAAGGTACCACAGCGTTGAAGTATATGCTGGTACCTTTTCACTATTATGCGGTACTGTACCCTATGTGGTACACCAAGTTTGCACAGGTCTTCAATTATTCTCTGTCTAGTATGTATGCATGTATGTATTTATTTCGCAATTTTATAAAAAAACAAAACAAACCGCAACAAAAAAGTCAAAATTACAATATGCGAAATACAAACTACTTAAAAACATACAACAAAAAATATATAAGATAAAATGGTACTTAAGAGGATAGATATAAATACTTAAAACCAAAGAATATATATATTGATGATAAAGCTGACAGGGATAGCATTAAAAAGATCCAAAAGACCTTGTTTCAATAACGGTCCCTTAATAGAGGTGTAAAAAAAATCGGGGTGGTCAAAAACGAAAGGAAGAACTCAAGTCGTAAAGACTTAAATTATAAGGGGATTTCTATACGTTTTCTTCAATAGGCCTATAAGTTGTATTTTATAGGCCTATTACAATATAGGCCTAACCTACTAGTTGTGCATATTCGTTTGGCTATTTCTTATTACAGTCGCTTAGCCTATATTGACACGGCATTCACGACGGAAAGACACAGGCCTACAGTTAAGTGTAAGTAAGGAAATTACGAGTCTAATAAGCTTTACTCGCGGAATAAAAATGCTCATTTGACCTGTTAAGTTGTACAGTGAACTTTCACCGGTCTAGGATTTATACAATAATCTTGGCGCCAAAAAGATGTATACGGCACTTTAAAGATATCGAAAATACACTCACTCATTATGATCTGATCTTCTATTTCCAAATAATGCAAGTCATAGTCTTTTTCCACCTAAATTTCCCTGAAGCAATAGTAGTAAAAGTGGTAACTCATTCAATAGAAAGACCACTGCTGCCATGAGCATAGTTTGTGTTGCCTCGTTTCCAAGCAGAAGCTATTTCAGAGTCTGACCTTCATGTTCTAACTTCTCTTGAATCAACATAAACAAGGTAAGGATACAATTCGAAAGAGAGAAGAAAATCAGGGCAATCCGACGCTTACTGAACAGGATTGTACTACAAAGATGTTCCTTTTGATAGTTTACATGATTACGCTACTTAATTTGTGCATATTTTGATAGAATAAATTCAGCACACCGAAGAAAGAGGCTGAGCATCACCTAGTCATATTCACGAAATCTTAGGCCTATAGGCTTAGCCGTGTGCATTTGTTTGGTCGCCAAAATTAGAGTAAACGGAATGAAAATGTATTTACATTATTGTATATGTGAGAAGTGTATGCTTCTTAGTTTGGCGAATGAGGTTAACAAATCAGATGTAACCAAGGTAAAATATCCTTGGAGGAAGATATGGTCTGGCCACTCACTGTGTAGAATTTCGTAGCCTTGTAATTGTATTATGTAAACAGATTTTACTTCAACCACTTGAAGATGAAATTTATATCGGTCAGTTCTTTCTGATTGCTTTTACGATTTCGGACAAATTTGGACCGAATTTTGGACGGACGTTACTTCGGACAGCAGAACACATTTTAAGAGAATTGATCGGGCAGACACATTTTCGGACCTGTAACAAAACGCGAACGTTTTAGCACATAATGTCGCTTGTCAATAAAGGTCCATATTCTGGTCTTAAACTTTCTGGACACAAGATCGATTGTATGGAAACAGAACACAGACTCTGTAGAAGTATGGGGCGCAAAGCTTTCTGATTAATTGGGACACTGGGATGCACAGGATTGGCTTTCGATCCCGAAGGCCTTAGTGATCACCACTCTACGCGTGGACGTCTGCAGGTTAGAATTTTTCAAGGGAGGGGGAATCCATTATGAATGGCATGACCAAAACCAGCGCACATATTGCTGGGTATTAGGGCTTTCCAAGATGATAAGTGACTCCTTTTGACACCGCTGTAGACGCTCTAGATTCTAGGTTAGTCTGCACGCAGACAGATACTACTGACGTAGTACACTCTGTTTTTATATATAAGCATACGGGTAAATTTGAGCCTGAAATTATGCTTAAAGTATGTTTAATTACAAAACTAATTTCATGGTCTGATTTTCCACTTCTTTGTACATAGTTTAGTTCAAAAGATTATTTCATGTAAAAATGCTGTTTCTTATCACTTGACCTCGTTCACTATTTTTTACACTTGATTTCAGAAGAAATGGCAGTAAGGAAAAAATTCAGAGGCTGGGAAATATGCTTAGTATATGTTAATTTATTTGAGCATGTGAGCTTAAGTATGCTTATAAACGTTATTCTTATGAAGCAAAAAGAGTGTAATGCGTAGTACTTCAACTGGGATAGTCTGCACGCAGGCTATGTGTAAGTGGATTGAGGTGCAACGCGTACAAAGGGAGCTGATATTTGTATGTACAATATCACATGGATCACTATTGCTTAACAATGGGCCGCAGAGAGGGGTGGGTAAGAGAATTATATCCCTCCCAATAATTTAAAAACAATACTTATACGTTTTCAGCTTTGGACAAAGTGAGTTGTGGGTACAAAGTGAAGGAAGACACAAGGAATAAAATTATATCCTTATGACAAATCCAAAATCATGGATCAAACGATCTTTTTTTCAGAGAGGAAGAGCCGCACTTATTTCGCTGCTCGGCCTTTATGTAAGGAATGGATGTAGTATCTGTTCTCATTGATGACATCTTTCCATGATTCATGAGAGGCGGTCATGCTGGGCGGTTGACCGTGCCCTCATGGCTTGCTTCTCTTCCCGGTGGCCTAAACTGAGGGGCGTTGCTCTTGGGCGTAAGTATCGTTTCCAGTTTGAAAATTAAACAACTGGAAATCGGACTTGAACTTACGTTACTAAGAAATGATGGAGTCTATCTAATGCATTTAACGCCAGCATGTGCTAACTATTAACTTTATATTTTAATAATGAAATACGAGCACCAATTATGTAAAGTGCTAAGCAATTTCAGTGATGCATCTTGCTTCATAACTTAGCTGGATATCGCATTATGTAGTTAACCTAATGGTTATGTCCTTTAGAGGCTGGACACGGGAAAGGCTTCCAGGTATCTAATCTCAGCACAGGGTGCAGGCACGCAGTCAAGGGGGGTGCGGGGGGCTGTGCCCGCCCAATAGGTAAAACCTGCCAACGTTTGCCCCCCCCCCCCCCAAGAAATTTCTTACGGGCATTTAAAAGGTGGATTACTTGTGTATTTCAATTCAATTGTGCAATGAGATAAGAAAGACGGGAAGTCTACGTCTCTCAATTGCAATTCTGAGCCTTCTAGGGACTGTAAAAACTCAAAATTCTCCCACCCAATAAAGCCATGGTGAGCTGGCTTGGAAGGAAGGAGGGGAGGGAAGAGATTTTATATTTGAATTTGCCCCCCCCCCCCCTCCAAAATTGACCGGCCGCGTGGCGGCCAGGGGGGCCGAAAAAGGAAAACTTCAAGGGAGCACGGAAAATAACGGCAAAATTTCCTGTGAGTTAATGAACTTGCATTGTTGCATAATTAAGTGTATTGTACCTATAATGATATAAAAATTCAGGGAGTTGTTACTGGTTCCGCTCCTTAGTGTTAGTAGTACGAATATTGATTTAGAACACCAATAAGGTCCCCATCAATCTCAGACAGCGTGCTTCTATACAAGAAGGAACAATCTTATAAGACAGAGATCACTTTCATCCCGTCACATCCAGTTTTGAAAATTAATCAAATCAAAAAGGATGATCGACGTTTGTTGTACAATTTATACTACATGAATGCTGAAAGATCTGGCAACATATTTATATCTTCACAGCCTATTTCAATCTCAATTCTTTGATTATGACTTACACGACTTGACTTGAGCTCGCTTCGAGGGAACGGAGTACCCGCGTTCCAGAGTTTTCTGCCACCCTGTCTCATCAAATTCTGGTTTCTGGGTCAAATCGGAAGCCCTGTTAATGAAAGCAGAGAATGCCCACCAAAAATTCCTTATCAAAGTCAATCTTGATTTTAGGAATTTTCTCCAGTTTGTGAGTTTTTCCTTATGCAGACCTCTGTCAAAAATTTAGTACAATTTGAAAATTACCGGAATACGTCTTTTTACACCTCCAAATCTCTCTTAATTTGTGTCTGGAGAACATAAATTGCATTCACAGTTCCTTTCCCTTCTACAAAGCAACAGCGATCGTCCCTAATTTCTGTCTGGCTTTCTCCTCTTTCATGATAATTACTTCTAATCAGCTTTTTGTGATGTGGATAACGATGCTTAGGATCTTTTGGTTTCGATTTATTGGAGAGGAAATATCTCTACATAGCTAAAATACCTTTCAGGTCTGGAAAATAAAGACGAGGATTTAATTGGTGCAGCGCCAAGGTGGTGCAACTCTTAGGTAGTGCAGCACTAACATTACTGAGCACTTACGTCGCACAGCACTCCAGTAGTGCTTCACTCGAGTGTTGTCGCACTCAAGTGGCGTCGCATACATGTGGTGCAGCCCTCACCACTAAGATGGTGCACTAAGATGGTGAAACACTTAGGTAGTGCAACATGAAGGTAGCGCCACATGAAGGTGGTGCGACATGAAATTGGTGCAAAATTAAGATTGTGTGCCATCAAGGTCGCTCAATACTATGGTTGTGCAACATTCAAGTGGTACTGCACTCATTTAGTGCCGCCGCCATGTGGCGTAGCACTCATGTGGTGCAGCACTTATGCGGTGCAGGACTCATTTGGTGCAGCACGCATGCAGTACAGCACTCATGTGATGCAAAACCAAGATGGTGCAACACGAAGGTGGTGCAACATGAAGGTGGTGAAACATTAAGGTGGTACAACATGAAGGTGGTGAAACATTAAGGTGTTGAAATACTAAGTTGCTGCAGCACGAAAGTGGTGCGGCTTTAATGGCGGTAGAGCTATGATATCAGTACATTCATTCCGTAGTTTCGTGGAGAATAGTAAATTGGAATTGAAGTGAGGCCCTGTTAGCCAACTGATTTTACTCACCGCTGCATCAGCTTTTTGTTTATCTCTGTTAAAAGGTAGCCATTTCTAAAAGATTTTCGACCACAACAAACTGCACTCCTTCGGGTAAATAAACGACCTTTGTTTTTTCACATTTTACAACGACACTCTGCAGGTTTACATTAAAAACACTCTATTTGTATAACCTTATGACAAAATGATAATGTGATGGCGATCTTTCCATGGTTAGTTACGTGGTGCAGAGAGGTTAACATATCGTACTCTACTCGATAACTGCACAGAGCTGGATGAAATGTTCTTCCTATGGAGGACTGAAAGTGGACGCGGCGTCGGGGTTAGAATTGCTCTGCCGTCGACGCGACTTGCCGTGATCACACAGGTCTCAGATTCAGTCTTGTTAGTGATACATTACGTTTTCTCTAGAAATTTTTCGCAGTTAAGAATATCTATCTAGATTTTAAAATC
>JAAAKM020006971.1:129703296-129756347 GCA_010016025.2 Alatinidae sp. Z8VKAUB7J3 | reverse complement strand
CAAGGCGCACAGCTTTTTGTTATGCAAATGATTTCTCTGTCATGTTTTGCCTTCCTCTGTGTCGTCTCTTCACTAACTTCTTTTTTTCGCCATGTAATCTTACAACTTTGCATTTGTAAAATTATTAATATCAAGCTGATATGATTATTTTCGTCTCACGCACTCCTCAAGTCATCAGGTGCTCCTCGTGGAGACATAGAAAGCTGTAATCCCTTCGGTTCCTCTCTACAAATGTGTCACAGACATTGTTCAGAGTATTAAAAGATATTTATTTTAAAACTTTATAACTCTTTTAAATGAATTGATTGAAAGTGAATAGTACAGAACATATTTTGACATGGAACGTTATGAGCTTATATTGTCTAGGGAGGTATTTTTAGAACTATGATCAAAGTTCAACGATCTACGAAACATGCCTTAATCCACTACTAAAAGTAGCATGTGATATTTCCATTAGGCTTCCCTACTTAAACCACAGTTTTGCAGAGCTATACAAGAAGTGAGTACCATCAAGGGGATGATTTTCAAAAGGAGATCTTGCTATAACATCTGCCACTCCTTAAACTAGGAACGGTCGTAATGAAATGGCAGGTTTCTTATGCTCAAACATACTGAGCGACTCAGAAATGAGTGCGACATAGAAATCTTAGGAATCATGACTAGACGAGAGAAGACAAGACTAGACTGTCAAAAATTGCTAAGCCATGATAAGGCAAAGAAACCCGAGCTATGTTAAGAAACGGATAAAAATGAGGGTGTGGATGTTCAAGTACAGAAAATATTTGGAAAATTGGTTAAAACTCCAGAACTTAAAGTTAACATGAATATGTGTATTGAAAGCCCTGTAATAGCATACACTCTGGTGATTAAATTACTTTACTCTAAGGTAAGCTTAAAGTCTGCGTGTCTATAGAACTTTGACTGAGTCTAGAATAATATCATACTATGGTTGAACAAGCTTCTGTTTTTCCACTACGAGTGTGGTTTCTTGCTATTATTAACGCTGCGCAATTATTAGCAATTTTTGGGTTTATCAGCAACATCCCTGTTCTTAATTTCTTTGTAGACACTGCGTAGTATCTTGACCGTCTACGAAATGCTGAATGAAAATAGTATGATTGGTGATGTTGACGTGTTGTGAAAAGAGGCCGCCTCATCTTTATAATATCAGCTGTGTCAATCAGTTAAAGCTTTAAAGAGATTTATCTCGTAGTGAGCCAAAAGCTATAAAGAGTTATGTTTACACTGGCGTTATCCCATGGTTTAAACGTTTTCCCTGTAATCTACTCATTAAAACCATTGCCATTGCCTTTTATTCATTTATTGGACATTATCACATTATGATAAGTCACATACTCTACATACTCTTAGTAGACAACAACAAATAGGCACCACTGAACCTTTCAAAAGACAGCTGCGGTGTATACTGGGAATTAAATTACTGATAAACGCAACAACACATAGCATTGAGAATAGAATATTAAAGTGTGACGTCATGATATAATAAATGTCAGAAATTTTGATAATATTTTTGACTCATTGCATTCTTCTTGTCGTTCTCGATAACCTGTCAAAATGTGAGAACGACACCATGAGCAATCGTTGAGATACGTCCTCTAAACCTAACATCGGGCCTATCAAAACTTTCTCAAATGACCCCAGCTCATAATTTTATGAGCTTAGCAAAATTAACAGAGTTTCCTTAAGGACTTTTGCAAATTCAAACAGCCATTTCTCACAGTTGATACGAGACTTGAACACGATATTTTGTACAGAGGATGTGGTCGCAGGGTTAATTCTGTGATGTAATTATAATTGAGATTCCTTGCAAAAAGTTTTTGTGACGACATCACTTTAGTACTCTATACTGAAGTTGAAATGTACTGGTCACTACAACCATAGTTGGCACAACAGGGTTAAAGTGTCCGTAATAGTGTCCGTGAAAGGAGTCATGTGACCATTGACTACACCAGTACAAGGAATCGAGAATATAGAAGTTCAAATATACTGTTCCCTACCATCATGCTTTGCACAATGGAAGTGGCGTCCCTGGAAGCCACCTCACCTTGAACCTTAGAAGTAGAATGTCAGGGACACCGTCCCAAGCTGCTGAGACTTGGATGCAATGCTCAAACTGAGTACCTCAGACTCTAAACGGAAACTTTGTGACGTTAATCTATAATGTGCCGCCACAGAAACAAACGAACGTGGATAGTAACCGAGATGACGTACGTTTGTAAGCATCCGGGTGCTTCATCATGTGAACATTTCCGACACCAGTTTGCTTGTTGGCATATAAACTGAGAGGATAATATATATTTGCATTATTTGTCAGCGTAGGAAACTGGCTAGCTGAAGGTCTAAAGCGTGTGATATGATGATTAGTTTCAACACAACTTTCTTTCCCAATTGAACTGGGAAACGGCCAAATGGTTTTGTACAGCCTTGTGTTGAAAAGAAATACGACTGCGAAGACATCAACAGACTTCTAGTATAGACACAGTGGGTTTCCGCTGCGAAATTGAACATGGACTCAATAACTTAATAACCTGTTCTAAGCTACACTGGGCGAAATTGTTTATCTTTACACCTGAAAGCTTTGTTTGATTTTCAAACTGGTTATCACAAACTGCTCTGTCGTGGAAATAGCCGCATGTCACCTACGATATCATTCTCAATAGAGACAAACCGAATTTTTGATGAAGTACTCTTTCGAGCTGAATACGTTGAATATGTGTTGTAGATTAAGACCTGAATTCAAGGCTTCCATTTGAAAGCTATCTCTTATCCAAAACATCTGGAGACAAGCAATGTTCTTCATAAACCTTCTGATATCAGATCCTCGACTTTAACAAGTACAAGGCATAATGCATGAGAATTGACAAAGTGTTGTTAGGTTAAGTGAGATTTAATTTGATGTAAATTTTAATTAAATGAGTGATGATAGTAAAGGCTACTGAACAAAAGTAATAGCTTTTCTAAAAGGGAGAAATCTATAGAAATAGTAAAACGCTACCTTTTCACAGAATACCAAGATTCACGGTCAGGTTTTTCCCTCAGAGAGATTTAGAAGTAGCCTGCCGACATTTGAACATATTGTTGTATTGAATGAAGAATAGTTATCCAATGTTGAAAGAATTTGAAATGAACCATCTTCAAACGCCGATTGTAAAGATAAAACGTTCTGTCATTATTTGATCTATTTTGTTATGCATTACAACTATCACCTGTACAATCATCAAGTTGATAGTAGAAAAGGCCAAAGAATATATTGCACCGGCAATGCCATTTCATACCTACCAACGATGTTTTTATCTGAATACAGACATAAGCCAAGTTATGTAAACACGAGTAGCATTCTTATCCAAAACATAAGGATGCTAAAGTTTATACCAATCATACCTTGGTAAGCATTATTGAGCAAAGATCCAGCATTGCCTTTCAAACTCCACAACGATATTAAAATGATTTTAATTCCACATTTTATCACCATTGATGATCCGAAAATGGATCATGATATTACCTGTTCTTAAAATTCGTTTTTCAACGTCGAATGAGTGAGGTGATCTTTTACTGTTAGATAAAAAGGAACTTTTCAGTCATTTACGTTGGTCAGTTGCAGTGATATTGCTTAATGTTTCAATAACTTGGAAAATGCTTCAACGCATTTACAGGAGAGCCAGTCGTTACAATTATGTTAAGCGACAGGATACGTAAATACCCTTATATATGGATTACACTTTGCTATACTTCACACGTGTAACAAGCGATTGCCCCTAGTATCATAGGACCCCAGACTGGTTTCATACAGACTGATAAACCTCAAGGATTAATAACTTCTACGTAGGGCTAGCTACTCTATTGATTTAAAGAAAACCGCAACTTATGAAATACTGACTCTAGTTGCTAAATTCCAAAAGCTACTTGGCAGTAACCGCATATTCTAAATCACTAACAAACGCAAAGGAAAGATGTAAATATGTCGGTGTGTATTCGACTGTGCGATGGAATAACGCTAGTAACATAATCTGATATTGCGACTTTTCATTAATTATATCTGCATCACTGCATTCAATACGCAAAGCTCCTTCTCGAGCTAAAGAAAAATAAGTGGATCTTACCTCTTTGGAGACAGAGTAGATTTCAATCAAAATGACGTCTCTATTATCCATCGGTTTTTTATCCATTTGTATAGAGACAGCTTGTCCAGAAATTTGGAACACAGATATAAAAGTTTCCTCTCTTTTGACAGTATGTCCTTGTAAGTAAATAAAGTACAATGGAACTGGCCAGGCTCTTTTTTATTTATTTATTTAGAAATCCTGATTTATTTTGTCACAAGCACTTCTGTTACAATCTCCGTCATTTTGTATACAATACTAACTTATGATAAACCACCCCTCCATAACAAAGCTGGCGACTAAACTACGCACAAAAAACATAATAAGAATGATAATGACCTGTCCAAGTGTTTGTATTTACTGAATTTTGAGTGGCTCACCGCAAATGCACAGTAAGATAGTCTTAGGAAAAGTATGAATAGGCCATGTACAACAAAATCACTAAGTTGGAGACTTCTGAGACAAGTTCTCATTTACACATTTACCAACATTTCCACCTCAAGAGAATATCATACGAAATTTTCAAAGCAAGTATTGGTGTAATCCAACCAGAGAAAATCAGCTTTCCTCTAAGTCTGACAGTTAAAAATTTCATTAGCTCCTGGTTGTAAAGTAACGGAGTAAAAACAGACCACTTGTAAACAATTCTACGATGATCGCGCACATAAATCGTCTTGCAGACCAACAGAAAGCTGTTGTCATTCAAGGAGAATCAGCATTTGAGCCGATTTACTTGCCTTATTTTAACTGATCTGAGGGCGATTTTACTGTACAGTGACGTTGAAATACAAGCATTTGATGATACCAAGGTAACAGGTTTATCCGAAAACAAATTTGAGCAAGGATTCATAGTAAATGCTTCATAGGTTGAAAAGCATAAGACCTGCATTAATCAACAGTTCTGCAAAATTATGATATATTGTTCCACATCGGACTTTTCAATTATTCTGGGATCGTAAATCGATAAAGTCAAACCATCTGCAGGCAAGTCTAATAAAATGATGATACTTTACGGAACAATTTGAAGTCTGAAATAGCATATTACTTTAGTTCAAGAGTTGGCAAGTATTAAATATGCTTACACTTTTCGACTCAGTCATTGCCATACATGGTAGAAATTTCTCTCGAAATGTAGCTCGCAAAAAGACATAGCCTCTATCATCTGTAAATTAAAAGTAACTTAATGATACAATTTGAAACCAAAGACGTGACACAATTTACGTTAAAGAATGTTCTAGGGTTGTCGAAAGAGTACGTTTAAAGGCACGATACAATGAAAAAGAATAGATAAGCTAAAAATGTAGAGATATTTATCTGGATAAAGTTGATCAAGATTAAAGGGTTCCAATGCTAAAAAGAAATTCGAGTAAGGAATCTGCTGATATTGATAATAGGTCATGTAAGTAATGGGTAAAACACATACGTAATGAATACGAAGACAGGGTGGAGCAGTATTTTGCAACCTGGAGCTGTCAAACAATATTTAGGGGTCCGTAACCTATAAAGGATTGGTAGAAACAAGTAAGGCATTTTGCAAAGACTTAAAAGAATTAAGATCTGAGATCTACTGATGTTGGTAAGGTGTCGTGTAAGTCATGGATAAAACACATAAGTAATGAATACGAAGATGGTGTAGGGCAGTATTTCATAACCTAAAGTTCATAAACGGTATTTAGGGGTCCGTAACCTATAAAGGATTGGCAGAAACAAGTAAGGAATTTTGCTCACACTCAAAAGAACTAAGATTTGTGAATCTACTGATGTTGGTAGTATGCCGTGTAAATCATGGATAAAACACATAAGTAATGAATACGAAGACAGGGTGGAGCAGTATTCTGCAACCTGGAGCTGTTAAACGATATTTAGGGGTCCGTAACCTATAAAGGATTGGTAGAAACAAGTGAGGAATTTTGCGAAGACTTAAAAGAATTAAGATCTAATAATCTACTGACGTTGGTAAGATGTCGTGTAAGTCATGGATAAAACACTTAAGTAATGAATACGAAGATGGTGTAGGGCTGTATTTCATAATCTAAAGCTCATAAACAATATTTAGGGGTCCGTAACCTATCAAGGTTCAAAACAAATAAGTGAAGAGTCGTACTTATAGACGACAACATTACCACAGTAGCAAAAATAAAATCAATGAAGGTGCTGTTCCTGTCTGTTGTATTGCTAAATGAACTTTAGCATTACTTTAGCAAAAAAGATGCATAATATGCGCACCTGCGAAATTTGTATGATATTCACAATTCTTTCACTAGTCAACAAGTGATATTTCTTGCACAGCATGGATCTGCTGATAGGGAGGTTTGATAACACTGAAGTAGAGCAGTTTGTGTAGAGGGAGCTTAGTAGAGAATGTTTGGAAACCAGTAGTGATATGGTTAGTTAAGCTTTCAAGGTACCTTTAGAGCTATCTGTTGACCAGTCAACTATCTCCTGAATGAGATTTTAGAGATAAGAAAAACTGAAGACAGAGTGTAAATAAACTGCCTTTTAGTGGGAAGGGTAGTCATATGAAGTGGACAGTGCATAGAGGTATTAAGGTATTAACTCACGCAATGATACTGTATTAGGGAGTGGTAACAAAACGACTATGTTGTGCTGTAAAAGACACCCAGTTTAAAGAGTTGTAGCACAAATGATTTTATCTTCTGGTCGAAATGTCATGAACGAATAGGAAGCGAAACAAGCGTTTCCATGCGGCATTGATAGACTTAGAGAAGGCCCATGACACATTATTAAGAGAACTGATCTGGAGCTGTCAAGAATAAATTAGGCTAATACCAGACGTGTGTCAGGGCAACACAACCACATAAGAAGCCAACGAGATGACAGCCAGGCTTTGTAAGTAACAGTTGATTTACAAATAGGCTCAGCATTCAGTCCCTACTTGTTCGTAAGTAATAATCGATGTGATCGGAGTGACATGTAAAAGAGCCATTCCATGGAAGATGCTGTTTTCTGACGGCCTAAAGTTTTTTTGTAAGGGTCGGCAAGAACTAGAACAACGGCTATAAAGAGCAACCCTTTAAAAGTGAAGGACTAAATGTAAACCGAGCAAAGATTGAAGACTTGACATCTCAATATGCGGCAAATACAATCTTACCTAAAGACCTACCCCTGGATAAAGTTTAAAAAATTAGTTACTTTGCCTCAGTTATCAGTAAGCACGTAACCAGTTCCAACACACCAACAATCGAATCCAATGCGCATTTAATAACCGAGGGAAGGTTGCACCAATCCTTTATGACAAAAGGATGGTCATTGAGGGCAAAATGCAAATGCATACTTCCGTAACCCGTCCAGCAATGTTTTACGGATCAGGTGTTTGTTCCGGAACAGGAAATGCCAGAATAGAAGCTGCATGTAGCAGAGATACGCATGCTACTGTAAAACGACCTCAGGGTTTTAATTTTTTTTTAAACTTCAATCTATTCATGTCTTAATTAGCATACAATCCCAGTAATCACTTACAATAAGGCATACTGGATTAATACAGTATATCGTGTTCGACCTTTTAACTTACATCGTGGTAATGATCGCAATAGATTCTGCTATTAATAGCCTTCTATCAATGTTAACATTTCGGGGTCATTGATAAATTGCTTTTTACATTATTAATAAGAGTGCTCGAGTTGATCGTAGCCACCTCCGTGTCTCCGATTTTCCTTGCAGTGACTGGGTGGGCACGGGACTGAGCTGAAGAGACGTTTGAAAATCTTCATAACGCTAGGACCGACCCGCAGTCGATGGTTTTTAACCAGGCCGTTAAGCCTATCCGCCACACGTGCCTCTCAATTAATATAGCAGGAGATATATACATAAATATGCGTACATTTATGTATGTCTAGTTTCGGAATAGTCGTCTTAAATCGTGAACTTAACCCGTTCAGCCTCGAATTGGATTTGTTATTTCGCAGTAACGACATAGTAAGGTTTTATTCGTTCTGCGCATTGTCATCCGCAACAGTCACTGTACGAATAATTGTTTGTTTTTTAACTACTCAAATACTTAAAATGTCGAGGGCTGTTAGTACCTTTCATAACATTGTCAACTGCGTTTCCTTCAGCTGTCGTCTCGTTTTTAGACGCTCTCAACTACGTTTACAAAATGTATTGTGGTTACATCATTATCGTAATTTCTTAAGATAGGTATACTTAAAAGGAGGTAAAAGGTAGCAGCTGGAAGTAATGCAGGCATTTAGGTCCACTGAACTATTAACGAAAAGTCTTTTAATTTATGGTTCAGTGTTTAGGTCTAATTGCTGTCTTCCTCGTGTAAGGCAACAGGAAGTAATTGAAGAGGTCTAAGACCTAGGAACACGGCTAACGTCTAATGCCAAATAGTGGGAGCGAGGATTGCAGTATGGAAGATCGATCTTCTCATTTGTTTCTCAGAGGTTGAATTGCCGTTAATCCACCGTTTCTGAGAATTGCTTATAATCATTACGTATTGCCGGATTCAGTAAATTTAGACTATAAAAAATATTTGATGTACTGCTAAAACAACTCTGAGCTCCGTTAATGAATGCAGCATGATAAAGATTTGGAGTTGCACAGTAAATCGAATTTCGGCCCTTATTTTTTAATTTATTTACTCTTTCCGTTCCCCATTAAATAGGGCACTAATTCAGCAGAAATGGTAGGCGAAAACCCAATCCGTTTATGAATATGGTTGCGGAAGATTTTAAAGAAACAAACATAATTTAGATAATTACGTAATGTAAATACTACACATGCTCAGAGAGACTTTTACTTCTTGATGATGATTTAAATTATCACGAATCACTATCGAGTGAAATCACGTAAATACGATAGAGATAAAACTACTGAGATCGTAAAATAGAAATAAGGAAAGGACAGAAAAGTGACAATGATAAGCAGGAATTAATTAACTCTGAAAAATGTCTATTTACTGAAGTTCAAAAAAGATCATTCAGAGTAACGAGAACGTTCTAGGTAATTTTAAAATGCCGATGCTGGCATTACTGCCTTGCAATTCCTTCATTTATTACAATGGTTTCTTTGGAAACGTTGTTTGCTGGCAATCGTGGTATATAGTTATTACGGTTAAACAGCCTCCACGTATTACCTGTTGTGTGTGCCGTCGATTACGAAGGCACCCCTGCCGTCCCCCGTGAGGGGTTTAGTAAAGATCCCCAGTGAGTCTCTGTTTAAACATATACCCTCCATACTTAGCAGTTGCACCCGCTTTGTGTCGTGCGAAAACATAATAAAAAACAACAATTAAAATTAGTAATTTGTGAAGTAACGATAAATTATAAAGTTAACTAGCGAAGATCAAAAGCACTATGTTTACTTGCCTAAAGCTATAACGGCCTAAATCTTCGTGATTTCGTACTCCAAAAATAAATATAACTCCATGCTTTGACTCTCAGATACTTTATTAGGATAACAAAACAAAGATCTCAATGTCGCAGTAGCTAGGCAAGGGAAGATACATGAGAATGTCATAGTTGTATAGTCTTTTAAGTATTGTGACGTTTCTAGTGAACATACTGAGCGTTTACTGATTTCGGAATGTTACTTGGCAATGCCTATTTGAAGATGAAAGGTATTTTTTAGATTTAAGGTAACTTCATGGTAAGTAATTATAATATGTATGTAGATCCTTCCGCCCTTTTAAAAAGTCAAATGTATTCCGGGGGTAGGTTTTTTAATTTTCTCCAAATACACAATGGCATCAAACACAGCAGCGAGTACGAGTTTCGTTTTTCATTTGAGAGGAGTTTTATTCGAAGAGTGCTTCTCCAAGAATAAGTTTATATGTAAAGCAAAGCACTACTTTAGGTGTTTACCTTGAGATGCTTAATTGCTGTTAGAAAAAGTTGTTTATTACATTTTTATTTGAACAGGTAATAACAGCGGACACTTATTTTTGTGGACTATAAATGCCAAGCAAATTGGTGATGTAGTAACCAATGCAAGCATTACATGCCTTGGGTTCTCATGCGCGGCGGAGGGAATTTCAATAAATGTCATCGCTGCAGGATTAAGTGATGGCACGATATGGTAAGTGAATGTTACGTGTTATCTATTGCAGACTAAAATATTTTTTTACAGACTGCTTGCGTATTAGTTTGCCTCTCGTCACTTTCTGTTCAGTAGTAAGTCATCGTTTCTGCCTTGTCAATCGGTAGGCATGATAGCTGCTGAGTAAAGGCGTAACGACTTGTAAAAGCTTCAAGCACTCACGCACAAAAGTAGCCATTAACCTCGAAAAGTCCAAATTATGAACACCCACCCACCCCTTTCACCCCCACTATCTACACACTGACGGTATGTGTGTAAAGTCACCTCCCAGAAGGTGTTAATGATGACGTCGCAGGAGGAACGACTGGTAAATTGCGCTTCATGTCACCTATCCTAAACTAGTAGCTAAGCAACCTCGGATTCGCTACTTTTGGTGACCACAACACAGGCTCCGAGAGTGGGGGTATTGAAGATCCCTAAACGAGGACAAAGTACAGAACAAGTTGTACATGAGACTCCAATCATTTTACTCGTGAAAAGAATGTATTGGTCTCGTGTTACACTAGTTGCAATTGAAAGTCGCTGTTGTGTGTTTGTAGGTAGGCCTGATATTTTGTCCTTTCTGGCTGCTAAAACAGTTTCGACTGTCCCACGAAGTTTGCTCGGTCATGTAGAGTTTGTAGCCTTGTGAAGGTGAATACTTGTGTTAAAGCTAACGAAACGTAAGACCTTTCATTGCATCGAAGCCCCTACTCCCTTTTAACTTGTTGCTGCCGCCCAAGAAAAAAAACGGGCAAGCCTAGATCTGTCCCAACATTAGATTGAGTGTAGGCTGAGAGCTCAAAAGCTAGACGTTTGGTGTTCTTAAAATCATACTTGAGCAGACAGCGTGTCATCAGTTACCTGTAATAAGTTGACATTGAGTGCCCTTGTTGTAACGTTAGAATAAAAGGACAAGAAGATATTTCACATTTCATGCGCATAATTCATATATTTAACTTTGCTGCACTCAATTGATTGCTCAATAGGATAGTAAAAAGGGGGATACATTTCATGCAACTACGTCAACAGTCCTTTATAGACCATAGGTAAATTCTCGTACGTATTCAAAAATTTATATTTCCACCTGCAGTAGCTGGCGCTTTTTATGTGGGTTTTCTCTGAATGCCTCATTTGCATACGACTCAGACATGTCTCAGACAATAACGGTCACGCGATAGTTGATACTAAATAAATCAGGCTAATAATTTTTAAATAACAGGGGGTGCACATCACTTTAAAAAGTGATCAAGCGTTACTGCTAATTCTATTCACCGGAACCGTTAAAGGGGACTCATACAAGTATCGATTGAAAACAGGGGAGGGAGGTCAGTTGAAAACAGGGGCAAGTAGGTAGTGGTTATCGCCCCCTACCTTGCTCTATAAATACTGAGTAAGATACGATGTCTAAATTGTTTTGAGAAGGAATAAAACCATGTCAGTCTCTCGAGCTAGCTACCTGCCGTCAAGCGTTTACACTATCTGGCTAGAACATTTTACTCTTCTGCAGGATTTAAAGCTCTCAAAATTCTTGACGTAATGTTAAACGATTTCATATGGTTATGATTTTTTACCTGGACACAATAGTAGGTCGTGAGATGTTTACCACTGCCCTTTTAATAATTGCGGATTGCTCAGACTTTGACAAAGGTTCAGTGTGTACGCCAGATGATTTCTTTACGCAGTGCGGCATCTTCCCGTGACTTTTATAGGGATTAGAAGGTTGAGAAATTCTGCTTTACGTGAGGTATGAGTGAAGGGCTTATGAAAACTGGTCATTTCTTTTATCCAGATATGCTAACGTAACGACTAAATATTGCAAGCTCTTGCGAAGTCAGTATTTCATGGAGCGCTGTCACGAAAGAGGGACATTGTAAACATCTTGCTCTTACAGCTCACATTCTTGTGAGAATCAATTGAAACGTGTTTTACCATATTATTAGCATGATGGTCCGTGTGGGTACAGGGGGCTCAAAATAGTAGCGTCATCTTGGATTTGACGCCAGAGTGGATAAGTAAACTTTCGAAAAATAGGGACGATCATGTTAAGTGTCAATTAATGAGTAATTTTGCATTTTAAAAATAAAAAGAGAAAAGCTTTTAAAGTGAAATGTTTTGGTATTGTTTCAAATACCTTGCGCAAAGGCGTACATATGTCGCGTTCTCCATAACGTATGTAATTAATTCATGTCACAATGTTTTCTATTTGTATGAATATATTGTAACGCATTTTTAACATACAGCACCACAGACAGAGGCTGGGGGGATTCAAGTTCCTTGGTAGGAGATATTTCAAACCTTTAATATTGGCGTTGTTTGCCAATTCCAATAATCATGACATTTTCATATACTGTAGATATAGATTTGCTTGGAGATAACATAGGCAAAAAGTTTGTCCTGTACCCCTGTTATCCGCCCGGTATGTCTTGTAGAAGTTCAGACACTCGTTGAGACTTCAGAGTTTCGTAGAAAAGACGTATTTTATGAACAAGGGCGCGGCTCATCTATTGTCATTTAAGTCTCAACCTCTGAGTTCCAAATATACATTAGCCAAGGTTTCTTATTTTACTCACTACGTGCATTGCCCATTTCAGACCATTTCTAAATACTTCGTAGTCCTTTACTTTGTAAGATACCGTGCGCGAATTGGTACTTGTTTTTACTGACGACGTAGTCAGTTGCGAACTTTCTGTAAGAAACTGGTAAATTTTATTGGCAAGAGAAGTTTCGTGTATTGCAAACGATAATTGTGTTTAGCGAAATAAACAAATATAAACGTCTCTATTAAGAGACACAGATAACCCTCTGAATATAACGCTTTCCGTTGTTTATATAACCCTAAGACCATTTCTAAGAGATAGGGTCATCATAATTTTAGTGTTATCTGAAAGACTTCTTTGTCTTAGATGCGCACCTTGTTCACACGGTCTTCCTTTTTTTTTGTTCCCGTTTTTCGAGGGGAGTCTTTTTATATGTTGCTTCTCAATGAATTAATTAGCATTTAAGTCGGCTCTTCCGTTTCAAAGTCTGGCGTATAACGTTTGGGCAGTATATATTTCGCAACTGTAATTCTCCTTTTCCTTGATACATAACGAACACGGTTTATATTTTTGTAAAAGCGTCAGTTACTTTACTCAAATATTTCCGGATGTTCACTTTTTTGTACTTCCGGGGGCTTTTGTTACACTTATTTCGGGACCTTGCCCAAGAGATTATTGAAAACTTCAGGTTCTATAATGAAACTGTAGGTGTGCCCAGAAAAGAAAAGAAAATGTATGAAGGTGGTGGTTCCATGACTTCTAAGGTGACTTCAGTTGTCTTTAATGAACCCAACAGGACACAGATAATCGTTTGCTATTTACAAAACCGGATTTGTAGATTTTGCTCTTGTGGGTGTACAATCGGGTCGTTGTATTGTTTTGTAGATACCGACGAAAGTTGTCATGTTAAATGATATGTCACGCAATTAGCACGAGAGCCTGTTATGATGGTGTCCGTGATTTACTGACCATATTTTAAAGTAGAAACGAGAACAACGCCCATATAATTTGTAATAAATCAATGCTGTACCAAAGTATCAAAGAAAAATGTTTCGAAATTGTTTAGGAAATAAACCTTTACCTAACTTGAAATGTAATTTTATGCAAGAAGGTATACAGTCTCAGATCCGACAGGGTAGTTGTTGTTGGCCGTCTCCTGCCTGTGAACAATTTTCGTTATGACCCCAATCAAGTCTACTTCAAACCTAGTTTCAGTTACTGCTTAAGTACAGACAGCATCAACGTCTTTGAAACAGAGTACTCATAGGCTAGAAGTATCTTGAGCTATATTTAAGTCATGGTCTTCAGAACAACGAAGAAATTAAATATTAAACAAATAAAGGCAAACAACGACTACAGCAACCGACGGAAATGAAAACAGGTTCCCTCCTGTACTAAAATGCAACGAAATCGGAACCACAAAACAAAATGGATAGCTAGGGCACTTGATCAGTTTTCTCGTCATTGACTGGAAAGGCTCCTTTTCAGTGCTAATATCAGGAGTCATCGACATCGTACGGTTTCGGTAAAACTGGGCATCTTTGGGGGATGGGCTACATACGTAGATACCTACGACTTGCAGTAAGAGGGTTTTCTCAAAGCGCAACGATTTGCAATTTTGCGAAAGATTAAAATAAACCAAACCCCGAAATGTTAGCTATAGATACGGTATGTTTTACGATCAAGACAAAATTCCAGTTCATTGTCGGAAAATTTTGCTCTTTGAAACAAAGGTTATTGCGCAATACAGAACAACCGCGTCCTCTCTTTCCTGCGAGAGAAATCTGGATCCTTCTACCGATGAGCCTCTTTGTGGTTGCGAGGTTCAAAGTCGTTCATGTCTATTAGAGTAGGGGGAATTGAACTCGTAACCCGTAAGACAATAGCCTCTAATTCTTCAACTCCAATCTAGAAACGGTATATGGAAATACGACCATTGCCGTAGTCTCAACCCTTTCTTCGACCCAGCTCTCTTCCAAAGACGAGGTACATGTTCCGAATTCAGTGTTTAATTGCATTTCACTCCATAAATTCCTCACTATGAAAGTAAAAATCCCGTACAAAACTTTAAGGCTTCGGGAGAAAAACAGACTTCCATATTTTTCTGTTCTCTTTTGAGATCACCAACTAAGAAGTGTTTACAGAAAGGTCGCCCAATTGCAAAAGAAAGAATCCGCAGTCAAACGAAATAATATTCGGAGGAAATAGAAGGGAAAACTCCGATTGAGGGTTAGTGGTACTTTTTAGCCATATTGACCTTCCCGGTGTCATGTTTTCCTGCCTTTAATTGTATGACGCCATTTCGCGATAGTTTTCAAAGAAAGGTCGCTAAGTTACAAACATTCGCATCAATGTAAGTGAGGATGATTGTTTGGTGTAAAGCAAAACAACTAAGTAACTTGCCGTTTTTAGCAAACCAAATTTTGGGAACCTGCCAGAACAATAAATCACAGTACGGTAGCTGCAGCATCCAAGCGCGACACCCCCCTTAACTTAAGGCACTCTGTGCCGAAATGAGACATAGGGTAAGCTCAATCGCCCAGTTTTAATCGCCTTTCACAGATCATGAGGAGCATCCGTAATCAATGAGAAGAAAGACAGCAAATAATCCTTACTGAGATAAGGATGGCACCTCTACCCTCAAAAATTCTAGTGCCTCCAACTAAAAGGTAAACACGAAGAAATGACGACTATGAACAAGGAGTTAATGATTACCAAATATCAATACTTATGAGTACGGAGTGTGAATAGCCACATCCAATACTAAGGAAACATCTCTGCATCTATTTCATTCCTAGCACAGCCGGGATCTATTTCTCTCTTTACATACAAAAACAACGCCATACCAGTTCCTAAAACTGATCTGGAACTGACTTGGTCCAGAATAAAGCTGTGTTGGCATGGCAACGAGCGAACAATCATTGAGTGTCACAGTGCACTCGCTCTGATGGTGGAAGACCAAACGTTCGAGTGGCCTTCACTATATTCCTACAAATGTTGCTATAAGACATTATGTACAGATTAAACGGAAACGAAAACTTTGCGTATGATCAAAGTTCCTCGTCTTCAACTTTAAACCCGCCTGAAGATCCTCAAATCACTCTGGATCATCTTAAAAGCCACATCCTGCAAATGTACACCTTAGTGATCACTGTGAAATTCCATAAAGTAACAGGTCTACAAGGATGAGCAGGGACAATAATAGTCTGCGTTATCTCCCAGAAAATCATACGCCAAATTTTACAGTTGTATGAAGTGAATACAGCATCGAGGCCAGCGGTGTTGCCAGTCGGTATTTTGAGGTGGGAGGGGATGCTCATTTGTACTAGAACAGGATAAAAATACATTCTATGGCATATAAAATGTTCTCGACGCACTAGAATGAGATCAGAGGATCAACGCAGACTACTGAATGACTCTTTCCCAGGTTTCATGAATTTGAACGGTATACCGAAATGCGCATCAAAATTGCTCGTGAAGCTGGGAACAGAAAAATCACATTGGTACGTCGATGCACATCACTTTAACACGGAAGTCGTAATTTTTAGCGACTTACTATCTGTGGAGTGATCCCCTTTTATCGTAACGGTAGTCATTTGTAAAAATGCGCTACATTTCTGAACACCTCACCGTTTGGAATTAAATGAGCCGGCATTCCCATGTACTTACATTGACGGCAACATCTCTGGTAGCAAAGAACCCCTTCCCCCTCTCCAACTACGCTCCACCGCTGGGGCAGTTATCTACTGATAATGGCATTATCTAAGATCATTCAGATTTTCACTAAATAAAGCACGTCTCTCTTGACGATAGAAAGGAAACCTAGAATGGACATTCGTCAACCTAAAGTCCGTTGACGGACAATACCCTACAAAAGTTACATCATCCGGTCAAGTATTTACTCTTCTCTCTGCGTACAAAATGACAATAAAGCTTCTATTTATATACAAATGCAAACAGTGCCCAATTTGCTTTACGGCAAAGTCTGTTACACCACAGAAACATGCAGTTACCAATAGAAGTAGCTGCGACAACAGTACATCCAAAGTCAATTCTAAACCGAGATGATATGAAATGCATTCATCCATCGCAATCTAATCACTGAGAAAGCTAAACTTATCTGTCACTAGCATAGCATTGTCGGGGTGCTTCCTCCCTTCTATCAAGTTGGATGGCCACATAAAGCCGCAATAAAGGCTGTCCCATCACTACATAATACCAATTCTTGCAGACACATTTGAATACCGTATTTCCTCTTATTAGCGCCCCGGGCGCTTCTTTAAAAATTCACCAACAACGTGCAGCGCTAATTAGAAGGTGGCGCTCATAAAAAATTCAAAATGATTATGAGCCTGAGTTCGCAAAAATTATGAAATTTGTCTTACACACTGGAACACGAACCAAGTGCCGTGCCAGGGCCAAGACATAATGTGTTGCGAGACATCGGTAATAAAGCTACTTAACTTTGGACAAAGTCTCTAGTTTTGGGGATACGGTAATTATTATCCGAGCGAAAATGTTGTTCATAATTTCAAGGTCGAATCCTAGTCTGATAGACCAATTGCAAGTTGGTATGCTTGCCCAGACCAACGCGTGCTTCAGCAGGGCTTCCCAGAAAAGAAGCGCTATGTACACTGCAGAACCAATTATTTGATTACGATGGATGCACATTTATCACCTTTGCGCTGCAGGCATTTCAACAGCCCAATGTACAGAACCCAACGCGCCAATCAACTTCCAAGATTAAAAACCAAGTTAGAGTCTACTACAAAGACTAGTGTGACACAAACTAAGTCACATGATGACGCCAACATCAAGTAAAACTGGAGGTTATTTATTCAATAAACCGACCTCTAAATAGCTTATGAAAATTGTAACAAAAAAACTGAAAGAAAAACTGATGATCGCCAATGGATGTCTTTTGGACTACCCGGTGCGTAATAGTGGATTTGGATACACGAGTACTCACAACAATCTGTAACTACTTTCCTTCTTTGTGCCGGGCAGGTTCGTTCGTACGGTACGAACTGTTTAGACACGAAGGTCAGTGCATAAACTCAACCTGGAATATACACTCGCCAATCGTCCGCTTCCCTATCGTAGAACTCGATGGTATTCAAAAACTCCGTGGCCGTGTAACCTCCAAAGCCACCGACGGCGTACAATGTATCATTAACCACAACAAGCTGCGTGTTGTTTCTGCAGTTCGTCAGATTGGCGAACGGTTGCCAAGTGTTTGTCAGAGGATCATAGCATTCGGCACATTTTAACGCCACTTTCCCATCTGAGCCTCCTGCAACAATAATCTTACCTTGGTAGACAGCGGCCGAAGCCCCGCGCCTTGGCACCGACATGCTTGCTACATTACTCCATTGCATCTCTTTTGGGTCGTATACTTCCACTGAGTTGTGACAATTCCAGCCATGGCTACCACCTATGGCGTACACTTTGCCATTTAGTTCAACCGCGCAGCAACCTCCGCGCGGCATCTGTAAATGCGGTAAATGCGTCCACAGTCTCGATACAGTGTCGTACATTTCTGCAGTCCTCAAACTGTTGTTATCGTTCATTCCACCGATGATGTAAATCCGCCCCTCGCACACAGCGAGGCCAAAGCTGCTGCGAGATTCCAACATCGGCGGTGACGGCATCCATCTATCCTCTTCCAAGTTAAAGACTTCTACCGAGTCCAGATCGTCGTGTCCATCAGAGCCTCCGATAGCGTAGACGTTTTTGCCGACAACCGCTGCTTCTAGACGGGCACGAGAGGCGGCAAGTGGTGGCATGTGCATCCACTCATTCACCTCCGGATCGTACGATTCACAACCTTTCAGGCAATTGCCGCGGTTGTATCCGCCAATAACGACTATTCGTCCATCGAAGGACGTCACACCAGCACTGCAGCGACCTGCAGAGAGATTTTTGACAACATTAGGACTTCTTAGTACATAAATGAAACGGCAAATCTACTCATCAAGACCTCCATTACGAGCTGCAGCAGTTTTTCATGGCAATTAACTGCACAGGACAAGGAGGTTAAAGATGAGCCACTTTTAAAGAGGGGGGAGGAGAGGAGGAGGAAAGTCGAGTAAATTCATTCTGACTGAAAAATAACGACAAAAACATATTGAGTTCATAATAAAACTAAAAAGCAACAAAAATCTGTGGGGCGATACACTGCTAAATACCATACGTGCACCGTACAGTTTTCACCAACTTTCGCCCAGACCAGGTCGACCTTTTGACAGCTGGTACTTACATTATGGGTATCAGCAGGTAAGGTGAGTTTCATCGTCTAACTCACCTGTTTACCTTTTTAAGTGAACAAACGATTCGATACACGCATTCCTGGTTCCAGTTGCGGCGCGTGCTAAGGGGCTAGCGGGCCTCAGCCCCACCAAAGACTTTAAAAGTAAGGTTTTTATTGGTTTGAGCTTGACTCTCTATGTTAATGCTAACATTTCCCTCTGATTTCAAAGCTTTATGACCTTCCTTTCTTGCCAATGTCGTTCGCCTGTCTATCTTCGGGGCATAAAAAAAATTCCATGGCTAAACCAAGCCAGTCTCGATCTTGCGGGCCCAGCACCAAACAGAAAGAGAATCAACCAATCATTTGATGTAAAAATGTCGGCTATTCAAGTGTTTTTTCTGTCCTCTGACTGGTTTACTCTGCCTAAAATTTATGCATCGAAGCTAGTGCCTATAAATAATTAGCACGAAATCAAGAGAACGTGCTTACTCACTAAGAAGGAAAACAAAATTTCAAATGAGTAATTGTCTCGGTGCGAAACAACGGCATCAATAACAGCTCTTGATTGATATCTGAAGTGCTGAAGCTTAGCAAGGAAATGCGAACTGGGATTGACTCTTTGTGTGCCAAGAAGTCTTAAAAGTGTAACTGGTACAGCTAGTCGTCCCGATTTCTTGAATAAAGGACAAGTCTTTCGTGTCGCGTTTTAAACTCTCAATGTTAAGATTGTTAAGTTTAGTGCAATGAATAAACTACGTTATAATTAGGTAAGGCAGTAATTATAATATCGGACCTACTGTTCATCAGGGGTATTTGATTGCGGGAGGGGGGTTGGATGTCAAAGTTTTCAAAGGCAGCGCAAAAATCTGAAATGTAAAGAGAAGAAAGAGGCTATACCTGCTTAAAGCAGATTGGAGAGGGAGAGCAGGAATTATGAATGAGCCAACCGCAGCCCACCCTCGCCCCCTGCTTCTTGGCTGGGATATTATTGCAACTGACATCCTACCTTTCAGAACATATATATTTCTTACGAATATCCTGTAATCATTGCACTTGCCCTCTTCTTGTTTTATAAAGTAGTCTCCAACAGAACTTAATCTCGTGCCTGGACTGGAGAATGTGCCTGGATGTTTGGCACATTCTCATTCTATTTGGTGAGTAATCTACTACCTATTGACTTGTTTTGCTGTAGATAATGCATGCATATCAGCTTTACATTCGTCGTCCGACATGTCCTCCAAATCAAATTGGTTGTATTCCCAGTATGGAAATTCGGGACTTTGAGGCCGATTTATAGCAGCAGGTATTCCTCTTCCTCGATAAAATTTAAATTGTAGGCGGCATGTAATGTCTCTCTAAATGCTCTCAACCTTGGCAAATGCGACTACTTCTCCCAAACAAAAACAAGGCGATCATTTTCGCGCGCTTTCTGTGCTACCATATTGCTTATTGTTTACATCGTCGTCGTTGCAGCATGGCAATGATTTCTTGGAGCACAGTGCGACGTAGGGAAGTCTGGTAACAGCCCGGTTGAGTCGTCGTAGTCCTTGCGTCGTGAAATCGTAAACTCCATACTATAAGAAGACAACATGCGATCAGAGTTTGTGTTGCCTGCTTAAAGAAAATAAGATGCAGGGGGAAATGAACTAGGACAATATGTGTACACGTCACACCAAAGTCAATGTATTGACTTTACAGGACCCTAGTAAATGAACTAGCCAAATATTTACGGTGTCAAGAGAAACAATATCGCTTCTCGTCATATGGCTAACATCGTGTGTTGAGTTTTCAGAGATATCCCTGTATCTGTTCTCTTTGATGACACATTGATGGCAGACAATATACATTTTACCTACAGGACTAAGTCCAACTTATAAGTTCCTTTTAAAGTCTAAAATTTTAAAACACGTCTCCAAATAGCCACTCAACTGCCACTCGCACCCGGCTCATCGACATATTAAAGGCAAATTCTTCCTCCGGGCAATCGTGCACCCTCAAATGGTGCTTGCAGGTGAACATGATGAGGATATGCAGGGGCCCCGTAGACGCACAAGGCTTCTCCCGTCAGAGAGTGCGAGGCTTCCTGTAACGCCTTCAATAAGCCAGACATTGCAAGCATGACACTGTCGTGCGGTCTTCCCGCAACTGGCCTATACAGATTTGCTATAAACCCATTAGCTGCTACCGCCGATTAAAATTTAAGCTAACGGACTATTAAAATGTCCATCATACAAGATCCTTTAGTTCTTTGATGGCCTCCTAACAGGGCGGACACTACCATCCATAAACCCCCAACAGTTTTGTAACGTGACGCCCTTCTCGTGTACTGCCCTAGCGAACCCCTCTCTGGATTTTGAAGTACCACCCAGGGCTGTGCAAAGTCAGAAAGTAACCAGCCCCACGTACTGTAAATGAATTCCAGTATGTAGGTAGATATCATACGTATTTGTTGCACTGGACGTGTACAGTGTGGTACCATATCGCTAAATCTTCTCAAAACAACGCAAAGTCCCTCCTCTGTGTCTATTCGTGTCGAGTTGAACACTTGTATCTGATGGGGTAATCTAAGCGCTTGACCGAAATTCAGCTTTGCATTCGTCGTTCGACATGTCGTCCAAATGAAATGGATTGTATTCCCAGTATGGAATTTGGGGATTTGGGGGCGGATGTGCATTATACATGTAACATACATGCGCCCGTGTCACTTAAATATTAGAAATACCAACGTAAGGGTCGTTGACATCGTTCAAGAATCAAGGACAGGCTCCATAAAATATATTCTTTACTGATGTCAATCTTTATGCCCATCCCAATTAACATTCGTTCTTGATGGTGATTCAACTATGAAGTAAATATATACAAGATCGAGTAACAAATTGTAACGTATTCTTCTTGCTAAATATATTCTTAAATAACACGTTGAGCAAGTAAACTATTCGTCATTTCCCTTCAATAATCTAACATAATTGCCCAGCCAATGTTTGTTAAACAATCTAACATAATTGCCTAGCCAATTTGATCCCTACTGCATATCATAATCTATGTAAAGTAACAACATAATGATACATAGTCACACACTAATTAGTGTAAGTACTACTTATTGCTATCAAACTATTAAAAGATAATGTCCACATAACTAAAATAGGTACTCGTACACTTAAGTACCGACAGTGAGCCCAAGTATCTCTTCTTAACTTCTATAACAAACTTTCAAATGCAACTCGTCGTCCTAGCAAATTTCAAGTAAGGGGAACAGAAGAACCTAAACATCGCATTTCCAATGATCCAAACTAAAACTGCCGCGAAAACTAGGTGTGGGCTATACATACCTGATCAGACACTGTGTCTGACGAGCGGCAATGCGCTCAGGAGGGAGGAGGGGGGGTTGAGTTATACACTTAACAATACGGAAGCAGGTACTCCCCTTCCTCGATAAAATTTATATTTTAGACGGCATGTAATGCCTCTCTAATAACTCTCAAAGTTGGCATGATGTGACAAAAAATACTATGAGAGAAGATACGGACTTGACTGTGGTTAATTTTAAATTTTAGAAATCCGACTATTTCTCCGCAACAAAAACAAGGTGATCATTTTCGCACGCTTTTTGTACTACCATGTTGCTTATTGTTTACATCGTTGCCGTACCAGCTTTTAATCGTAATGATTTCTTAGAGTACGACGTAGACAAGTCTGGAAACAGCCCAGCTGAGTCGTCGTAGTCCTTGTAATCACAAAGCCAGTACTTTTGTGTTAAGACCACAAATACCAAAGTACAAAAAGTACATTTAAAAAGTTACTCACCTTGAATGACCTACAGCAAACAGACCTCCGGCTGTAAAGTCCAAATAGGAAAGGACATCTTTGCTTCAGAAAAGGTATATTTTGCAATAATTGCATAGCTAGAGAGCGAGGAAACACACGGCAAAATCTCGCCTCCTACGGTAGGTTAGTGATGCTACACTAGTTAGACACCAGTCATGTATGACATGTGGAGCTACTTTATAGGGCGCTATATTTAGCTTGCTACCGTGTAGCGTGTGTGATATCCTTGTGTCGTTACAAACACATTCAGTCAAAGATTCAACTCGCATGGATTGTAATAACCTTGTTTCAATAGTACCGACGAAAAGGTTAGCAAAGAGAGTCCTGAATTTTGGTCTTTCCCCATCACAATCCTGCATGGCATCCATCCGCTTTCCTTTGTTATTGAAACAATTTCTTATTTGAAAATTCTCACACAATGGATTGGGGATTTAGGAAAATCGAATGAATGAGAAGTTGGTGTGCGTGGATCTCAAGTTGGAATGCCGATGGTTCCATATTTTGTTTAGTACGTTGGACATCCTACGCGAAAGATACGCTACCAAAAGTTTAAATCTGTTTAAGCGTTGGCAACTACTACTGCTATGATAGTCGCGGCAAAAATTGTTTGGGACATTTCATACTTAATTCGTTAAACGGTTTGTTTCAATTGAAGAGGACTTGTTTTGAAAACACAACTCAGGACTATCAGCTCGCTTAACGGACTACACACGACGGGCTTCGTTGTCACACCCATTACATAAACCGTGACAAAGCCTCAATGCATGCATGCATCTCACGATTTTGTGTTGGTTGCAAGAATACCTTTTGTAGAATTCCCCTGTCAATTTCAAAAATGTGTAGAAATAAGCTTTTTTCATTAGGTGCAACTTGGCAGTTATATAATAGGATGGTTGGAATTTGAAAGAGAAGGTTATTGTTTATAGATTACAAACAATTTTGAGAGCACAGAAAATACTAGCGTGAAGGAACATAAAAGAAACTCAAGATATGAAGGTTTAGTGATTTTACTGTACTTGTTTTGATTCGATGCTGAACCACTGGTTTTATACCGGTGCTGAATATCTGAACGTCGCTGAACACGTTCATACAATGCATTGTGCCAAGAACTTCTTGTATCTTTTTAAAATACCGTAGCAATCGAGAAGTACCTGAAACATTACATTTGAAACACAGAAAAGAAGTACTACAAACAGTGGCTATGCATTATTGTTACTTGAGTATGAGATAGATGCTGCCTTGTTATAGGTCAGCATAGGTCATAATTTAATTAAGCATGGGGTGTCCTTATTATAGGACAAACAATTAGTGACACATTCTGTAAACATTGTTATGAGTGCCCTCTGTTGTGATGTACATACAGGGAACTCGTAGGCCGCATGTACAGTGAATCCACAAAATACGAATCCTCTTGGTTACATCAACAGTGATCGATTTCTGATGTCAATGACAGTGATCATAGATCTCAGAGGGTTGTCATACAAATTCCACATTACAAATCATCATTGAGGAATCGATTAGATCGTTTGTGTTAGCCAATAAGAGTACAGATCAATAGAGGAAATGCAGAGTGATTGGTTAGTAAAGAACAGAGGTTGCATGAGTTACTTAGTATTATTACTTGATTGGGTACATAGAGATTATAGGGAATATTACATCGTAAGTGGCAACAATACTTCCATTACAACACCATCGACCTATAATACTGAGCGAAGGTGTCATACTCACTGAACAGAGGATGTCAGCTTTCGTCCAACGACTTGCATCTGTGGATTACGTTTCAAAGATTTGAAGCCAGATTAGAAAATGCTTCGATTTATTGCTAACTATAAAGTAATATCATAATACCTTGTGAGTGCAAACTGTTATGTCAGACATTGGTAGGCATGCTTACAGATCTCGTAGAATTCAGTTCTTGCAGTTTCAATGGTGTTTCGAAGTTTTGCCCACTGTAATAACACATGGTACTTTGAGATTACGAATGAGCTGCTTCTTCAGCAGTGTAAACACTGAGCTGTTTATTCATGGAAAAATGATCTTGAACTAAGAATAGTGTACGAGCGATTCAGATGAACGTTGATTGGTTGACTTGAAACAATAAGTGACCCGCCCCCAACATTCGTAGTTATCGTTTAACAAACTAAGTTAGTCATTAGTCAGTATTTTCTACATTGATTATTTGTTTAGAAACATCTATTCTATATATATTATATGGCTGTCTCTAAACAAGTCTGTATAATAAGTTATGTACGGATGAAGAGCGAAAACATTGGTATTGCGATAAGGGGAATGTCAACAATAGGAGGGTAAGGACCACTTAGTTGTCTTACATCGTGCCCGTGTACTAATGTTCAAGGGAAGACTCAAGCTACACATGCAGCAAACAAATCAGTTGACTAGTGTATCAAGTAATACCTTGAATGGATTATTTTACACAAGCATTTGATATCGTGCACAACAAAAGTTTCTCTAATTTTACGAGGAATTAATCGCGGGAAGGCAATAACTACATCATCTTCAATTTAAGATACAAAGTTTACTCAAAACTCTATGTTAAATTCAATACAAGTTTTTCTCTTATATGTTTACGTTGAGGTGAACATTTTCTCGGTACGTCGCGGTCATTATATGATACATAAATCAAGTTTTAATGCAGTTAGTTGTTCTTTAGAAAAAGATATTAGAGACTTTTCGCTCGGATTTAATTTAGCCGAAAGTAACGAAATCCGCGAAAATTTACCCGTCTAAGGTAATGCCTAACTGTTGAGTATTTTATCGCAAGCAAGCGCCGTTTCTTCGAATCGCTTAAAATCAGAAATGCAATCTTCATAAAGCAGACGTCATTTTTTGTGTGATAATTTTCCTCCTCGCCCCAATCTCAATTCCAATCTCAATCTGATTCTCGATCTACTTTACAATGAAAATATCTACACTTTTAAGTCCTGTAAGAGGAACTTAACTAAGATCTCGTCCAATTAAATCAACGCACTTACTTACTCAAAAACAATACAAAATACATGAAAGCAAATACAAGTTTAAACATACAGCGATTAACTTCTGCGTCCTCCTTTTCAAACAGATGATTCTGCGTCAGTACCTCTGTACGTGTAAATTTCGAAAGTCTGAATCATACAGGTATTCCGCATGACCCACAAACAGATACCATCATTAATAAAATTCCTATTTGCTGAACGGTAGGAAAATCCAGACAAATGAATAACTCGTTATAAAACCTTCATTGATGCCTACAAAAAAACATATGGCACACCTTGTTTGAAGGAAGCTGTGCAGAAAAATGACAAGCCGAGTGGAACAAGATCAAAGTGTTGGACAGTTCAGTCTTCAACGAGCGTGTGGGTGAATTGACTTAAAAAAGAAGGGAAGAAAAGAGAACTTTGCTACCAAACTGTGCCAAAGTGCACAAGGACAATTGCTTCCGTATCATATGAAAGGCCAGGTCTGCATGTCATTTGACCATTCTGGAGTCAGTCCACATAAAAGCTAGAAAACCTTTACTATGCAAACAAAAAGAGTTCGTTTCCTCGCTAGGCCTATTCAATTAATCTTGTTGTAATGGACGCTGATTGATCCAAAAACACAAGCCACTCAGGCAGTCCAATTTCTGATTGGCTCCTTCAAAATACAGTTGGGTCTCGTGCCTTGATGATGTTTTGAAGTTTAAGTTGAAGCTGCAATTTACATTCATTTCTTTTCTCCATAACAAGTGTCTCTGCGTCGGTATTAGGCTTTTTCTGTTCCATAGCATCCACGTTATCGAATATGGTGACTTTACTTTTGTCTTTGTGCCAGGTAGACTTTATTTACACCATACATATCCCAAGAAAGCAGTAATCGCAGCTGTATGCATGTATTGATCCCACAAATATTGTAATAGGTGTTCTGTCAGTAAATATAAACGACACTATTTTCATCGGTCAGTGAAAGACTTCGATTTGCCTCGGGGAAGTGGATCTCCCTGCTATCTCATTGACAGGAATTTTCTCGATCGATTCCAAGTTTCCAGTACTTGATGGCGTCAGACACTTGAGAACATTCAGCGTTATTTTAAATCGGATGCAAACTCTCACCTTCGTAGTTTATTCAATCTGTTTACATATATTCTTCGGTAGGCCTTCTCCAGTTGAAATTTGAAGATACAATGCTTAGTACATGAAGAAACTCCGATTAGGTTATTCAAGTAAAGACACAACTTAAGCGTTAAGTCTTTATAGAAAAATCGGTTGTAGCGAGAAGGGACAATAAAAAGTCTCCACGTTTAGAAGAGAAATTGCACTCCGTTGAAAGATTCGGAATCCTTCAGATGTCAGATCAGTGCCAGAGAAGAAATCCCTGTAGCTCGTTAGCATCCATCATATGTAATTCCGTAATAGCAAGCAGTTTTCTTTCAACAGGTTTGCCGACTTTAAAATAGGATGTGTTCAAAGGGCTAAGGAACTCCAAGTAAAGTTTTCTGAGACTCCAGCAAGAGCTTGAAGCTTTTTTCACCAATTTTAATATCAGGACGTAACTGTTGCTTAGATCTGGGGTTGGTATTTCCTTCTGTCTGTCTACTGAAGACACGATTTTTAAGCAACCGACGCCAGAGTTAATGTTCTCGCCGTTAGTGGCTATTAACACACGTTTCATTCAGCTTACAAAGACAATTAAAACGTATAGGTTAATTGATCATATTTTGCACTTAGAGTCATTTGCGGCTTTTTTTTCAATGTGCGAATGAAATTGCCCCTGGTGGAATTGTTCTGTAAGATGTGTTATTGATTTATTTAATTATTGTTTCAAAGCCTGGAATGTTGTCTTTTGGAGTTGAGTTTATACAGCGCTTTCTGTCTTTTGAGATATAACAACTGTGGAAATGAAAATATTTCCAGGGATAAAGGGGTCAGCAGTAAAATCTTTAGACTTAACTTTGTGAATCAGTGACCATTGTCACCGTGAACATAATGTTAACTTTAGTTAAGCTTGGATTTACTTAGAGTCATTTCGAGAACTGAGAGACGTACCAACATGTTTTTTTTAAAAAGAACACTAGAGAAATAGAAAATACGTCACCACAGGGGATCGAACCCGTGCCCCACGCCGCCTCGATGATATGTTATTGTTTTTTTATAAGCATATGGTTTTTCCGAGACAAGCTCGGATATGCAAGGCACCATTCAGGCTCAAACTATCCTTATCGTATGCTTATTTTGGTTCAAATTCAAATCCAGAAAAATTCAACTCAGATACTGTTCAACAATAATGCAAGGCTTCTATGGTAGGTATAGGCTTTCTAATTTTTTGTATCTTGTTGTTTACTTCGACTGAATGTATAGGTCAAGAATAACATTAACGTGCAATCCCTTCCCCCCTCCCTTTATTTCTCACGAGCTTGTGTCCCATACCGTACCACACAAGCTGATTATTAAAGCAGGGAACGAAACAAAACCACGATGCATGGGTAACACGTATTGCTGTTGTCTTCATGTTACGTTAAAAGGCATAAAAAGTTAAGAAAACAGAAAGTTGCAAACTTTTCTGGACGAAGAAAGGAAGTAAATGTTGTGGGAATTAAATGTTGCATAAAGGAAACGTTTTAGAAGTTGCTGGAATCAAACGTTACGAATTTTTAATTTAAATCATAGGTCCTCCTTTTGGTTCAGTCACAAGAATGTCACTGCTCAAAAAAACAGGCTGGGAAATATGCTTAGTGTGTGCTTATTTTTTTTCAACAATTTGAGCCTGTTTATGATTATAAGCGTTATGCGTATAAAAAACACAACAAGCAATAAAAATATGACCCTCGAAGGCTACTCCGCCGCCCAGAGCTCCCCACGTTTTTCAAGGGTCTTGACTTCGATCAACTGATGCTTATTAAGTTTACGTGCCTCCAACGTGTTTCCAAAGGTCAACAAGGTCTAAACAGAAGGTCACCCACGGCGTTTTGTTGATAATAGTTTTTGCAAAAAGGTCAAATAATTAAGTATAGGAAAATTTCCAGTGAATGCACGAGCAAACACTTAGTTGTTTCATGCACTGAAAATGCCAGAGATTGGACATATTTGATGAGGATAGGCTGACTAACTTAATCGAACTTGCGGTCCAAATGGCTATTTCAATACACCAATTGAGCGCGCTACTCCATCCATCTTTGGTTACTGTTGACAATGATGAAAAGTCCATCATAACACAACACTTCCAAGAAATGCGAAGGGAGACTTTAGTGATTGATCTTGGCTTTCGGTTAAATATACTTCCGAACGATTTATCCGTTAACTGTTTGCAAGCTGAAAGAATAGCAAATGCCGAGAACAAGGCCTATTTTATTTTATCTTTTTTAGTACAAGGATACGTACATAACGTTAGTTTTGATGCTTGAAACAGCGAAGAAACTGCAGTGATGCGCAAGCGCGGATTTCTAGGCCTAAAACTTTGTTCTTGCTAAAGTAATCGATCAATACCAGGTATCAATAGAGAAACCTCAATAAACCCATTTTCAAATCAAGAAAGACAAGCAAATACATCAATCCAGATTTCATCTTCTAGTCGGCCTCCAAGCTGCGTAAGAAGGAAGTGCAAGACACAGCGAAACAAGCAGATTGTAGCCAACAAAAAGCTTTACGTCTTGCGATGGACCTAAATCAATTATGCTACTTGGCTTAGTACACATACAGTGGAGAATAAACATAAACTTTAAACTTTATCATATGCAGGAGTGTAAGGATGTTTCCTGTGAGTCGTCTTCTAGGAGGCTTAAACGGAGTGTAGTCACGATGTCGTTACCCGTTGGATTTTCTATTAAGACAGACTGCAATTTCTTTGCGAAGTGAAAGAGCAGTCAAATTGTCGTGTAAGTACGTGCTTCTTCATGTTTCTTAAACCCTAGTTTACGATAACTGTGAAATATGCTCGCTGCAAGTAAAAATGTGTAGTAAAAAGTCGATAACTTTGTACTGGTTTAATTGCACATGCAGTTCAAGTAAATATGCATGCTCTTGCGGGGGGCAAGTAGACGACAAAAATGTAAAGGACATTTATGTTTTGCAGGCATTATTTTTAGTCAATCGTTTACTATATCCTTAACAGAAACACAGTTTTATAAAATCCCTTTCAGGTTGAAGACGCGAACGGCGAGAACGCTAAACCTTTTACAGTATTATTTGCTCGTGACCTGCCTCTGGAAAAATTGCTCGTCTTCAAAATACCGTGCAACCTAAAGGTGGTAATATCAGGATTAAAGGGTAAAAATGAGTTTAGTCGCAAGAGGTACCTTACAGGGCCGATCGGAAGTAGAATCTTTGATAAAAGATGACAACTGGCCCACAAAGATTTTTGCTTAGACTCTTGTTGCGGTTCAGTGCCACTATTTTGTATCTTTCGTTTAATTGGAAATCATCGCAATATATCCTCTCAGTAGTTGATAATTGTTAAAAATTTTGAGAAATTCATTTGATTTTGGTGATGAATACACTGCTAGCCCTTGTCCGTAATAATCTAAAATCTGTACCAACAACTCGCGGCTTCGTATCAATTCTTTACTATATTGTTTCTATGAAACTTAATCCCGAATGTGTAAGGGTTACTATTAAAGTTCTTGTAAAACGGAGTAGCTATCATCCGCGTAACAGACTTGTAAATAACAAGGATTTGACTTTGGTTCTCTCAAAAGCTTTTTGTGCTTGATGGACCTAATAAATTGTGGTCCTAAATTTGGAAAAGTGTTTCGTCCCCCAATGTGATTGGTACATTGTTGTTGTTTGTTTGACAAGCTGGATCGGTATATTACTTGATCTCGTTTAGAAGCTGGCCTCGTTTTACACGTTTGTCGTCGCTCTCGTGTTGAAGCAGAGCCTTGGGTTTAAAAATTGAAGATGATGCTGGGGGGAGGCGGTATTTCAGTGCTGCAAACTAACTCGCTGTTGTTTCTTTATTGAATTAGTTTCGCTCTGATATTCTTAGTAACCAGGCGGCGTTTTCAAACGGCAAAATTTCCCAGGAAAGACTGCTCAACCTTAGAATTAAAGTGACTATACGTGAATGTAGTAGACAGATTAGGGGCGGAATCAAACGATTAAGCCAATTTGGGTGCAGCTTACCCTTCAACCGCTTCCCCATTTCACTACGAGGTTCCGAAATGTACGTATGCGTGGGATTTCGAATCAGAAGCAAAGGTCACGGAATAGTCAAGGAAGGAACACGTAACTTGTCTTCGTAACACTTGCATAAAGTAAGACAGAACACGTTTTGGGGGGTTGATATTGATGCAAAGGGTTTGGAGGTTGTTTGCAAGCAGGACTCGCTCCACTTCTCAAACCAACTATTTTCACTCATTAGGAAGCGTACCAGTTTGACAACAGCAGACGACCCGTGCTAGCTCCATTGTAATTATTTGATCTAATTTTAGCTCATGTTGTTTAATTATTTCAACGGAAGATCACAACGTGAAGAATTCAGCTTTGCGATGCATTGGTCAATCGAAACAGGTTGCAACTTCAAGACAAAGACAACATCGGCTACAAAACACGAGCAACAATAATTTAAAGACAGAAACAACGACAACTTTAAAACACGAACAATAATAACTTCAAGACAGAAACGACAACAATGCAAAACACGAGGAACAACGGCAAGACAGAAACAACAACTGCAAAACATGAACAACAACTACTTCAAGACAGGAACAAACAACAACTGCAAAACACAAACAACAACAACTTCAAGACAGGAACAAACAACAACAGCTTCAAAACACGAGCAAACAACTTAGAGACAAACAACAACAACAACTTTCAAGACCCATACACTAACCCTTTCAGGAAACGAAGCCACGAAGCAGTTGTGTTTCCATACAATTATAACTTGTCCGTAGTTCTTGAATTAAATACACTTTGCCTTGTATAGACTATTCTCGCAGGTGTTTAATTACATATCTCTTCAGGGTAGACAGCCAGGCAGAGTTAGACAGAATACTGTCACCATCAAACAACAATGTTTAAACTATACTCTCACTTATTTCCCGTTTAGGGTTTGAGTTATTATTCATCTAATTGACTGCGCGAAGACTCGTGTATAACCGTCTTAATTATTTATTTAGAGTTTCCCTGCATTTTTTATTAAGGAAACTGGACTTCCTTATGCTTGAAGACCGTGTCTGCTTGTACTAACAGCATGTTATCACTAATTCCAGTAGAGTTAATTTAGCCTAATTTGAATACTGAAGAGCTTATTGGCAACCTAGCCAAACCATCGTTATTCGAGTTGACTTTAGGGTGTGACTAGCCCCTCGAAAACAAGCAAAAACACTTAAGTTTTTGGGAGCCACTCATTCATTTACTCACTCACTCCTCGGTCGCTCACTCACTCACTCACTCACTCACTCACTCACTCACTCACTCACTCACTCACTCACTCGCTCACTCGCTCACTCACTCACTCACTCACTCACTCACTCACTCATTCATTCACTCATTCACTCACTCACTCACTCGCTCACACTCATTCACTCACTCATTCACCCCCTTAGTCACTGACTCGCCCACTGACTCACTCATACACACGTAATAATCACTCACTGATTTACTCAGTCACTGACACACACACACACACACACACACACACACACACACGCACACACACACACACACACACACACATACACACACTTGCTCATGCTCTTACTGACTTGCTCCCTGCCTCACTCACCCACTCATCCACTCACCCACATTTACATTTGCCCTCCAATATGCAAACTTTCTCACTCCCGTATTACACAAGCACGCTCAAAGTCACCAATTTTTTTTACCAGGTTTCTGCCTGTTCGAGAAACTTTCATATTATGGTGTATTCATGTTTGTGTTTCTTGTCTTTCTCTGCAGGAGGAATTGGAATGGTATGAGAGAAAGAAACAAGGAAGACGACGTAAACATACAGTGTGATATTTGTTATATATCAACAGTTTGTAATCAATTCTTAATGAAAAACGTTTCTTGATTTGTTTTTCAGAAGTTTTAAAAAATGTCCCTCCTGAATTTGAGGCCTCGAGTTGCTTAGCTTGTTGCTTAGATTTTGGACCAAGTCGAGGCCTCACATCAAAGCAACTGAGTTTCTTATAGAAAAAAAAACCGTGTATGCTACTTGCCATTAGTAACTCATATCCTTGACAAACTATATAACATGGAACTGTGGTTCCCAACCGAAGGTGGGTGTACCCGTTCGGGGGTGTGAAGCATATAAGGAAGGGGTATGAGATGTGATGTCAAATTCAACATAGTATAGGCCGAGTACTTACATTGCAATAACACAAGGTGTAAAATGAACAAGTGTAACCCCGGGTGAAACACGGATTCTCAGTGTACTGTGTAAGTGCAGTTGTACTTTTGAAATGCTGTTTTTGTACAGGGTATATGTCCATCGCACCGCATCACTTATTTGTTACGTTGCTATTTAACGTTATTTGTATCAACTACATATACTTTCAGTTATTTTATCATTTGATATAGGGGTCCGGGGGAACTATATGGAACCTCTGCTTTACGGACCATTACTAGGCGAGAGCCATTCCATGGCCTTTTGGCAAGGAATGGATGTAGTGTCTGTTCTTATTCATGATAGATGCTCTCCATAATCCGTCTTACTAGGCGGTCGAGTCAGCCTCATGGCTTTCTTCTCCGCCCGATAGCCAAAATTGAGGGGCGTTGCCATTGGACGCCCCAGCTGCCCTTTATTTATTAGTTAGCCAGTTTGGTGGTTTTTCTGTTTATTTAGGGTAGTTTCAATGTCGGGCCCACTGTTCATCAGGGGTCTTTGATTGAGAGATTGCCATTCCATGGCCATAAATAATAGTTCCTGGACTCAAAAGTAGACCTGTCTATGATCCCCTCGCAACGGTTTACAGTCATGTTCGTCATCATGATGATGATGTTTGTGATGATAATAGTGATAATATTACTGACGATGGTGGTGATAATAATCACGGTGGTGCTACTGATGATATTACTGATGATAATAGTAGTGGTGGTGATGATGCTGCTGCTGATGATGACTGTGGCGATGCCGATCGTCAGCGTGGAAGCTTTATTCTTCCATAACCTCTCTATGATATTACATTATAAAGTTTGGTCTAAAAGAGTGCTAAAATGATGACGTCACAAAGGCGAGGAATCGGAATTATAACTGCATGACAGTGTTAACCTACCAAATGCCCTTGTACAAAGTCTCACCTTCAAATCTCGTATCAACTGTGAGAAATGGCTATTTGAATTTGCAGAAGTCCTTAAGGAAACTCGGTAAAATTTGCTCATTTCATAAAATTATGAAATGGGCTCATTTAACAACGTTTTGATGATTCAAAGTTTGAAAGGGCGTATTTTAACAACTGCTCAAATTATGGTTTAAGAAGAAAGCAGTGGGTTCAAAATATTATGAAAGTTCTAATGTTCATTAAAATCGTGACGTCACACTTTAGTACTCTATTACTGTTTTTCGTTCCTAGAATATCAGGAACATGGAGGGTTTCTGTCATTTGCGATTAAAAACATACTAAGATTTGTTTTAGGCCTTTTAAAAAAGAGATCGTAGAAAACCTTGATCATAGGGCATGCTCTTGGGAGAATAGTAGATCTAATAACGAGCTTCATTGTCCATCTCGTTGTTCCTCTGCTTGTACCTCTACCACGTCGTCTACCTTAACTTCTTCTCCTGCCTGACTAAAAAGGGATTATCATTTGCGCTTAAATATCTTATTATTCTGATTTTTCTATCTGTCAAACAGGCCTATGTACAATCCATATGAAAACGACCTCTTCATTGATGCAGAAGACGAGCAGATCGGGATTCTTGTCTTTGGGAGAGACGGCCTGGCGCAGGAACTGGAAAACAAAATCAAGGTATTTGAATTCCGGCATTCAGCTTTCCCGGTGTTAGATTTTTATTGCGCACTCTTCGGAAGCGGATTGAGGCTAGATTAATGGGCATTTTTTTAGAATGTGGCAATTATTGCAGATTGAAATGGAATTTAATCGAGAGTAGGGTTTACTTTTTTGCGCCGCCGCGGCAACTGAACTATCGAACCGTTAATGCGTGAAATGACGGCAAAAATAATTTACGATCCATTCATTCGGAGATTTCCATTGTTAGACGTATACGCCAGTAAACCACATGCCAGGACTGCCATGGTTACGCGGTGGTAACGAGATGCTGAAATTATTTCAACAGATTTAGGCTTGTGACCTAAAAAGGACCCCTTCGACCATATATACTGGTAAGTTCACTTGATTTATCAAAAATCTTGAACATATCTTGAGTGATAACTCCAATAGTATAGACATTTTTGCAGTGGCATTAAGAAAACTCTATTAAAAAATGTCGTTACTACCACGTAACCAAGGTCGTTATGGACTAACGAGCGTTTCCGGTTTAGTCGCGTATTGTCTTGAAGGCACGACATAGCGGGATATCACCAAATATGCACAGGACAACACACAGAATATGGAGGGGACTATTCGCTTAAATTTTGCAAGAATGGTCTTTATCAGCCCAGAAATTTCGTCTCATGTTAACTGCTTAATTTCTTGCCTGGACATAAACTTAAAAAAAGTTATTTTTCTTATAAACTTGCTCTAGAGTGAATTTCGTTCATGATTATCCAGTTTTTTGTATTAACGATTGTTTTGATCGTGGAGTGGGACATCTTTTAAATGTCGGATCCCCACTTGCCTGCCATTGTGGTCATTGACACTTTGTGCCAAATCTTGAGACATCACTGTTTACATTCACCATTCCTAATACGGCAGCTATTCAGTTTCGAGATGAGCATTTAAGGAGACTTTCTACCGCATTCCTTGGCATTAACCCCCTACTTTAAACGCCTCTCGGGAATATATGCCTCTTCCGTTTTGGCTAAAAGCTATAGAAACGTTCCCTTCAAATAAACACGCCCCCAATGTTTATGCTTGTACCTTGACATGCGTGTCGTTTCCTCTTGGAATGTGATGTGGATAAAAGCTCATTATTGAATTGCGATGAAACAGTAATGGAAACTACAAGCCAAGGAATTTTTAAAACGGTTTTTTACAGTGGGACCTATTCCTTAAAATCTGTTAGCAGCAAAATGTTGAAAATCATTTGATAAACGTCCTCCTCTTTTTAAAGCCCTCTCGAATAAACGTCCCTCCTGTTTTGCACTAAATTTCTTACCCGCCCGTGGGATTTATTTAAGTCATTACGGTGTACGGTTGACGATGGCATCTCTTCGATTGCCCATTGGCGAGGAACTGAGATGGCGCATATATAAGCCATTTTTAAAAGAGAAGTTAGTGAGAAAACGCCTATAACCATCAGTCGGTACCGGGTACATTCTACACTCAAGATGACACTGATCACCTTTCCCTGTTATAGCTATTATAGCGCTGGGCGGCAGACAGAGCTATCGGTGTATGGTGAAAAACTTCCTACGTTACGTTACAGGGAAGCCAGATTTACGAGCTTTTACGAGGCGTTACGTAATAAGAAATACAAGAACCACCACACTCTGCGTTACGTAATATCGAGTATACCCATAATACACCACTTCAGTGATCATGCTTCTAGTAACCGCGACGTGTAATGAAGAGGGAGATAATTATTGAGGCTCATTACCAAAGCATAATCCTTACACAGCCAAGAATCGGTAGGTATTCTTTTTGTATGCACTTGTGTCTGCGGATAACGGAATATTAAAGATGTTCATATTCTTTAAACAGTGGGACGCAGTCTGAAAACCATTGTTTCTTCTCCTAAATTAAAGGACTTAATGAGATGACAACGAATTTCCATGGTGTCCGATTAAATTTATCGCGTTTAAGTAATCTATTATTTTTGTTCAACGAGAGCCAAGTAAGCGTGCGGATCCAGTAAATTTGCATTTGCTTTAGCTAAACGGCTGATTCGCACGCAAATCACATTATCTCATAATTCTGGGAAGAATAGCATTTAAACGACTGTATGAAAATCATGTGTTGCCTGTTGCTTTGGTGTTTGCTCCCCGATCGTTGCTGCACTGAACGCAATGGAGATGTGTCCTTAGCTGCCAAGAAGTCCTCGAAGGCTTTAAATGGAGGTATTGTGCTTTTATGATGTTTACGAAATATCTTGTAAATAGTAACTGACGGGAACCGTTGTTTTTATGAGAACCTGTCACTGTAATTAGCTGCTGACAAACATTTACTGTTAAACTTAGCCTTTACTTCAAAGAAAATGTGCTTGTGTTGGTGAAAGACCGGCGTTATTGAGGCATTGGTAGATTAAATATTTTTAATGAAAACTTTTAATAACTGGAGATGAAAAATACTGCTAAGGACAAAGATGGAGGGATGGGTAGAAACTTATAAGGAACAAATTAATAGATGGAGATGAACAATACGGCTAAGGATAAAGTTGAAGGAATGGGTAAAAATACTTGTAAGGGAAAAAATTAATAAATGGAGATAAAACATACGGTGAAGGACAAAGATGGAGGAATGGGTAAATACTTGTAAGGGAGAAATTAATAAATAGAGATGAAAAATACGGCTAAGGACAAAGATGGAGGGATGGGTAGAAACTTGTGAGGAACAAATTAGTAGATGGAGATGAACAATACAGCTAAGGACAAAGATGGAGGAATGGGTAAATACTTGTAAGGGAAAAAATTAATAAATGGAGATGAAAAACCAGGCTAAGGACAGAGATGGAGGAACGTGAGAAAATGTGATAACAGAGGCATCGAATAGCGTAAGATTGCAGTGTATAAGGCATTTGACGGAAAGGGGGCTAGGAAATATAATCGAGGATCTCCTAATCCTGTCAGTGACCTAATGAATCGAAATACTTTAAATAGAAAACGGACGAAGGCTTATATGTTGTTTACGTCTTCTCTTATACGTAACTGTAGTCTCTCGATATAGTGTCAGGCAATGGCTGTTGTTTGCTCTCCATTTGTACGGAGATTCCTTAAGAGAAGCAGCACTGTATATGCGTAGTGTCAGATATTGTACTCTAAGACAGAGGTGTGATATCGTGTACCGCATGGGTGAGAGGAGATTTTCAAGACTGCTCAGCCATATAGCTGGCAAAGTTGCCACACCCATCGAAACCTCCTTCCACGAGAAGGTTCTCTTTAAGGCACCATTTCGCAATGTAGCCTGTTTCTTTGTACACGACAATTACTAAGGATATTCCTTCAGGGTATTAGCAATACGATAAGCGCTTTATTCTACAAAAAACTGAGCCACCATCGACGAAGAACATGTTTACAATTTGCCGGTTTGTAAGTAACACGAGCAAAAGCAACGCGTCGTTTAAAGAAATTTTTCTCCCATAAATTCCTAGCAAAAGTTCTATACCTTCACTGAAGGTGATCCCAGTGACCAGCGTCCGGCGAAAACATGCAACAGAAGCGTACCTGTTACTTAACGCGATCTTTACACGAGAATTAGCTTGGCTTACCCCCACAACCCTCAATCTCTCTACGTCACTTCGTAGTGATCTTTATGGGCAATTTTTGTTGTCATTATCGCCAGTGTATTGTTTATTCTGTGGGTAGTATGGTCTCCAGCTTGCTTCTGTTTTTGTTGTAGTGAGCCATGTCTTTTATTAAGTATTAAAGAGACAATTGCTTCGTTTCAGCTGGCCACGAAGAATGCAATTCTTCGCTCTGTGACATTTAGGGACATGGTAGTTTTGCAAATTTGTTGAGTATCTGCAATAGGATCTTGCTGGGTTCTCCAGTTCCAGCCTAACCTTATCCTTCATTGAACTTTCACCAGCAAAGTGATTTGTCTCTCATACCATACTATAGTATGAATGCCTTTTGGTCACCGTTTTTATTTCCGGATAATCAAATCTTAAAGAAGAGTTACATCTAATGTTCTTGAAAATACACGTTTCTTGTCATTTTCAACCAATGAATTTTCTTCTGTAAAATTGGCCATAGAATCATGTAAAGTTTCAGGGGGCTGATCCCCCTTCTTAAAATTTGAAAATTGTTGGGGGGGGGGAGTGAGCACTCTTTCAACACTTAGTTTTCTGTTAATGTTGCTAGAAATTTTATTCATTTGTGAACTGTCTGATAAAGGTTATTATGATATTTGGTTGGACATTTTCAGCAGTGTGAATATTTGCACTTAATTCAAAATTATATCTCGCGTAGCAGCGTAGAGGAGAATAATAGTGGGTGTGGCAGACTATTGTTTGTGTTGTATTACCCTACGTGTAGAAAGTTGCAGTTGATTCTAAACATTGACTCTTGACATTTTTGGTGATTTTACGCCCCCATGCTATTCCACCCACCCCCCCCCGCTTATTAAGTTTTTGGGATTTTTCCACACACCCCATTTATTCCACTCCCTTCTTTTAGGCACTCAAGAGTATCACACAATAATTACAAGTAATCATGTAGTCGAGGCTACTTCCATACTTGGAATACTCATGACACTCTATATCTTCCATTTTTCTCCAGGTATACTGGATGTTACAAAAGATGGCTGAATACTGCGCAAAACACTGTCACCCTGAAGACAAATAATGATCACTGTTAGTGAATAGCAAAGAACGGTTAGCTTGGAATGTCGTTGCAGAATATGCTGGTCGTAAACAATTGGCTGCTTCGAAAAATAAATACCATTGGCTAAGGACTCAAATGATTTCAATATAGAATTATAACGTAATTAGATACCGTTAATAGCTTTTCCGAACACAACACGAGGTCGTTCTGAGCAGAGGATGGCCTCATCCTCACTAAACAAACTCATCCCTTATTACTTCTATATCAATATTGGGCCTTCTGTGCAGTTTGTAGCAATTTTTCCGTATCTTTTGGATAGATTTACCGTACCTCCAACGTAAGTTTACTTTTCATAAAATCATGCCTATTCATCACAAGTGTACTCCTTTAGGTTAATGCTGGAGTTACAATTATCCACGATGAATCCTCCTTACACGCTACAAATAACCTCTATAAATATGTACGTCCATGTTAGTGGCTTTACTGCCCGTCCCCATTAAGAGGCTAGTAAAATTTTTATGTCTACTTTTTCACCTTGTGTGCCCAGGGTGTGTATCTCTCTTACAAGAACATAGGACACAAACCTGTGAGTATTCCCATTAAGTATATAGAAAAAATATTTCGGAAAGGTAATATGGGCCCCCTTTATTTGTGGGGATAAAACAACAGAAACTATATCAAAATGCCATTATACTTTACCAAATGTAATATTTCAATTCTAGTACCCTTTCAGCTGTGTAAGTAGGAAAATGGCGTACGTGTATAGTGCATAATTTACAAATTTCTATATAAATTAACTTCTTCAGTAATAGTGATCGGAAAACTGCCATCACTCGTCTCCACTTTAGTGTCTCCCTACTGTTCGAATCCTAATAACACTGCATAGCTTTCTGGGTATTCAGATATTCGTTATTTTCATCATATGCTAATTCTTACAATATTTTATCATTTGTTAAACCAGATGTAGTAATGAAAAGGATCCGTTAACAAGACAAGTCAGTAACTGAAAACGTGCACATTCTTTGATCGACTGTCTGTCTCGCTGTTTCTCTGTATGAGCGTACTATTCGGTCCCTAACAAACGGGGGGTTGGAATAAACGGGGACAGGAAAAATTTCGAAAATTAATAAACGGGGGGCTTGGAATAAACGGGGGCGGGGTTGGAATATTTTTTAAAAAAAATTACTTTTGATAGTGGCAAAATGAAAATAAAACAAAAAATATCAACATACGGTGCATTTTAGCCTCAGAAATCTTAACATAATTTAAAGATATTCATCAAATAAATCCGTGAAAACGTTTCTTTTTACATCATCAAAGTTGATTTCCCAATGTTTATAAGCGGGGAGGTTCTAATAAGCTTCAGGGGGTGGAAAAATTCCAAAAATTATTAAAAGCCCTTTCCCCCTTTATTAGGGAAAGAGAATCTATTTTCGAAGGTAATCTTTTCCCAAAAATATGAGGCAGTGGCAACAAATGGCTACATAATTCAAAAGGATCTCGAAGGCTTCGGAGGCTACAGCTCCTACTCCATCTTGCCAATATATTTCCACCTACCTGATACGTCCATGGAAAATATTGCCGAAACACCTACGCATAAATAACATCGCTCATTCCAACTGAAACTTTCGATATTAATGTTCTGCTATATTACCTTAAGTGACCAAAATTATAATAACTAACGGGTATTTATATATTTTTCAACATTTAACTGTTAATTACTTGCCTCCATTGATAGCTCTTTGGCCCTTATTACTCGTGGCTGCATACCGGTATGCATGGATATATTGCCAACTTGTAGCCAAGAACATCAAATAAGAAACCCGCATATCTAAATACGTCCACAATGACTCGTCGTTACTGTATATGTGCACGGTGTGGCTGAGTTCATACCCCAACCCTTTCTCCTTCAAAAGGCTATATTCTGTCGCCTTTGTTTACATATATATTTCTATACTTTTTTCCCTCTTTGAATTTTTTTATCTTTTAATTTTTTTATTTTTTAATTTTTTAATTTTTTGCCTCCAAGACACCACTGCGTCATCACATGCCCTCTGGATGGCTACCATCATCTAACTTAGGTACCATCAAGTTATTAATCTCCCACCTTTAACACTAAGAGCAAAACGATTTAGCATCCTTGCTTTTCGTTAACAGGTTCTGCAGAGTGCAAGTCAAAAAAACCCACAAGACAGTTTCATTTAATTTCTAATAAAAATTATGCCATAAGCAATCTCAATGTGTGATACAAGAACAAAAATGAAAAATGAAACGAATGGATCCGATGTCTCTACAAAACTGTCCAACTTATTGGAAACACAAACCATGTGAATGTTATTTTTAAAAAAGCGTCTTATTGATATCCTTGCATTATGTATGAAATACCTTATACGTTGATCAGTTGGGGCATAGCTACAATAAAATTAAATATACACCACAAAAATTTTATTTCCTACATTGCGCAAAAGTAACATAAAAATGCAATTGTATTTAAATGAATAAGGAAAAATGTCAGTAGTTAGGAACATATTTGCTAAAACTACTTTACTTTTAATTCTAAAAAAAGCTTCGGTATACGTTTTGATGAATCGGAGCGTATTGAACGACATTGATGATATCAAGGGTTAAATTGCACTAAAGTGAACACAGGTGTTGATTAAATTGTTATGGGCTTCTCTTTCGCAGGTATCTTACATTAAGATAACCAAGATAAAAATCTTCGTTCTTTTCTAACTGCACGTGCCACGACATCTTCCCCACGAGCAAAATTCTCATATCAACAAAAACTCGTGAATACTTGCTGCAAATTTAAGGTACGTTCTGCTTCCTTGCTCATAGATGTTTGAAAGCTGAAATTTGTTAAAAATATTAGATTAGGCAACAAGTTTAGTGTTAAAGAGAATAACAAGAACTATTGCAAACAGTTCGTCTTCATGTTTCGAACCTTCACTTAGATGTATAATCATGATTACGTAACTTGATGAAGGTTGAAAAATATTTGGACAAAATAATTACAAAACGTCTTGTACCTCTATTAAGGCTGAAATTTGTTGACTTTTATATCCAGTTTTGTCTGTCACCAGATACATGCATTTTGATAACGAAACCCTTATTAGCAAAACTCAAATTATGAGTCTTTTAAAAGCTATACTTTGGTTGGCAAAAAAAGCAAATCGTAACTCCAAACGCTTCTCTTCGGGTTCAAATTGCCCATTTCTGATACATTTAGTCAAATATGAAACCAAATACCACTTAGTTTATCTCAACACCCTACTTTCATAAAATTGCTTTAATTAAAAGGAAGATACCTAAACGCAAATCAAACTCATGCTGCAAAGGCATGTTTAGCGATGGCTCTCGTACATATAAAGCCCCCACCAAATAAACTCCAGCATATAAAACCCAAAGTTAATCAATATGTAGTACTCAAGAAGAGTACTATAAGTGTGCAAAAATTCAATAAAAGAGGACGTGCAGTTGCATATTTAAACACAGGTCGAAAAAAAGGGCCTCAGAGCTGGTAATGTGAACAATGTTATCTTTTCATCTATCTTTTTTGAACAACAACCACGATAAAGAATTCTACAATAGAATCCAACTCTTTTCGTTTACTTTGTTTACTTTTGAATATAATATTACCTTTAAACGCCGAATAAAGTAATCATTATACCTCCTTCACATATTACTCTAAATCCTTTCCTTTACTCGTTCGTTCTTTACTTTATTCAGACTTTACATGCGTCCTCATTGAAGTGGCCAATCTAGCTTCATGAAACTACATCAAGTGCTAGAATGGAAAATTTTATGCATTTCAGTACACCTCCCCCAACCCCTTGGAATCTCCTTGTACCTATACATCTCTTACATATGATAACCTGTATTACGTAATGTCGTTAAATCATATTATATCGTTCTATTACGTTTTATCAAATAGAAATTATTTATAATGGTGATTAGTTTCTGTTCTGCGAAATTCGGACTGGCGCGGATTGACTAATACCGACGTTACGTCAATGTGCTTTTAACAAAGATGAGGCTCCTCACCTCTTTTACATCCTCAAATTGGTCTGGATTTTAAATGGTTAAAAAAACCTTGTTTAGAGTAAACAGAACAAGGTTACTCTACAGGGCCAATTAAAGTAAATCCCACTTTCAAATATAAAATAACAAAAACACTCAAAGCCCTGTATGCTGAAGTTAAATATCAGGCTATTATAGGCCTTCAGGGAGGACGATGTACGGAATGCGCTGCACTAGTGTAAAATGTTGTGTTGAAAAAAAGCCAATAAATATACGACCTACGAATGACTAAGAGGGTTCGTTTAGGCCTTAAGGGTGTTGGAAAATGCTCTTTCTCCTTTTTCACTGTATTACCAGCATTCACCAAAAAGAGAAACAGATACCCTTTCAACATAAATAATTTTTTCAATCGTTTACCAGTTTGTTTCCTCTACGTGTTTCAATCCTCTTCTATCCTATAATTTCGTCATCAAAATGTTTTCTATCCCCCCCACCCCCCTCCCAAGCGATTGCTGTGGCCAGTGTCTAAGGAAAACGCTTAGCAAAACCACCCCTTTATTTAACGCAATAATCCACTTTCGTACCCCCTTACCAACTCTTTAAATCCAGCTTCAACCCTTGGCTAATGTAAAGCAGCTGTAGATGAGAACGGCCCAAAGAAAATGCTTAGCCTCTTTTCCGTTCTATTGTAGGAATGAGTCATTTGCCTCACCTTAGGACCGAGGGTTTCTTTGTCCAGAAAACATTACGTCATTGCGCTACAATGAAAATATTAAAGACAAAACAAAAAAAGCACGTTCATTTGAACATAGAGCAGCAGGTGTAACCATTTTGGGACCTGGTACTTAGGCTACCTTGACCATCTTTATTACCCAGGCCCAAAGACTTGGAATCAGACCTGCTTCAATCGAATCAAAATGTACTGCCAGACCTTTGTTTCCTTGCAAGGGCTCCCACTTGATAGGATGAGCAACGCCAAGCATGGAAACTTTCGTTGCACTGCCTACTACTGGATCTGACAACTTAACAAATCCTGATTCTGGCCACTTGAGTACAATAGCATAAACTGCGTCATGCTTCGCGGTATACCTACAACGAAAACAGAAACCAGTTTACTCGTTAAACAACCAGCACAGTCATGGGAGAGGCACTTATAACGTAGTTGAATGTTACAAGAATCAGCGATTAAGTAATAAAATGTTTGCTTTAATATTGTTTTGGGGGTAACTACCTCTTCCCTAAGCCTGTAACGCTACAAACACTTCCTCACTGCTTAAGGAAAGCCTACAGATGTCTGAATTCTGACAGGACAAGTTTCCAGCGTTTTGCCCTTATGCAGAACCGCGGTCAACACCGCCTCATTCCTCTTGCACTTGGTATTCCGTAGCACTGTTTACATTAAAGCGTTGGCTGGGTGTATCCGTTGGAAAGAGCTATGTTCGAATAAGAAGCAGAACCGTGAGAGAGATCGAATTTAACACTCGTCTGAAGTCCGTTAATCTCAAGTCAAATCATAATTTAGTGAGCAAAGAGGACCGTGATGCAAGAGGCACAACTATTACAACAGAAACGGGCTCTTGACGCACAGGAAATAATTAGGGACAAAGAAAGCAAAAACGAGATTAAATAAAGTGGACATAATTTAAAATAAAAGAGTTAAAATAATCAACAGTATCACTTACCAAATCCCCGGAGTCACAGTATCATTTTGGCGTCTCCATGTTTTGGAGGCGTAGATTGCTTCCCCGTTGACCTTCAACCAAGACCCAACTTGTCGGAGGCGCTCCTCGAAAATTGGCACAATCCTTCCATCTGCCGTTGGACCGATATTCATTACAATATTTCCACCACAGCTGAAATTGAATAAAGTACCTTTTAATAAATTCTCAGCTGCCGGAATGTAGTCTGCTAGCTATCAATTAGTACCAGACCTTTTACAGAGTATTGGAAAAGAACTTTTTAAAGTTTATAGGACAGGTTATGGTACCACTTTCTCCAGCGGAGCAACTTCCTTCAGAAATATGTAACGGATAGCACTTTATCTTATAACTAAAAGAAATATCTGGTATAAAAGCTATATGATGCCTTACAACTAAGTTCTCTGTGTATTTTGTGATTTAAAATTAAAATCTGTGGTATAGGATTTCCAATTGCCTCGTTAATTGTCCAAAAATCTATCTTGTAATTAGGGGCAAAATAAAAGCAAAGGATACAAAGCCTACAAGTCGTCGATGAAGTATGAACGCAAGTGAGTAAAACGAAAGAAGAAACGTGACAAGATAAAATATTATATCCACACCTCGGGAAAAGATGCATTTGCCTGTACATAAAAAGCGTACTTGATTTGACTTCAAGTCAATCATCCCCCATTTCTCGGGCGTCTTTCATTACGTTGCAGCTCAAAACTCGTGCCCTCGGGCCCCCTTTTGACCGTGGTTGAAAGACACTCTCAATGTTCTATGCAGGCTTTAGCAACTAGCAGGCCCATAGCAACATAGGGGACAAACAACTGTTGCTTTCATGCGTAGATTGGATTCTTTGTTAAGAATATAAAGATTGCCTTTGGAAAAGAGAAAGTAATGACATGATTCGTGTTCCTTCGTACAAATAATATTGGAATGGAATTTTTGCGTTTGAAATCTTTGCCTCCCACGGGAATCTTCTCCCCACGCCTCATCCCCCTAGCTGAACTTGTTGCAATTTTAGGCGTTAGTGTATATCCTCTGTCGTTCAACCATTTCATCGTAATGATATGATAGTTCCTTTTTACTATGTTTTTAAGAAACCATATCAAATTTGAGACAGTAAGACTCGAAAAACTTAACAGTTCTCATATATTAAAGAGTGTTATCACTTCGTGTTTAGTTTAACTCCACATCTGCCTTATATCGGATAAGCTAAGCTATATAAAAAGAGTTAGTAATATACATAATAATTATAAATTGAGTTAGCATTAATTATATGGTACATCATTATTTTTAAAAAATTGTTTAATGCGAGTGTGCCCACTGGATTCAGACTTAATATTCCGCTCAGTTCGAAGTGTGTTTGCTTCTCTGTGAATACATACAGAAAATTTTCGAACCACCCAATGTTACAAAGGTTCCGGTATCATGCAATTGAGCACTTCGTCGTCGGTCTCACTCCCAGTGAATAGTTTTGGTTATGTTGTTTTGCTCTGTGATGGCTATGTTTGGCGTTATTTTTGTAAAACGAAATGCTTCATAAACAGGTTTGTCTCTAATCTTTTGGGAGTAACCCGGTCCAATTCGTAAGTTATAGCAAAGCAATTAGTGACACTAAAAATCCTTTATTTATAAACCATTGTGAGTGCTAGGGCGTAGGTTGTTTATAAACTAAACAGGAATATGTTCATTGCGTGGGTGATTAAAAGACATTGTTCCCAACAAGTGCAGGTTTTCTCTTGGTAACCGACTCTTAGTATTGTTTGTCTTTAGAGACAAACCTCTGAGGTTAGATTCCTTTTGGTAGCTTTCACAATATGCCGAAAGTTGGTTTTTGTGACGCTCGAGGAATTTGTTGGACCCAAAAACAACCCTTATTTGTCTATTTTCTCTTTGCTAATAAGCGAACGGTCGTTTTCCCTAGATGATTACCAAGACGGTGTAGCACATTTCTAATGCCAGGGAAAGGTCGAGTACCAATACACTTGCCAATAATTGTTACAGTTTCATTTTTAAAGAAGGCCTCCATCCATTTGCAAAGTACATGTAGTAATCTAACCAAAACGCCGTTATAAGTTGGGCCTACTAGTTTTGTAGTCGATGTGCACTGTAGGGAATCAGGGGGCTAAGAGCACTTATTGCTTTTCCAACTGATTTTGTATTTTTTTTTTTATTAAAGCTAGATATCTTCTTTAGCTGTGAACAATTTTTAACCCCCTTGGTGTACCAGAATTTCAAATAACGTAAATCCTGAGTACACGCCGTAATCATATCAATAGCGTCAGCATTTTTAGGTAGTCTTATACTCGAGATAGCTTATATACGGAGGTAATTTTTTGCCGACTACTGTTACAATTTAATCCTTCTGTGCTCCACAATAAATAAGGAGAAAAACTGATACGAGTAAAATCTCCTCAGCATGGGAAATAATAATAAATGACGAAAAAAAATAAAAAATGACAGCAAAGACGAATTCTTGACATCAAAACTTCACATTTAAAAAGGACTACAATATATATTCTTTCAGGATCCAATCAGTATCCACTTTTCAGAGTCACAAAATCTGTGAGTACTTTGACTACCCTTATGCTCGTTTCCTTCGACATGTTCGTCGCCAGCCTCATGTAAGATGTCTATGGGATCGGAATCAAACTCATCATAATTGCAGTGTTTACTCTGATCTCTAATACTATGCTATCGATCTTTTGAAGTTGTCACAGGGTTATTTCAGATGGGCTTATATTCGGAGAGACGTTTACGTTAGAAGTACGGGGGTTACATTCAGGGTTTTTAACATCTTTATTGTCTCTTTAAGAGTAATCTTCGTCATTCGTATCTTTTTTATCCGTCGTATCGTCATCAAATCCATCATTATTACAAACTTTACTCTGATCGCAAATTTGTTTCTAAATTTCCGTCGATATTTCGAAATCAAGCCCTAGACTTACATTGTGAGAAGCTTATATTCAAAGGAATGCTAATGTTAGTAGATAGGGACCCTTGTACTCCTAGGGCTTATATTCGGAAATGATAACCAGGCAAGTAGCCAGGGGCGCCATAGGGGGATTAGCCCCTCCAAGTATACCATCATACCTGTAAATTCTACTCTAAGGATTCAAACTTTTACAGTATTTCCTCGTGCTGTTGCAATGTTAGCCCCCAAAATGTTAGAATAGCAATCTATCAATCAAAGACCCCTGAGGAGCAGTGGGCCCGACATTGAAACTACCCTAAATAAACAAAAAAAGACACCAAACAGGCTAACTAATAAAGAAAGGGCAGTTAGGGCGTCCAAGGGCAACGTTTCTCAATTTGTGCTACCGGGCAGAGAAGCAAGCCATGAGGCAGGCTCAACTGCCCAGTATGACCGCCTCTCGCGGATTGTGGGAAGCATCTATCATCAATGAGAACAGATACTACACCCGTTTCTTGCCTAAAGTCCGAGAAGCGAATGTTAGAATAGCTCCCCTCATTTCCGAACAGCCCCTACATGTTTTGAACCCTGGCTACGGGTCTGGAGTTAACATTCGGGACTTTACAATATGGTAGTCCGACCCAGTATTGGTTACTGGTCAGTTGATGTCACTGTACGTCTTTTAAGCTGTTGATCTTTGCAAGACAATGTTCATCCATAATATAACTCTACTGCTAATTGATATCTTTCCTACGCCTCTATGTGTTTTTTGCTAAAAAGTAGGCCTACTTTTTGATACTTGATGTTACTGCATTAAAAAGGATAAATGTAATACTATTGAATGTCAACATTACAAGCATCCTCTTGTTCTGCTTGTTTTCCTAGAAAGGCTAGATTTTCAATGTTTAGTGACTTTACTTCTAAAAAAAGACGCCGACTCAATGACAACTTACGCCCTTTTCATAAGAAAAACCAATTTATGAGTCACCATTTTACCATTTCAAAGAACCACTACGTAAACACATATGGACAATTCTTAATCGGTCCCTAGTATTTCAGAGCAACTTCTCCACTGGATACTTTACTGTTAAAAGGACTTCAAAACACGTGATGTGATTCACCACGCAAACATGTTTGGGAGAGAATTTGGCATTGTTCAATTAGCTTATAACGTTGATATCAAACAGTTCAATTATCAAAATATGATGTTTTAATTAATAGTATTTGTTCTACTTTGACGTTCTATTTAAAAATACCAATATATTGATGTGAACAGGTGTCCTGCATTTACCTGGCAACACAATCGCATGCACTTGATATTCCCTGCCAAACTTATTCTAAATAAACACAACACTTTTTAGTAATAATTGTGATCTCAACCGCCAATGATTCTAAATAAATTATTCCCCCTTCCAAAATCTAGCACGCTTTATTCATGTAACAATGTGTACTTCGATATTCAAATGTACCTAAATTTCGTTCTGACATTTCAAAACAAGCAGATATATATATCCGAGCGTTTCCTGAAAGCGTTACAAATTCAATCTCGTTAAAGTATGAGAATAAATATATCACACTTGTGTATTCTAAAACAAGTCCTTGTAATTTACAGTTTCGACGAAAAATGAATCTCAGCGTTATTTCAAGAATCATCTTAATTTATCAAGTGTTATTATTTAGTAATACTTGTACAGACGAACTGTGAACCTATTTACATTTTTACAAGACGGCTGAGTGTTTCTCATTACTTGAAACTTGAAACTATTTGCAAAGATTTGGACTGATTCTTAAGACGTGAACTGATTATAAAAGTGAAAACAGAAAATATGGAATGATTACTCAATGATTTCATTTCTATTTAAGTGACAGTTGTCCTTATTCAATGTCATGTTTTGTACCAGAATCGTATTTCACAAATCGATTCTATTATTGAGAAATAAACAGAATAACTTGATAGTGCTGCCACAAGTCACTTTTGAGGTCATGTCTAGTAAGGACAGATGAGACATCAAAGTGATTAGAACATTTATCATACATTCAATCTGAATGCTTGAAATAAACACGAAGCTCAGGAATTGCAATAGTCTACAATAAGCTTGAGGTAAACACGTCCACCATAGTTAGGATTTTCTTATTATCGGTACAATGTCATTTTGTGGTCTACTTTCCTAATTCTAGATGATATAGTAATCAACAAAAAAGCAAATACTAAATACTTTGCCTAACATGAAACAAATTCGTTGGTGATCTTGTTTAAAAAAATAGTAGGAAATGGCAGACGTCGACATATCACACAGGCACAAATACATAGACATGTTTCTTTTTTAAAATGCCATATACCCTAGGTACCGAAATCAGATTACGTTTAAGAACGGTACCAAATATTAAATGTAACAAAAATTTTAAAATGTAGGGCTTTCATTGATTTAGCAAAATAAATAGTTTCCAAACCTACGTCATCAGTCAAAATAGTTAATTACGAGATGTGATACATTATCGAAATATCTAGTTATGCGTTGCACGCTTTATTATGAAATTGACGACGACACGTTTCTAAAATTCTAATATATTTATCGATATTGATGCTATTTCCCTCGTATTGCATTTTTATTTCAAACGTATCAGACAAACCCTATGGACAACGTATCCATGGATACAATTTTAAAATAATTATTAAGAAAGACTGAGAAAAGTTTCGGAAATGTTATTGTACTTGCATTCTAGCCAAGCATATCATTAACAGGTAAGCAGTCTGTACGAATCACTCATACAAGTATATGATGAAGTCACGTTACATAGAAACCCTTGAAAACGATGAGTAAATACATCAAATTATGTTATTGCTACTATTGATCGATATCATGATAAATGTAATAGCGGTGTAAAAGGTAAATATCTGTAAATGTGCGAAAGTGTTCGAAAATTAAATTCCCCTTGCAGTCCATTTATACGACGTTTTGGCAGAATTTGATCGCACTCACAAACATTAATATGAGTATTCAAGTTTAAATGTATACCTACATCTCCTATAATTTGTAGGTAAAGGTTCAAAAGAAAGGAATTTCAATGGAGATTTATACAGAATTCAGGGTTCGTTCAAACTGCTTGTTTACTTGAATGTACCGATAGCTAAATTAAATATCCCAATGCGACGAACACAAACCAACAACACGAACTCTAGAGAAAATTATGCATTACTCGTTACCTTTTCATCATGAAGCCCATCTTTAAAATACTTCTTGTCCAGAATTAGTAGAGAAGGCCCTATTTCATTCTACATGATTGACTTTAATGAGTATCTAAAGAATTTTGGTGTAGACTTTGCACGTGGTACAAATCAAATATCGAATGTCATGTGACTTGAAAGAGCCTATGAAATCATTTTCTCTATTGTTATTAATTTTGGAAGCAATTTTGCTACATTGTCATTCACTGACATGGCCCTAGCCTCCATCATCCCTTGTCACACAGAAGCACGTAGTAATAGTAGCGATAGTAGTAGTAGCAATTGCAGTTGTGATGGAAATAGTAGTAGTAGTAGTAGTAGTAGTAGTAGTAGTAGTAGTAGTAGTAGTAGTGGTAGTAGTAGTGGTAGTAGTAGCCGAGTAAATTTTTATGCAAAAGTGGATATTTTGGCATGTAGGGATCCAGAATTCAGAACCTTGTTCTCACAAATTCAGATTTAGCTTGCAAGGATATCTAAAATAAAGATAGGGTGCAACATACATTAATCGATGATAGGTCGGCTGTAAACGGTGTTTCCCCATATTGTGTTGTTAGTCAAAACTCACCCTCTATCCAGTGTCATTGTATACAATTCAAAAGGCCGAATAATCCTAAACAATAGCATTACTGTAGAACAAAGAGTAGAACATTTTCAAAGAGGGAAGCTCATGTTGCTGCATATAATTTTGATACATGTTAAATGTAGTGTGTAAGTATTGGTATGTGGTAGTAAAATCATATACATATCAACGCCATCACAGTTCGATCTAATTGAGGCTCGAATGCCACTTTACTACTGGACTCTATTTATTGCTGAGAATTATACAGTTATTGGTCTGTCTTAAATCGCCCTAGTACGACGGTGAACAGACGTTTAAACAAATAAGAGCATGTAACATACTAGGACTTGATGTGAATTCAGGTTTTATCTATGATTCCACTTAGCTGTACCCTATTCTAAGACGTGACATGTATAATGACCTCGTGGCCGGATCACCTTTATCATATTTACCCCCTGTCTCTTTCCGATGCTTATCTTGTTTCAATTCAGGTCGGTATTGCTCTCTGGTATTTTAAAACTGGTTTGTAGAATTGAAAGGCCCTTGTGTGTGTATTTTCATTACCCTCCCGCTGAAAGGCAGACAGGTGTTCATACCCTAACTTAATGGTGTCCATTCATGGCAAAATCCTATTAAATTGCTTACTATCAGTCGATGATACAGATTTCATGAATGGCTTTACTAAAGAGAAGTCTACTGGCCTAGGTTTTACCGCCTTGAGCTGACGTTTTCTGCTAACGTTATCGGAAATGGAGTGCACGTTCGGCAATAAATTATTTGATGGTATTGAGCAATGATCCATCAGTTTAAATTAAAATACTGCAAATTGTACGGGATGCCATTGACGCAACGCATTCCTTCTTTCTATTTTCCTGATTATTCCAAATCGGCTTTGATGCATTCTTTACCTCTGGAGTGAATTACGCATTCAAGATGACTGGTTTTGAAGTTTCCAAAATTTTCATTTCGTTTCATTTCACTAATTCCAAGATCATTCATCTTGTAGTTGTTGAATTCTTTCACCACTTGGCTATTTTCCCTAGTTGAAGTTTATTTTCCAATTTTTAAGGTGAATATTTGTTCTAACATTTTGTGCCTTCTTCCGAATTAACGAAAGAAGATAAAGTCTTTAATAGAAGCACTCTTGTATTCAGCAAAGTTGCTGTCATCAAATGATGACAACAAGGATCGTAGCCAACTACACCTTTTAGAGGAGGGGGGGACAAACTACTGGGGAAATTATTAGCTAATTAAACTTTAAAACATTAATTAGTTAGTAATAATTGTTATTGTGAGTCGCACTTAGTAATTCCAGAGAATATTGATATAGAAAGATTCGTTTGAAGTAACCGACAT